>PVHT021183634.1:20090926-20112163 GCA_004024745.2 Catagonus wagneri
TAAAAAAAAAAAAAAAAGGAATTTAACCTGTGCAGTTTACTGTTTTTTTTGTTTTTTGGTCTTTTTTTATCTTCTTAGGGCCTCACCAGCAGCATATGGAGATTCCCAGACTCGGGGTCAAATAGGAGCTGTAGCTGCCGGCCTACACCACAGCCACAGCAACATGGGATCTGAGCCACATCTGTGAACTACATCACAGTTCACAGCAATATCAGATCCTTAACCCACTGAGTGAGGCCAGGGATCGAACCTGTGTCCTCATGGATACCAGTCAGATTCTTTTCCACTGAGCCATGAGGGGAACTCCTAACCTGTGCGGCTTAATAAAGCCAGGCTGGAGCTAGAGACTAAAGTGGCATAGTCGGGGAGCGACTTGGCCCAAGGGCTAGCTCTGCTGGTAGCCCAGCCATGGGGGGATGGCCAGGCGCTAACTTCGCTGGAGCCTGCCTTCAGAGATGGAAGAGAGCATTCGGGCGTGATGAAAATATAATCCAAACCTGAGTAGCCTCAACTAGGGGAGATACCAAATCTAGTGCATTTCCGGACCAGAGGCTTTGGGTCCCAACATGGAGGGTCCCAGGCCTGCCAGCATCATGATGACCCAGCTCCCGTTAGGTCCTAAGATGAGATGTGAATCTCTGAGGACCCTCAGAAAGTTCCCTGGTTTCACAAGGGACGGGGAGAAGTAAAACACCATGGATGCCCCCCTCACCCCAGAGAGGGTAAAGGCTGTCCTCCAGGATCTGCGATCCCAAGAACAGACAGACCCTTTGATTAAATGACCAAAGTGGTCCATCTGGTTCAGTGCTGCTGTACTCAGGGATGGAACTGCCGGCTGAATACCATCTTCCTCCATAACCTACCCACCCACTAGAGCCTCTGCCCCTCACAGAGGAGCAGGCTGGTCTGACGGCATTGCTGTGACCTCTGGAAGAACAGGGTTAAGAATGGAGTGGGAGAGCCGGGCATGGGCTAGGTGAAACCGGTACCTCCCAAGGGGCGCGGAGGTGAGGGAGAGGAAGAGGACGGCGAGGAAGCTTTGAGGCCAGCTCTACAGGGCACCTCTGGAAGGGCAGACTAGGTGAGGGCTTCTCTCCGCAAAAGGTACAGCTCACCGGGCCTGGACACAGGGTGCTTAGAAGTGACAGGGAGGAGTAGGAGAAAATTCCAGCTCATCTGAAAACTACCTAAAGGGCACCAATCCACACAAGATCATGCAGAGTTTAGCCCCTGCTCCCACAAGGGCCTTGTCCATTTGGCTTTGTAAACTCTCCCCGCAGACTGGCATCTCCCCCTTGTGTGACTTCCGGTTCCGGCTCGCATGGGCCACCGTGGCTGTGCTGGAGTCAAGCAGACGGGGAGAGAGGTTGAGTGTTTTTTGACTCTCCATCCCTGGGGGTGACCCGGCAGAAGAAAGGTCCACCTCCACGGTGCGGCATGGTCCCTGCACCACTTACCCTGGTCCTTTTTGCAGAAGTGAGTGTCTAAAGGAGGAAGCAAGGCAGCCAGGGAAGCAGGTCTCCACCCAGTCCTGGGCAGTGAGCCCATGAGACGGAGGAAGAGCCACTTGTAAAGAAATGGAAAGGGTCTTGGAGACTTTATTCAGGAGCAAATGACCCTAGTGACTCTGTCCTTGTGGGATCTACCCCCCGCTCCCCGCCAGAGTCCAGTTGTAGTGTCTTTAGGGACACCCAGGAGTAGCAGGACCTCACCCCCCCTCCCTTGGGCCTCGGGATTGATGCTAGAGCCTCCAGGCTGGGCCCCATGCTGGCTTTGGGCCCATTAATCCAGGTGCTCAAAGGAGGACTCTTCTCTAAAAGGCCTTTGGCTTAAAGGAAGGACTGAGCCTGGCTGCTCCTGAGGGTTTTTTTTGTTTGTTTTTTTTTTGGGGGGGATGTTTTGTTTTTTAATTGTGTGGGAAGAACACTTAACCTGAGAGGTAACCTCTTAACAAACTGTTAAGTGTACAATCTGTTATTGTTGACTATAAGTACAACCTACAGCAGATCTCTGGAGCTTATTCATGTAGCTTAACTGAAACCATATGCTTGTTGATTAGCAATTCCCCATTTCTCCTTTTCTCCACCCCGAGTCCTGGGCAATCGCCATCCCACTCCTTGACTCTATGAATTTGACAGTTTTATACCTCATGGGAAATCAGGTTGTTTGTCTTCCCACAACTGGCTTATGTCACTTAGCATAACGACCTCAAGGTTGATCCATGTTGTCACAAATTGCAGGATTTCCTCCTTTTTAAAGGGTGAATAGCATTCAGTTGTTTGTATGTATATACCACCTGTTTTTTTCCTGTCAGTGGGAATTTTGGTTGCCTGCACATCTTGGCTGTTGTGAATGGCGTTGCAGTGAACACTGGACCTCTGTGTCCTGGAGTGCTAAGATCCTCAAAAATAATCAAGTGGGACTACATCTAATTAAAAACTTCTGCAAAGCAAAAGAAAAACCAGAGAAAAGGCAACCTATAGAATGGGAGAAAGCGTTCCCTGATGGCCTAGCAGGTTAAAGACTCAGCATTGCCCCTGCTGTGGCATGGGTTTGATCCCTGGTCCGGGAATTTCTGCATGCCGTAGATGCCTCTGAAAAACGTGTGTGGGGTGATATGCATATCAAATATCTGAAAGGGGGTTCATCTCCAAAATATATAAGAACACCTATAATGTAAAACAAAAAACAGGCTAGGGACTTGCATAGACATTTCTCCGAAGGAGATATAGAAATGACCATCAAGCAAATGAAAAAATACTCACCCTCACTAATCCTCAGGGAAATGCAATCAAAACCACAGTGAGGTATCACCTCACATCTGTCAGAATGGCTATTTACCAGAATTGATAAGTGCTGATGAGGCTGTGAGAAACTGGAACCCTTGTGCACTGTTGGTGTGAAAGCAAAATGCTAGGGCAGCTTCTAAGGGAAAAAATTAGAAGTCTTCTGCCCCCCCCCCGCCCCCCGCGTTCTGCGATCCCAGAATATTAATCTCCCTGCTGGGTATTAATCTAAAAGTACTGAAATTAGGATCTCAAAGAGATACTGGCACTCCTGAGTTTTTTACTTTTCTCAAAGTCTGCTGCCCTGCTCCCTGCTTTTAAATCCCCAATAAACCCTTCCCTCCCCTCCCCCGAGCCCACTGATCCCAGGCAGCACCCTAAGCACCCCCCACCCCGACCCAAACCTGCCTTCCAGGGACCGCAGAATTAGGCTCCCTGCCTGGGGTCTCAGGTCAGGACAAGCCCTTGGTGACTGAGCCCAGCGACCCGCGGGAGGTCCAGGCACGCCGGGCTGAGGGGAAATCAGCCGGTCAGGCGGCCGCGCTCCCAGAAGCAGCGTGACCCGGGGCGTGGGGACACGACTCTCTGTGCGCTCCTCGGCGCCTGGCTTCCCTGGGCGGCTGCCAGCCCCACTCCGCCGGTAGGGGCGGAGCGAGGCCTTTTTTGGTCTGGGGAGGAGTGGCCGCGACCCAGTGTTCACTGGGCTGCCTGACTGGCTCCTGTCACTTGTGCCCGGAGTCCTGGCTCAGCTCGCCTCGCGTCTTTCCCGCGTGCCCCTGGCCTGAGCCCCGGTTCCTCCGGAGCAGCTGCCAGTGAGCACGCCCCTCTGTCCCCCAATCAGATCACATGGGCCCCGGGGCCACCTGCCCGTGGAGGGGCCCCCTGCCTCGCCTCCAGGTATGGACCTGGATCGAGCCGGTGGTGGCCTCCAACCAGATGGCCACCTCCCTCTACGACGCGGGGCTGCTCCTCGTGGTGAAGGCATCCTTTGGAGCCGGGGCCTTCTCCAACCACAGCGCCAGCCCGTCACCCAGGGGGGCACTAGAGGACCAACAGCAGAGGGCCATCTCCAACTTCTACATCGTCTACAACCTTGTGATGGGTCTGACACCCTTGCTGTCAGCCTACTGGCTGGGCTGGCTCAGCGACCACTACCACCGCAAGATCGCCATCTGCGTGCCGCTGCTGGGCTTCCTGCTCTCCCGCCTCGCGCTGCTGCTCAAAGTGCTGCTGGACTGGCCGGTGGAGATACTATACGGGGCGGCAGCGCTGAACGGGCTGTGCGGTGGCTTCTCAGCGTTCTGGTCGGGGGTCATGGCCCTGGGATCCCTCGGCTCCTCTGAGGGCCGCCGCTCCGTGCGTCTCATCCTGATTGACCTGATCCTGGGCTTGGCGGGGTTCTGCGGCAGCATGGTCTCCGGGCATCTCTTCAAGCAGATGGCTGGGCACTCCAGGCAGGGCCTGGTGCTGACCGCCTGCAGCGTGAGCTGTGCCACTTGTGCCCTATTCTACAGCCTCTTGGTGCTGAAAGTCCCTGAGTCCATGGCCAAGCCCAGTAAGAGCGTGGATACGGTGTCCGGCACGGCTGGCACGTATCGCACCCTGGATCCTGATCAGCCAGACCAACAGAGTGCAGTGGGGCACCCCCCAGCTCCTGGAAAAGCAAAGCCCCCCAAAACCATCATCGCTCTGCTCTTTGTGGGTGCCATTATATATGACCTGGCGGTGGTGGGCGCGGTGGATGTGATCCCCCTTTTTGTGCTGAGGGAGCCTCTCAGTTGGAACCAAGTGCAGGTGGGCTACGGGATGGCTGCAGGGTACACCATCTTCATCACCAGCTTCCTGGGCGTGCTGGCCTTCTCCCGCTGTTGCCGCGACACCACCATGATCGTGATTGGTATGGTCTCCTTTGGGTCGGGAGCCATCCTCTTGGCTTTTGTGAAAGAGACGTACATGTTCTACATTGGTGAGTCTGGCATTCTTGGGGAGGCAGGACGAGGGCACTGCTGGCCCCCCGAGTCATGGGGCTGTGGTCTAGGTGTCTGAGCTCAGCACCAGGGATCGTAGCTGCTCCCTGGAGGTACAAGGGAGATAGGATTATTTGCACTTGAGTTTGTCTGTGTTGTGTCATCTGTGTTGCCCACTGCAATGTCACCAGAGCGGCATCTGTAACTCTAGGACGTCAAGGGAGGGGTGGTCAGTGGTGCCTGGAGTCAGTAGGAGAGGCTTTGGGATGGCCTTGAATGAGGAGACGGGATTGAGTTTCCTGTCCCCAGTTGTAAAGGAAAAATTAAGCCAGCTGAAAAAACCCCATAATTGAAATCATTTCGGGTCAAGCACAGGCTCTTTAAAGAGAGACAAAAATCCTCCAGAAATGCCTTCCATAGCCAATGAAATACCCTCCCTCAAGGAAGTCAGTGAAGTTTCTTCTATCTGAGGACACAGGTCGGGCACCTGCAAACAGAGAGCTCCAGAGCAGTGGTCCAGTAGAAGTTTCTGTGATGACAGAAATGTTCTGTATCTGTTCTGTCCAGTACAGTAGCCACTAGTCATGTGTGGCTGTGGAGCCCTTGAAAGGTGGCCTATGCAACTAAAGGACAGAATTTTTCATATTTAAATTAGTCACATGCGGCTGGCAAGTGGCTAACATATTAGGAAGAACAACTCTAGATGGTTGCCAGAAACTGGCCTTTGGCTGGGGTCACACACCTCAAAAAACACCTCACCAAACAGCAAGATTACCTTTAGCCAGCTCCCAGTGAAACAAGGCAAGAACCAGAATACCTTTTTCCCTCCACCCCCCACGCCGTCTGTCTGTCTCTTTCTCTCTTACACCACATCGGGGATGACAAATAGGGCTCTAGGGAAGGAGGGGAGTGTGGCAGTTGTGGCACACGTTTCTGGATGCAGTTTTGCCCAAGCTTCTGGGACCATCTCCCAGAGGCGCTGATGAAAGGGAGGGCAGACACCTCTCCCGGGAGGCAAGGGAGAGGAATTTTGAATCACTTGAGTGACATCGGCTCCACTTCCCTAGAAACCACTTAGCTCTGCCAGTAAAGACAGCCTTCATCTGTCACCACGGCGACTCTGCCTTGCCACCTTGGAGATGAGTCTGCATCTGAGAGCTCAGGGAGTCAGCCTGCCCTGGGGGAGGGCTAGTCTGCTGGAGAAAGCACTTTTTCTCAGGCAAGCCACCTCGGGACTGTGGGAGAGTGGGTTCCAAGGGAGGCTTCTGTTTTAGCCTAATTTATTCTTTGGCCAAGCCTGGGCTACAGGGAGGAGTGTTCTCACGTGATTCCTTTCCAGCTCGGGCCGCCATGCTGTTCGCTCTCATCCCCATCACCACCATCCGATCTGCAATGTCCAAACTCATCAAAGGCTCCTCTTACGGTGAGTGAAAGGAATCTGAGGTTCTTTGCCTGGGTGGTTTCAGGCACAGGGTTTGGGGCTGGCAGAAGGCACATGGGGAGAGTTCCAGAAGCAGTCTTCTGGAACACACTAGGAACACACTGGTGTCCATCCAGAGTGGGGGGCGGGGGGGTGAAAACGGGAGGGTGCGGAAGACCCAGAAAGTCAGCCACTGAAAAGCCACAGTCAAGGGGAAACACTGCCATCCACAGGCGGCAGGAAGAGCCAGCTGGATGGAAGCAAAAGACCCGGTAAAAAACAAGCCATGAAGAGGGAGGGAGTCTGGTAAGGGGGAGGGGATCTCCTGAGAGCCCCCCCCACCCCGAGACTGGGCTATAACAGCACGGTAACCTTGGTAACCTCCACAGGAAAGGTGTTCGTCATCCTGCAGCTGTCCCTGACTCTGACCGGGGTGGTGACATCCACGGTGTACAATGAGATCTACCAGCTCACCATGGAAAAGTTTGTGGGCACCTGCTTTGCCCTCTCCTCCTTCCTCTCCTTCCTGGCCATCATCCCGATTGGGTAAGACGATTGGGAGCAGTGTCTGCTCTTTGGGCCAGGGCCTGGGGCTTAGGTCAAGGGCGGCTGGAGCATTTCCAGTCCATTAGCATAAAGCCTTTATTTTCAACATTTGCACAATGGGTTCTGAGCAGCCTCTCTCACAAAGGATAAGTTCTCCTGTTCCCCCAAACTAATAATCTGGCAATTTGGGAATTCCCTCAAGTCCTGGGTTGTAAACAGAGGGCCTCAACGAGCTGGCTCACTTCCTGGCAGTTTTGTAATACAGTTTATTTATAGGAGTCTCATATACTTCCTTGTAATCACAGAGGCTGGGATTGAATTAGAAACCCCCTTGAACCATTCAGACCTCCCTTGTTTCATTCCCTTTGGGTGAGAGTCATCTGGCCTCACTTCCAAGAACTTTCTTTCCGTACTTCTCTGAGCACCTGGTGGCCTCTGTGCTTGGTGCCCTTGAATTCTCATGGCCACTGGACTGTGTGAGCTCCCTGTAGGATGTGAGCAATTCCTCTGACTTCTCTGGGGGAACTGTCTCGTTTGTCAAAGGAGAATGCTGAAGGCTGGAGGAGCAAAGGAGGGACACTCCAGGCCGTGGGGAGAGTGCTAGCCTGGGTCAGCCCCAAAATGGAATAGGGAAAAATACACGAGCCACAAGGCCAAGCCATGTATGTGATTGGAAATTTTCTATCCATTTCTCTCTCTCTTCTCCTTCTGGCACCCCTATAATACGGATGCTGGTGCGTTTAACACTATCCCAGAGTTCTCTGAGACTCGCTTCATTTCTCTTCAATCTTTTTTCTGTTCCACATCAGTGATTTCCACTAGTCTGTCCTCCACCTCGCTTATTCGTTGTTGTGCCTCCTGTATTCTAAATTTTCTAGTAGCCATGTTTAAAGACTAAAAGTAACAGATGAAATACTTTTAATAACATTTGATTTGGCTCACCATATCTAAAATATCATTTGTAGTCAATTTAGAAAATCGATGTTAGTTTTATATATATATATAGTCTTTGAAAGTATGTATTTTATGCTGACAGCGCGTCTCAAGTTGGACTTAATTTGAATACATTTCAAGTGTTTAGTAGCCAGTGGAAGTAGTGGCTACATATTAGACAGCTCGGCTTTGGTCTGTATAGGCACTTTTATCCATTCCTAAGATAAGGTTCTCTCATGCTTGCATCAATCCCACCAGAGGAGAAAGGAATAAATTATATCCAGGGTAAGATACAAGGGACCTGATAAGGATTTGCCTTTTAAAGGGAGCTGCCTAGCAGCACAGGACAGCTCTGCCTATCAGTGATGGTGACGTTACAGGCAGCAGAGCAGAATAGAATTGAAGGCAGTTTGGAAGAAGTGGGAAGTGGATGATGGAAAGGACCTTTTTTGATTTTGCACATCACATTGTATAGGTCCGTGCCTGCATAGAAAGTTAAGTCCCCTGGAGTTCCCATCGTGGCTCAGCAGTTAATGAACCCAACTAGTATCCACGAGGACGTAGGTTCGAGACCAGGCCTTGCTCAGCGGGTTAAGGACTTGGCGTTGCTGTGAGCTGTGGTGCAGGTTGCAGACACGTCTCAGATCCTGCATTGCTATGGTATAGGCCGGAGGCCGCAACTCTGATTGAACCCCTAGCCTGGGAACCTCCATATGCCGAGGGTGCAGCCCTGAAAAAAAGAACAAAAAGTTAAGCCTCCTGAGGCAGGAGTCATCAATCACGAAGGCCCTTTCCTTTATTTCGTAGTTGAGAGAGTAAGCTGTGAAGATCAAACAGCTGAGAGAGCTGGTGCAATGCAGCAGACTTGATACTAGTCCCCTCTTGGTTCAGTTGTCATCTTCTCAAGGTGTAGGACTGGGCCAGGCCTGTCCTCAAACTGCCCTGCCCTTAGGCCTTTTCATGTGTCCCTGTTTTCATGAGACTCTTTGCTGAACGGGTTGGGCTTAGCTAGACCTGGTCTGCAACGCAGACTCCTCAGGAGTCTCAGTTCTTTGTCCAAGTGAGTAATGGATTAGTGGCCAGGCCACTCAAAAGTTATCTAGTCCTATTTGATTGGCAGTTGGCTGAAATAATCTCTTTAACCTAAATAAATAAAACCCCCAAACAACAAAAGAAAACAAGTCTGACTAGTTAACGTGGTCAGAGGTAGAGATATAAACGGACAAATGAAAGCAATGAAAATATGCAATAATTGGGTCCTTGCTACAGTTTCATTGCTTGATGGGTGTGCTAAGAGGCTTGCCTTCGTTAAGCGACTTTGGGGTACACAAAGCAGGCGTGCTACTCTTGACCTCTCACCCCAGTGTACTAGGTAACATGCCCTTGGACCCAGGCCTGCATTCTGCGCATGGAATCTTAAGATGTGCATGTTTGTGATCTTATACCACAGAAGCAGGCACAGAATTGTGAGCCACTAAAGTAACTGAATGCTTATGTGGCATAATTGTTTCCCTCAGCTGGAGACGTTTAGTGGTAGAGGGACCCATGTGCGAACAAAGCCTCCTTTGCTGGCTGTTCTGGAACCTGGAGAGATTTTAAAACTTCTGGTATCTGGATCCCACCCTCAGAGAGGCCAGCTCAGTGGGTCTGGGATGCAGCCTGCAGAGGCATTTTGTAAAGCTCTCCAGTTTATTCAGATGTACAACCAAAGCTGAGAATCTCTGGTATGAAGGGAGGATTTCTTTCACCTTTCCCTTCCATGAAGTCACTAGATGAGAGCCTAAAAAATTCCAGAGGCCAAGGCCGTACCATCACTCGTTAAGTGCAATGAACAGGAAAGACCAGTAGAACTCTAACCGCAGAAAGAAAAGCTGCATTCCAGAGACATAAAAGCACAGGAGGACATGTCACAGCAAGGAGGCTGTGGAGGGCAGGAGGCTGGAGGAGGGCAGAAGCTCCTGGGCCGAGCTGCCAACAGCCCATTTGCAAGAAGCGGCTGTGGGCCCAACCCTTCCTGGTACTAAAGTGAGCTGACCTGATGTAACTCCTAGCATTTCCTGCTTACTCTTCTCTGCATGCGATAGGGAGATGCTGGGGGAATAACTGTCTTGCCTGTGCCCACCTGCGACCCACTGGCCACCCAACACCCATGTACTCACAGAGAAAACACAGGCCATCATAGGCGAATGGGCTCATCTTCTCTGAAGTAATCTACAAGCCTAAGTTCATGTGGACCCATCATGTTCTCTTCCTCGCAGCCTCTCAAAGATGATAACAGCAGTCACCTAAATAGAACTTATTATGTGCCAGGCACTACTTTAATTTTTAAATTTGACTTTATTGAAGTATAGTTGATTTACAATGTTGTATTCATTTCTGCTGTTCAGCAGCGATTTAGATTTTCTGTACAGCAAAATTATTTGGTTCTTAAAACTTCGAATTACCGCTTCAGTTCCCCAAATTGATTCACGATGCCCTCCAAAGCCTGCTCTCCTCCAGTCTCTCCCGTCTCATTAAATGGCATAAGCACTCAGACAGGGAGAAATCTGAGAGTCACTAATATCCTCCCTCTTCTTTGTCTTCCCGAATCTCCAGTCCATCTGGCCTCGCTGATTCTACCTCCAACATGTTATGCCTCAAGTTCATCCTTTTGTTTTCCTACTGTGGCCACCCCCAGTCCAAAGCACTTGAGGAACCAAATTAGCCTGGGATCCATTCTCTCCCCATGCACGCTTGTTCCCGGCACACGCTCTCTCCACCAGGTGGCCAGAGCAGTTTCCTTAGAGTGCACGTCTGTTCACATCATCTCCTGCTCAAAGCTCTGCACTTGGCTTTCATTGCTCTTAGGAGAAGACCCAAATGTCTTTTTTTTTTTTTCTGGGTGGTCTAACTTGTTAAAAATTTATTGAAGTACTATTGATTTTACAATATTGTGTAATTTCTGTTGTACACCAAAGTCACTTAGTGAGACATTCTTTTTCATGTTCCTTTTCATTATAGTTTATCACAGGACCCTGAATATAGTTCCCTGTGCCATATAATAGGGACCTTGTTTATCCATTCTATGTATACCAGCTTGCCTCTAATCCTAAACTCCCCAATCCTTCTTCCCTCCTCCACCCCCCACCCCCGGCAACCACAAGTCTGTTCTCTACGTCTGTGAGTGTGTTTCATAGATATTGATTTGTGGCGTATTTTGAATTCCATTCCAGATCAGTGATATATGGTATTTGTCTCTGACTTCACTTAGTATGATAATTTCTAGGTCCGTCCATGTTGTCCAAATGGTATTATTTCACTCTTCATGATGGCTGAATAATATTCCAGTGTGCATATATATGTGTGTGTCTATGTGTCTAAATATGTGTATGTATATACATACATACATACATATACACACACATTTTCTTTATCCATTCATCCGTTGATGGACTTTTAGGTTGTTTCCATGACGTGGCTATTGTGAATAGTTTTGCTCTGAACATTGGGGTGCATGTATCTTTTTGCATTGTAGTTTTGTCTGAATGTATGTCCAGGAGTGGGATTGCCGGATCATATGGTAACTCTACTTTTAGTTTTTTGAGGAATCTCCATACTGTTTTCCATAGTGGCTGCACCAGGTTACATTCCCACCAACAGTGTAAGAGGGTTCCCTTTTCTCCACACACACTCTGCATTTATTTGTAGACTTTTTAATGATGGCCATCTGACCAGTGAGAGGTGGTAACTCACTGTAGTTTTGATTTGCGTTTCTTCAGTCATTAGCAGTGTTGAGCACCTTTTCATGTGCCTGTTGGCCATCTGTGTGTCACCTTTGAAGAAATGTCTATTTAGGTCTCCTGTCCATTTTTTGATTGGGTCGTTTTTTGTTCTTGAAGAACTGTTTGTATATTTTGGCAATTAAGTCCTTGAGATTGCATCATTTGCAGATATTTCTCCCAGTCTGTAGGTTGTGCCCGACCCGCTTTTTTTAAATGGCTGCATCCACAGTGCATGGAAGGTCCTGGGTCAGGGAATGAATCAGAGCTGCACCTGTGACCCATGCCGGGGCTACAACAACAACGCTAGACCCTTTAACCCACTGTGCCACGTCAGGGAGTGAACCCGTGCCCCTGCAGTGACCCAAGCCACTGCAGTCAGATTCCCAGCCTGCTACACCACTGTGGGAACCCCTGTCTTTCATTTTGCTTATGGTTTCCTTTGCTGTGCATAAGCTTGTAAGTTCAATTAGGTTCTATTTATTTTTGCTTTTATTTCTATTGCCTTAAGATCCAAATGTCTTACCGTGGACCACAGGTCCTGCATAATCCAGCCTCACCCACTTCTTTAGCTTCCCATTTCTGCCACTAACCACTCTCTTCGCTCTATGCTTTAGCCCCAGATGCCTCCGCTCACACCCTTCCCACTTCCTTACCACAACTAGCTGTGGTCTTAACATGAACACCATTTTCTCCAAGAGGACAGGAGAAAAGCCCCTTCTCAATCTAAACTAGATCCTCCTTTATATGCTTCCCAAGCTGCCTACACTTTTCCTTCACAGCATGGCAGTTGATTATGTGGCAATTACCTGTTCTACATGCTTGCTTGCTAGACTATAGGGTCCCTGAGGGCAGGACCCATGCCTGTTTGGCTCAACACACATTGTATCCAACAGAGAGCTTAGCATAGAAGTACTCAAGTATTTGTTCATTCATGAAGTAATCCATCAGGAGGTTGTGACACCTACTAGCCGTCATGGTGACCATCCATAGCCCAGAGCTGCCTGCTAACCAGCCACAAAGTCAGAGGTTGGCCATCACCATCTCAGCAAAAGGCAATCAGTCTTCAATCTGAGTTCCTGCTGTGGTTCAACAGAAACGAATATGACCAGCATCCGTGAGGACACAGGTTTGATCCCTGGCCTCGCTCCGTGGGTTAAGGATCCACCATTGTCATGAGCCTTGGTGTAGGTTGCAGTCGCGGCTCAAATCTGATGTTGGCTGCAGCTGTGGTGTAAGTCACCAGCTACACCTCCGATTGGACCCTTAGCCTGGGAATCTCCATATGCTGCAGGTGTAAAAAGGGGGTCTAAAAAGACCGCCCCAAAATATATAATTAAAAAAAGTAGGAAATTTTATTTAGGCTAACCAAAGGATTATAACCTCGGAGACAGTATTTCCAGAATGCTCTGAGGCCTATTCCACCTTTTAAAGGTCAAGGCACGGTTACATAAATTTTTTTTTTCAGATGATGGCTAGCAGTTTTTTTTTCTTTTGAAGTTTAATGTTTATTTTTTTTTTACTATATTTAATGAATTTCATTTCAATTATAGGTGTACAAAAATCATCTCAAGTCAGTTTGATAGCATTTGCGTCCCAAACCCTCAGTGCATCCTCCCACCCCCCAGATTGTCTTATTTGAAAAACCAAAGGTTTTCTAAAGTCTGTGAGTCATTATCTGTTCTGCATAGAAGTTTATTGTCTCTTTTTAGTTTCCACATGTAAGTGGTAGCATTGGGTGTTGCTGTCAAATTGGTTTCACTTTGCATGATAATTTCTAGGTCCATCCATGTTGCTATAAATGTTATTTCATTCCTTTGAATAGCTGAGTAATATTCTACTGTGTGTATGTACCACATCTTCCCTATCCACTCCTCTGTTGATGGGCATTTAGCTTGTTTGCATGACCTGGCTATTGCATAGAGTGCTGCAATGAACACTGGAGTACATGTGTCTTTCTGAGTCATGGTCTCCTCTGGATAGATGCCCAGGAGTGGGATTGCTGGATCAAATGGTAATTCTATTTTGAGTTTTCTGAGGAATCTCATACTGTTTTCCACAGTGGTTGCACCAGTTTGCATTCCCACCAACAGTGTAATAGGGATCCTTTTTCTCCACACCCTCTCCAGCACCTATTGTTTGTTTGTAGACTTTTTGATGATGTCTATTCTGGCCTGTGTAAGGTGGTACCTCATAGTGGTTTTGATTTGCATTTCTCTAATGAGGAACGATGTTGAACATCTTTTCATGTGTTTATTTGCCATCTGCATGTCTTCTTTGGAGAATTGTCTGCCTAGATCCTCCGCCCATTTTTTGATGGGGTTGTTTTTTTGGTATTGAGCTGAAGGAGGTACAGTTATATAAATTTTTGAGACAGAAGGTAATACATCAGAGTAACATACTGACAGTTTACATTGTCTAACAAGGTGAGCGGTGGGTTATTGTGAACCTTTACAGGACCGAGAAAGGAATGGTATCGTCTAAGGAGTTACCATGCTGGCACCAGGAAGAAACTGCCTTTTCGCTTTTTTTCTTTTGGTGAGCAGGCATCCCTGTGTCTTCTCAGGGGATCTAGTTAACATACAATGCAGGTACACAATGAATACTAAAGGAGGAGGCAGTGGCTCAGATGAGCAGGGGAATCTTATGTTTAAAAATTTTCTTGTCCTGCCTTGAGATAATTCTTTCATCAGCCGTGTGGCTGTGCTAAAGTGGTCCATGGTAGGGGCAAGCGGTGGCGTCCGTCCTGGAGCTCCACTTCCCAGATTTGTCATACAAGGAGCTTGCAGTACAGTAAGGGTCCCTCTCTGCAGAGCCCTTGTACTCACGGGAGGTGAGGAATCAGTGTTTGGAAGTTTCCACAAAGCTTTCCTTTAGGTGAGTTTGGATTTAGGCTCGCACCCACCCAGCCGCTCCAGAGGCTGTCCGTCCATCAGGAACAACTGGTCCCGCTTAGACTCTGAGGTTCCCAGAGCTCAAACAGCTGAGAAAACTAAGGATCCCAAGGTCACACAGATCCAAAACTTCGACTAGAGCTGTTCCTTCCTCTGCATCCATTTACCTACAACTATCCTTAAACCATGCACTGATTCACGGGAGAGAGAAAAAGGGTACGGGAAAGGGGTACGGAAAAGCCAGTTCTGCTTGGGATTAGCAAAGCTTGATCTTGAAATAGACACGGGAGCTCATCATCAGCCAGAAGTGAGACAGAAGAGATGCCAAGAAAAGGTAAATGTAGATGCAAAGGGCTCTCGCTGTTACGGGGCAGGAATGAGGCTGGAGCTCCCTGGGGCCATCTTCCTCTATGCCTCCAACCTTCTGCTGTCATAACAGGCAGAGCCTCCCAGCCTGTCAGCGACAAGGGGGTCACCTTATTCCAGTGGTTCTCCTGTAATTCCCCTGTTGCCATTTCTTACAGCATCGTGGCCTCTAAGCAAGCCTCGTCGTTGCGGTATGGTGACATCGCAGAGAAATGAAGATGCTGACCTGCGGGAGCCGAAAACACCAGCAGTGGCCGGGCCCTTCTGAAGACCCAGGGAAGGGACTGGTGACCAAAGCAGCTCCTTGCCCAAGAAACCCCAGTTCCAGCCAGAGTTGGTCTCAGACTGACCTGCTCTGGTGCAGGGGTCTCTCTGGTGGGTGGGGAAAGCACTTTCCTGGTGATGGAGGGACTTTCTCAGCTTTCAGACATCCCCGTTAGGCAGAGGTGAGGTTCTGCAGGCAGTAGGGTGCGAACTTTCATGAGCCCACAGCCATACCAGACACTGAAGCCCCCTTTCTTCTAGGAACGTTCGCTGAGGACTCCGTTATGGGGCCAGCTAATCACCTAGGGAGTCTCAAGCCCCACATTTTCAACAGCCCGAGGGGAATGGTGGAGGGGAGGTTTGGTAAGAACTGCCAACAGTGCGCAACCACCAATATTTAATAAATGAAAATATAACCTTGAAGGAAAGTTTACTTTCTTCCTCAAGCCCGTGTTACCTGAGAACAGCTCAAGAAAGATCTGGAATCCTGGCACTTGGCTTCAGGGTAGTTTTGTTGTTTTTAAAGAAGCAAATATCACAAAGCTTTCTTCAAAGGACTATGAAATTCAATATTTCATTCAATGGTACTTTCCAAACTGAGAGGTGTGAAGGGAGAGGAAATACTCAAAGGCCTTTTATTTTGAGATACTTATTTTTATAGCCTATTTTACATATGACTATAAAAGCAGCCTCACCTGCTAATAAAATCAATGTTCACAGCATGAGTGTGTGAGTCATTCTTGCTCAGGTCAGGTTCCCTCTGGAAATCAGACACGACATTCTTAGGCTGGGGTCAAACCTAAAGCTAGAGAATGCGTGTCAATCTCGGAGCATTTGTGTTCAGAGTCTGTATCTCTGATCCCTTGCAGGGAGTGTTCAAATTTAAAGGCACATCTACGAAGGTCCCAGCCCCAGGCTAGGTGCGGGCATACAGTGAGACCATGACAGCACCTGCCCTACCAGTGTATCATCTGGTGGGTGGAGCAGACAGAACAGCAGGCAATGATACATCGTATAATAAACTCTAACTTAAAAGAGCATATCATCCAGACACAGGAGGGCAGGGACAGCTTCTCCAAAGAAGGGGTATATGAAAGATAGTTACCAAGGCCAGAGGCTGAGGAACATTTCAGATAGAATGAACAACATGAAGGTGAAAGTATCTCAAATATAGGAAATCAATGTGAGGGGAGAAAAGGGGGATGGAGGGAGGGATATCAAGGGAGAAGGAAATTAAGAGGTGAAACTGGAACAGTAAGGAGGAACAATATCAAAATAGAGCCTTTAAAAGTTCCTCCTTAGAGTAACAGGATAGCTGCTGAAAGGTTTTAAGCAGAAACATTGAATGCTTACATTTGTAGCTCAGAGGTCTCCAGCAGCACCAAGAATGAAATGATGGAGGGAGGAGTGAGCAAGACCTGCAGAAAGGAGACAGGCAGAGAAACCCTTGTAGGAATTCAGGTGAAGGATGATGGTGGACCAACTACTGGGTAAAGAAGCTATGGGGACAGAGAAAAGTTAGATGGACTTGGAGAAATATTCAGAAGCTAGAGGACAACAGGAGTTGGTGATGGATGAATTGCAGAGGGTGAGGTAGATGGAAGCGAGGATGACTCAGATTTGGAATTCAGGCAATTAGGAAGAAGGCAAAGTTCCTCGCTAAGACAGGCAGCATGAGCAGAGAAGGTGGGATGGGGAAGATGAGTTCAAGGCCATGCTTTGCTTCTCTCAAACTCTCACCAGTAAGCTCATTCCTCTAGTCTCCTTACCTCCCACGCCAGCCCCTGACCAGTTCCCCAACCTACGTGGACCTCATCACTGGCTTCTCCATTCCTGTGCTAAGAAACTTGCTCTCAACATCTAGAAACATTTCCTTATTTGTCCACATTGACCTTGCCAATGAACTTGTGGGTTTGCACCTAAGCTAGGCTCTCAACATGCTGACACTCTTTTTCAACCCCACCTGGCACCAGGGTAGCAGTTTCGAATCTGTTCTGCTTTCTCCAAGTCTTCTGAGTGTGATTCCTGGACCAGCATCATCAGCATCCCATGGGAACCTGTTAGAAAAGCAAATTCCTGGGCCCTACCCAAATCAAGCTTAGGAACCACGGTTCTAATCTATGAACCTTTTTCTACTTATAAACTTTCCCTGAGCCCCCCTCCATCCTTCATTCTTGAGCTCCCAAAGTCTTGTCCTTGGTTCTCTTCCCAAGTAATCTGGTCTGCCAGAACTCTTGCCTTCAATCTAGTTAACACCTCCACCTGGATTTCCTCAAACCCAGGTCCAAACCAAATTCTTCTCCCACCCCACTATCTAAGCCCACTCCACCCCTTATGTTTCTTCTGATTCCTTTCATATTTCAGTTAATGGCATCACCTCCCGGATCCCAGGCTGCAATTCTCCAAATCAGCTCTGACCCCCTCTCCTCACCATAGAAATCTCTTCAATCCACCTGCCTATCACTTCTTATCACAGTGTTTATGACCTAGTCCCATCTATTCCCCCAGGCCTTCAGTCTGACTACAATCCTCCAGCATACTATTTTCCTAATATTCTTTAAAGGAAAACAGCTTTAAAAAAAGATCTATCCCAGATGTAGCCTGCTTGTGGTGCAACAGGTTAAGGATCCAGCATTGCTACAGCTGTGACATGGGTTTGATCCATGGCCCAGGAATTTCCATATGCCACAGGCCCAGCCAAAAAAAAATGATACACCCCCTCTTTTTTCTTTTTAGGGCCGCACCTGCAGCATATGGAAGTTCCCAGGCTAGGGGCTGAATTGGAGCTGTAGCTGCTAGCTTATACCACAGCCACACAACCTACAGCATAGCTCACAGCAACACTGGATTCTCAACCCAGTGAGCAGGGACAGGGATCAAACTTGCATCCTCATGGATACCAGCTGGGTTCTTAACCTTCTGAGCCACAATGGGAACTCCCTATACCCCTCTTTAAAATGTTCAATTGGCAAAGCATACAGGACGGATTGTTACAGCATAATCCTGGATATTTGACTTGGCCATATTTAAACAAGTAACAGGACAAGTCTTCCCATAAGGGTTACCACATAAAGAGTGCCGAGCAGACACTTAGGTGCCTTCTATACACTTTTGCTAGTCCAATTAGCAACCTTTCAGGGAAGGGATGTCTTCATTTCAAAGATGATACTAAATTTCAGAGAGACGTGACTTGCCCATAGCTACATAGCTAGTAAGTAGAAAAGCTAAAACTTGATCCCAAATCTCTTCTCCCACATCTCGCTGCCTCATTTTATATGACTGCGGTCTTATATTAATAATCTCTACCGGATTGGATTAGAATGGCGGAATAGAAGGACTGGAGTTCAACTTCTTTCCCAAAAAACAACAAAACTACAACCAAATGCCAAGCAACCTTCTACCAAATGGACTGTAAACTTCCAAAAGAGATATTCTACTCCAGAAGACAAAGAGGAGACCACATCAAGAGGTAGGAGGGGTGATTATGCGATAGAAGCAACCCCATACCTCCCGGGTGGGAAGCCCCACAGACTGGAAAGTAACTGTATCACAGAGACTCAGCTACAGGACTGAGAGTTCTGAGCCCCACATCAAATCCCCACGCCTGGGGATCTGGCACAGGAAGAAAGAGCCCCTGGAGCATCTGTCATTGAAGGCCAGAGGGGCTTGTGTGCAGGAGCTCCACAGGACTGGGGGAAACAGAGACCCCATCCTTGAAAGGCACACACAGACTTTCACGTGCACTGGGTCCCAGGGCAAAGCAAAGTCTCCACGGGAATCCAAGTCAAACCTGACTACAGCTCTTGGAGGATCTCCTGGGAAAACAGGGGTGACTGTGACTTGTTGTGGGGGAAGGGCATTGGAGGTGAAGCTCTCGGGAACATTCATCAGCATGCATTTCTCTGGAGGTGGCCATTTTTGGGAAAATCTGGTCCCTCCCATTAGCACTGAGAAGCCCCAGGCCAAACAATAATCCAGGTGGGATCACAGCCCCACCCATCAGTAAACAGGCTGCCTAAAGACCCCTCAGGCACACACAGCCAGCCTCTAATCTCATCCAGAGACAAAGCCCCACCCATCAGAGGGATAAGAATCAACCCCACCTACCAGTGAGCAAGCATCACTCCCTCCCATCAGGAAGCCTACAGCAAGGCCCCTCCATACCAACTTTAGCCACAGGGAGGCAAACACCAGAACTAAAAGAGGCTACACCTCTACTGTCTACAAAAAAGTCACCACACCAAAAACCTATAAAAATGAAAAGACAGAAAACTATAACTCAGATAAGGGAGAAAGAGAAAAGCCCAGAAAAACAGCTCAGTGATGAGGAGATTACCAGCCTCCCAGAAAGAGACTTTGGACTGTTGATGCTGAAGATGATGCAAGGCATTGGAAATAGACTGGAGGCAAAGACTGATCATTTACAGGAAACACTGAGCAAAGAAATACAAGGTGTAAAAATAAAACAAGAGATGCAAAATACAATAACTGAAATAAAAAAATTCATTAGAAGAAGCCAAAGTAGAATACAGGAGGCAGAAGAATGAATCGTGAGGTAGAGCACAGATTAGTGGAAAACACTAATGCAGAAGAGAAAAGACATAAAATATTGAAATGACATGAGGGGAGTCTCAGAGAACTCTGGGATAATGTTAAACACACCAACATCCGTATTATAGGGGTGCCAGAGGGAGAAGAGAGAGAGAAGGGGACAGAAAAAATATTCGAAGAGATAATAGCCAAAAACCTCCCTAATATTGGAAAGGAACCACTCACTCAAATCCAGGAAGCGCAACGAGTACCATATAAAATAAACCCAAGGAGGAACACCCCGAGACACATATTAATCAAAATGACCAAAATCAAAGACAAAGAGAAAATTTTGAAAGAAGCTAGGGAAAAGAAACAAATGACATACAAGGGAACCCTGATAAGGTTATCAGCAGATTTTTCAGCTGAAACTCTGCAGGCCAGAAGGGAGTGGCATGATATACTTAATGTGATGAAAGGAAAAAACCTCCAACCAAGATTACTTTATCCAGCAAGGCTCTCATTCAGATTTGAAGGAAAGATCAAAATGTTTACAGATAAGGAAAAGCTAAGAAATTTCTGAAAACATTAAACCAGCTTTACAACAAATCCTAAAGGAACTTCTCTAGGCAGAAAAGAAAAGGCCACAACCAGAAACAAAAACACCACAAACGACAAGGTTTACCAGTAAAGGTATATATACAGTAAAGATACTAAAACATCCATGCACAATTATGCTACCAAAATCGGAAATCATGAGAAGACAACACAAATGCAGGTCACTAGAGACGCACGTGCAATTAAAAAACCAACAACTTAAAACAATCTTGTTTATATATAGACTCCTATATCAAAATTTCAGGGTAACTGCAAACCAAAAATCTACAACTGATACACAAACAATAAGAAAAATCAACTCAAATACAATATTAAAAATAGTCATCTTGTGAGAGGAGACAACAAGAGAATAAGGGAAGGAAAAAAGAGCAACAAAAACCCCAAACAGTTAATACAATGGCAATAAGAACATATATATCAATAATTACCTTAAATGTTAATGGGCTGAATGCCCCAACCAAAAGATATAGACTAGCCGAATGGATACAAAAATAAGAACCATATATATGCTGTCTTCAAGAGACCCACTTCACTTCTAGGGACACATACAAATTGAAAGTGAGAGGATGGAAGAAAATATTCCATGCAAACGGGAATCAAAAGAAAGCTGGAGTAGCAATACTCCTATCAGACAAAATAGACTTTAAAATAAAGAATATTTTAAGAGACAAGGAAGGGCACTACATAATGATCAAAGAATCAATCCAAGGAGAAGATATAACTATTTTAAATATCTATGCAACCAACATAGGATCATCACAATATATAAGGCAACTGCTAACAACCTTAAAAGGAGAAATCAACAATAACACCATCATAGTGGGGGACTTTAACACCCTACTTACAGCAATGGACAGGTCATCCAGACAGAAAATCAATAAGGAAACACAGGCCCTGAATGAAGCATTAGATCAGATAGACTTAATATTTATAGGACATTCCATCCAAAAGCAACAGAATACACATTCTTCTCAAGTGTGCATGGAACATTCTCTAAGATTGATCACACCCTGGGCTACAAATCAAGCCTCGATCACTTTAAGAAAACTGAAATCATATCAAGCATCTTCTCTGACCACAATGCTATATGACTGGAAATCAACAACAAGAAAAAAATGGCAAAAAATACATATACATGGAAACTAAACAACATGC
>PVHT021183634.1:20112263-20136977 GCA_004024745.2 Catagonus wagneri
AAGCAAATGACAACAAAGATACAACACTCCAAAACCTCTGGGATGCAGCAAAAGCAGTTCTAAGAGGAAAGTTTATAGCAATACAAGCCTACCTCAGGAAACAAGAAAAAGCTCAAATAAACAACCTAACTTTACATCTAAAGCAGCTAGAGAGGGAAGAACTGACAAGACCTAAAGTTAGTAGAAGAAAAGAAATCATAAAGATCAGAGCAGAGATCAATGAAATAGAAACGAAGAAAACCATAGCAAAGATCAATGAAACTAAAAGCTGGTTCTTTGAAAAGATCAACAAAATTGATAAACCCTTAGCCAGACTTACCAAGAAAAAAAGAGAGAGGACACAAATAAATAAAATTAGAAATGAAAAAGGAGAAATAACAACAGACATCACAGAAATACAAAGGATCATAAGAGACTACTATATGCAAATATACAGCAATCAAGCAGAAAAACCTAGAAGAAATGGACAAATTCTTAGAAAAGTACAATCTCCCAAGACTAAACCAAGATGAAATAGAAATGATGAATAGACCAATCACAAGTTCTGAAATTGAAACTGTGATTAAAAACACTTCCAACAAACCGAAGTCCAGGACCAGATGGTTTCACAGGTGAATTCTATCAAACATTTAGAGAAGAGCTAATGCCTATCCTTCTGAAACTCTTCCAAAAAATTGCACAGGAAGGGACACTCCCAAACTCATTCTATGAGGCAACCATCACCCTGATACCAAAACCGGAAAAAGATACCACAAAAAAAGAAAATTACAGGCCAATCTCACTGATGAACATAGATGCAAAAATTCTCAACAAAATACTAGCCAACCGAATCCAACAATACAGTAAAAGGATTGTACACCACGATCAAGTGGGATTTATCCCAGGATGCAAGGATTCTTCAGTATTCACAGATCAATCAGTGTGATACACCACGTGAACTGAAGAAGAAAAACCATATGATCCTCTCCATAGATGCAGAAAAAGCCTTTGACAAAACCCAACACCCATTTCTCATAAAAAGCCTTCAGAAAGTGGGCATGGGGGAACCTACCTCAACAAAATAAAGGCCATCTGTGACAAACCCAGAGCTCACATCATTCTCAATGGTGAAAATTGAAAGAATTCCCATTGAGATCAGGAACAAGACAGGGATGTCCACTCTCGCCACTACTATTCAACATAGTTCTGGAAGCCCTAGCTACAGCAATCAGAGAATAAAAAGAAATAAAAGGAATCCAAATTGGAAAGGAAGAAGTAAAACTACCACTATTTGCAGATGACATGATACTATACCCAGAGAATCCTAAAGACTCTACCAGGAAACTGTTAGAGTTCATCAATGAATTTGACAAAGTCACAGGATACAAAATCAATACACAGAAATCAACTGCATTTCTATATACTAATAATGAAAGATCAGAAAGAGAAATTAGGGAAGCAATCCCTTTTACCATCGCATCAAAAAGAATCAAATACTTAGGAATAAACCTACCTAAAGAGACAAAAGACCTGAACTCTGAAAATTATAAGGCGCTGATGAAAGAAATCAAGGATGACATGAATAGGTGGAAAGACATACCAAGATGCTCTTGGATTGGAAGAGTCAATATTATCAAGATGACTATACTTCCCAAGGCAACCTACAGATTCAATGCAATCCCTATCAAATTACCAAGGACCTTTTTCACAGAACTAGAACAAAATATTTTAAAGTTTGTTTGGAAACACAAAAAACCCAGAATAGCCAAAGACATCCTGAAGAAGAAAAATGGAGCTGGAGGATTCAGGCTCCCTGACTTCACTCTACTACAAAGCTACAGTCATCAAAACCATATGGTACTGGCACAAAGACAGAAATATAGATCAGTGGAACAGGGGAGAAAGCCCAGAATTAAATCCACGCATCTATAGTCAACTAATCTATGACAAAGGAGGCAAGAATATACATTAGACAAAAGACAACCTCTTCAATAAGTGGTGCTGGGAAAACGGGACAGCTACATGTAAAAAAAAATGAAACTAGAACACTTCCTAACACCATGCACAAAAATAAACTCAAAATGGATTAAAGATCCAGATACAAGACCAGATACTATAAAACTCTTAGAGAAAAACATAGGCCAAACACTCTCTGATATAAATGATAGCAACATCTTCTCAGATCCATGTGTCAGAGTAAGGACAATAAAAAGAGAAATAAACAAATGGGACAATTAAACTTCAGAGTTTCTGCACAGCAAAGGAAACCCTAAACAAAATGAAAAGACAACCCACAGAATGGAAGAAGATATTTGCAAATGAATAGACTGACAAGGGATTCATCTCCAAAATTTACAAACACCTCCTACAGCTCAATACCAAAAAAACAAACAACCCCATCAAAAAATGGGCGGAGGATCTAGGCAGACAATTCTCCAAAGAAGACATGCAGATGGCAAACAAACACATGAAAAGATGTTCAACATCGCTCCTCATTAGAGAAATGCAAATCAAAACCACTATGAGGTACCACCTTACACAGGCCAGAACAGACATCAAAAAGTCTACAAACAATAAGTGCCGGAGAGGGTGTGGAGAAAAGGAACCCTATTACACTGTTGGTGGGAATGCAAACTGGTGCAACCACTGTGGAAAACAGTATGAGATTCCTCAGAAAACTCAAAATAGAAGTACCATTTGATCCAGCAATCCCACTCCTGGGCATCTATCCAGAGGAAACCATGACTCGAAAAGACACAAGTACTTCAGTGTTCATTGCAGCACTCTATGCGATAGCCAGGTCATGGAAACAAGCTAAATGCCCATCAACAGAGGAGTGGATAGGGAGGATATGGTACATACACACAATGGAATATTACTCAGCCATTAAAAGGAACGAAATAACAACATTTATAGCAACATGGATGGACCTAGAAATTATCATGCAAAGTGAAACCAGTCAGACAGTTAGAAAGCAACACCCAGTGCTACCGCTTACATGTGATAACTAAAAAGACAAAATGAACTTTTTTGCAGAACAATGACTCACAGACTTTGGAAAACCTTTGGTTTTTCAAATAAGACAATCTGGGGGGTTGGGGGAGATACACCGGGTTTGGGATACAAATGCTATCAAATTGACTTGTGATGATTTTGTACACCTATAATTGAAATAAAATTCATTAATAATAATAATAATAATAATAATCTCTACCAACAGTATGCCAAGTTTAGCACCAGTGTAAGCCCATATCCAGTGCACTGCCATCATTACGTAAGCTTAACTGAGCATTCTGGTCTCTAATTGACAACACACTTGAATGCTCTAATGAACCACAGTCATGTCTTCTTTCCTTACAGACTTTTTAAAAACATAGCAGTCAAAAATAAAAATCAGGGACTGGCTCTGACTCAGAATAAAATGCTGTGCTTTGCTATGGGCTGGGAAAGGAAGAAATCCTTCATATAAATACCTGGGCCGGCTGCCAGCCTTCCCGCCAATCACGGTTCCATATGGACGCCAGGTAGTTTCTTCATCTCCCAGGACTGGTGCCACCTTGTAAGACGTAGGAGAGGATAAATTGAGGCTAAGTCCAAAAATAGTTCAGTTATATATTTTTCCTCTTGCTCTGCATGTCCTGATTCTTGCAGGTAGACTGACACCTCTTTAGAGAAAATAAGAAAACAGAATGAGAGGCACACGTATTTTCCTGTCCTCTACAGCAGTACAAATGAGAATGCGACTCAAGGTGAAGAAAGCATCTTTTATAGGTTTATTGGTCCATTACTTTAAGTTAATTGAGGTAAAGAAACCTTTTAAAATTTACAAGCTCATAGTTTATCAAGCAATACAAATTCTCTTGTTTACCTCAAAATGTAATACTAATCCCATAGTAAACAATCGACAGGATTTTTTACACACAGATATACGAAAAAAAGTGGACAAGAACTTCATGCCAGCGTCAAAAATGCAACAAAAACATTATAATCTCTGGGTTCCATAGCAAAGAAAAAAAAAAAGGTGACATTCTTTTTAACGTTTGGTGGCTTCATGAAACAAAGATTGTAATCTGTAAATAAACCACTTTCTCATCTACACACTTTCTCGAGCACACTTGTTTCACAGCTTTTGATTTGGCTTAATGGCAGCATGGAGAGAAGCGGGCACACTTACACGGAGGACTTAATACCGCAGGGGTGTTTTTCCTTCAAAAATTTTAAATGTAAAGAATGATTTCTAAAATAATAGTCAGCCCATAATTTGGACATGACCTAAAGAAAAAGGTATTTGTTTCTGGTTTTTTGTTTGTTTTTTTTTTTTCAACAGTTAAAATACGAGTTAGAAAGTCTGCTGGCAGTTTATTTCATGGGGATTTATCAGATGTATCTTGTGTCTCAACATATTCCCAATGCACAGACATTAACGGGACAGGCACCCAAGTGCAAGCGACAGGGTGCTAGCAGACAGGACCAAAACTGCAGGGTGTCCAGGAGAATGGTGCTGACTGGTAAGAGCTGCTGGTTTGTTATTCGATGAGGGCTTGGCTGACACGGGTCTCGTTTTATCCCCACAGCGTCACACTTTTGTTCAACACACTTTCTCCTTCCTGTTTCCTCACTGGGAAAAAGGCCCCCTTACCTCCTCCTCCCAGTATCTCATCTGTGACTGGGGGGATGGTCTGAGACCGTGAGCCAGCCTGTCACACACAGGTACTGGCAGGTTAGTGACCTGCTCGGACCTGGCCCACCGGGAGAGGGCCAAGGGTGACGCCCAGTCACTGGGTTCGATAGTAAAAAGCTCCATTAAAATGGACGAAACTATGTGAGGTCAACACCATGTGTTTTAGGTTTTTTGGCATTTCAACCTGTGGAGAATTCCTACCAAAAATATGCTGCTCCGAGGCTCCCACAGGATCTTTTAAAAAGCTGTTCTACAGAATCGGGGTAAACCTTGAATAGTGTCATCATCTATAGGGTTCTTTGTATCTACGCAATTTGTCGATGCTGATACTATAATACCCTTTACCATCAAAAATGTGCCAAAAGGCACGAAATTAAGTTTTCACACTTTAAAACAAACAGACAAAGGTTTTGTGGTCCCTGTGCTTCCTTACATTATCAAAAATATCATTTGGCAATAGCGATATTGAGCTTTCTCCTCCCAAAAGGCAGCCCTCGCTTTCTTGCTTGTTTCTTTAAGAGGAATGAAGACTGGCTACTTTAGACCTCAAGTATTTCAATGGAACAACTGATTATACTTCTAAAAACTCTTTCTATCCAGAATCTAAAAAACACTAGTTGAAGAATAAGGCATATTAGTAGGTGTTGACAAATTCTCAAAAAGTAGAGTTAGGCTTCTAACAGTCTGTGGCATTTCCCAAGGTCTGGATTGGCTGATTTTCGAGTGCTAAGTACACAGAAGGTTTATAAATGAGACAAATACCTTATTGGGTTGTAATTTTTTCAAAGCACTTATTTACAGCCTATCTATAGTAGTAAAAACTACCTGGAGAACATATTTTTGCCACACAGAAAGAGTTCGACAGTCATACTGAGAGAGCATTTCAAACACATGGTTAAGGAAGAGCATTTCAAACACATGGTTAAGGAAGAACAGTCACACCCCGGGTCACACCACCACCTAAGCCTTTTCTATTGGAGACAGCCCTGCGCACACTCTGATCTGAGCAACTCTGGGGAGACCAGGTAACACAAAAGGTAACCACCTATTGGGTGGGTTGATGAAAAGTCGGGTTCCTGGTTCATTCATTGAATTAAAACACCATGAACTGGTGAACAACTCCAACGCACCTGGCACAAGTTGAAGGTCTGGACCGGGGTGACCTTCCCTACCTGCCACCTGAATAGAGAAAACATAGTGAGAGGGCGTGTTCAATCTGGTGCCACCCTGAGGACTTTTGAAAGTGAGAAGGGGTTAGACCCAAGTTCCCAGCATAAGTTTATAGACAGCGGTGGCCAAAGCAGTGTTACTCCAGCTTATAAGGAGATTCCCCCAGTTTCTACAGACCTTGAAAGTGGGCGTCTGTGAAGGTGGGGACCAGGACGGGTGTGCCCTACAGACCTCTGTTGGCCTCGTCTGTTTGGGTCTTGGGATGGGTTAAAACTGGGCTCTACTCTGGCTGCTCTAAAGGGCTGCTTCTACTCAGAAGACGGGCTGCTCTGGACCCTACTCGCTCACCAGCTCAGGATGCAGTGCAGACACTGACTATCGTGCAAGCCAACGAAGACCATCAATGAGCCAGGTGCCCAGGATTTCAATGCAATTCACAGGAGGGCCAAGGGCACAAACCTGAGTACCTCTTGGGCTGATACGTCCTAAGAAAAGGCCCACGGGCAGACTGCCATACGGCGTCATGCCCTTCTCTCAACTGAATTTCCGGTCAACCCAACACAAATGGCAGCCACACAAGGAATGTGCAGCAGGTGTGCACTGAATTCCCTTGTGTGGACGGCAACTGAGAAAACACATTCAAGTCAACAACATGTAGAACACACTCTGGGTGTGGCTGAAATTTGGCATGAAGATAAACTCAGGTTACATTCACCACGGTCCCCAGAGTCGTGCTGGTGTTTGTCATTTCAGCTAAAGAAAGGTGGGTGGTGGGTTCAACGGGGCAGCACAGTGAAACACGAGCCGATCACGCCCACAATCGCACTTAACTGAGGTCACCAGAAATCTGCGTTAACTCCTAATAAAGGATAAAACCCAGCCCCCAACCTGGCTCCAGCAGGAGGCCGTGGGTCCACACTTTGAACAGAGCAGCCCAGAGTCTTCTTAGAGATGCAGCCTGTGCTAACGATGAGCAGTGTCCATATCCTCTACGATTCACAACTGCTCTCTCCAGCACTATCGGCATAGTGCTCCCTTTTTAGGAATTCTCTCTCCTGCCTCCGGCTGCATTTCTGGCCCAGGGGAATGGACCCTTTCACTCCCCTGGCCCGGGGGCCCTCGACAGGCATGACTTTCCACTCCACTGCCATCTGCTCAAGTTTCAAAACCTGTCTACGTGTGTCTGCCTGCGGTAAGGCGCATCCTCAGGCAAAAAATCTCCTGGAAAAATAAATACGGGAGAGGGGTCGGTGACCTCAGCACCACGACTTTGCGGGGCCAAAGGATGGGGTGACGAAGCCTCCGTGAGACGGTCTTTGGCACAAAAGTCTCTGGGTTACCCTTCTAGAGAATGACCTTCGTGCTGATGGAGATGAAGAGGTAACTGCTTGGGGCTGCTGACCCTGGGCGCCCGAGGGAGCCGGGGGCAGGGGAGGGGCTGGAGGGCCTCCTCTACTGCCTACTGTCCCTTGCCTTCCAGGCCAGCCTCCTCACCTCCTCAATCACCAGCCAGAAGTAAGGGACAATGGTCCCTTTCCTGGAAGGGCCATTTTTCCAAAGGAAGGCTGCGAGAGGTGCTGGTCTTCCACGGTCTGCTTGCAATGGCATGCTGGAGCTCCGCTGGCCGGCTCTCCCCGGCGTCTAAAAGCACAGGGACATCACAGCGAGACCAAATAAAGACAAAAGCCCAGAATGCCTGGTTCCCTTCAGAACCAGTTTTCTGCTTCCAATCACGGAAGGGAGTGACTGTGTAGCCCACTCCCTTACCTATGTATCCCGGCGAGGAACCGGATCATTTTTCTGAAGGACTGCCTTCTTGCCCAGCTAACCCTTGCACAGGAATATGCCCCTGGTCTTTGGCAACTAGCGACAGACTAATCTTCCTGTAACTCCTTCGGCAGTGCTTTCCGAGCGTTCGTTACACTGGACAACATTTTTAAAGCACACACTCTGCCGGGCAAGGCTTCCTGCGTTCCCAAAGAGGGCCATTCACCTCTGGGTCAGTCCGGCGTCTTCTGCCAAATACCAAATAGAAGGCCATCAAGCCACTGTCAGATGCATGACCTGATTCTACCAGCAAGCTGTCAGGCTGGACCCGGACATCCGTACCCACACCAACTGGGTGGCATAGAGGTAGAGTGAAACACTGAGTCACCACGTGGGGTCGAGGGACTGTGCTTACGCTTCTGCTTCAGTGAAATATCTCTTAATTGTACCAAACTGAGAATTCACATCAAAGGGTTTTAGAACGGCACGGATGGGGCCGAAGGGTGCACAGCAAGTACCAACTGATATACAGATTTTAAAATCTAAACCGCAACTTTTTCAAACACGATGAAAACGGAACCAAACTGTTCTGGGCTGTCCACCTGCTGCCCCACCAGCGTCACAGCCGTGGCTGCCCCAAGATCAACTCTGCAGCTGGAAGTGCTATGAAGTGGCCTCAGCAGGCTGCATGTTGACCAATATTTGCAGGCTAACTTGCAAATGCAGCAGTGTCTCGGCACAGCTGTGTCATTAAAACAAACGAACAACAACAAAAAACCTACCACCACCACCACTGCTCATTCGAGGCTCAGATTTGTGACTTGATAGCGATGAGCCACAGATGAAAGAACACAAACATGACATAGGTAGTTTCACTTCAAGAGGGGAAAAAAAATGAGCTGGGAGATAGATCCTTTTTGTCTGTTTTGTGTCGTTGCCCTTGAAAAAAGGAAACCCAGTAATAGTTTGAAATGAAGACTTCCGATGCGCAGCCAGCTGTCCCCAGCAACTTGGCGGCAAATCGAGGAGGTTTCAGCTTAACTAAAAGCAAAAGAGAGTTCACTGTCACACTTGTCCTCTCTGAGGCCTGTCTGGATACAGACTTCTCTTCCTGACCAGGAAATATTAAGGTTAAAGCATTTCACGTAGACCATTCACACTGAGTTTACAAATCTTGACTGTATCATAAGGACACGCCAGCCTCTCCCCAAAAGGTTGCCCAAACATTCAGTGGACGTAGTAGGAAACATGAAACTAGGACTTTTTGGTGAGGTAAAGGCAAACTGCACGGAGCAGACGTGGGAGGTGGGCTTGCCACACGCCCACCGACCTCAACAACTGGGGACTCTGACTTCAAGACATTAGATATTCCTAACAGGCCTAATCTTTACCCTGATGACACTTAATAAGCCAAAGAACACTGAACAATGTCACAGAGAAAAATGCACCTTTTTTTCATTGTACACAGGACAGTTTCCAAGCTACCGCATTCTTAGTGTCAGAAACGAGTTCGGGGAAACGCCGCCCCCCTTAGCTTCCCAAGGCATCACGTAAGGACAAGGACGCCGGCACGGATGCATCTGGACACTGATTTGAATGGTCCTGTACGAACCAGAAACCGTTAACTCGGGTGTCGCTCGTCACAGGCCGGCAGCAGGCCGCACTTGGGGCTACAAGCCGCAGGACGTTAAGGACTTTCCCCGGAGGTGCCCTCTTGGCTGAGAGGAGTCAAAGCCCACGGAGGGCGATTCCAGAGCCGCCGCGGGTCCACGGAGAGTGAGAGCTGCCTTCTGTCCACGCCAAGCAGGGCCTGCGTTCTCCTCTGCAGCAGGCAACTCCGCTGTCCCCAAACGGGGGCGGTCATGAGATGTCAGAATGTCCGCTGGGGGCTGTCTTGTCCCCAGCTGTCAAATCTTGGTAGTGTCCCACCGAGCAGGCTCCTTCATACGCGGAGGTAACACTTCCTTCACTGAGAGCCGAGGACCGCCTTACTGACTCCACCAAGGAATAAATACTAATTGGAAACAACTGTCGGACAAGGGGCGGGTGTGAAAGGCAGAGAAATACACAAAGGGGAGATGCTTCTGTGGTTGTTTTCTCGGTGCCACCTGGCTGGCACCGCAGGGACATTTCGGTGTGGGTGCCGTGCCCTGCGTAGGTGGAGGAGTCTCTGTCCCAAGAAGAAACTTACTTGGCCTCTTGCTTCTCCTGCAGCAGTGGGATAATCGACTCCCACGCCATGAGGCACTGAAACGACAAAACACAACACACACACACACACATACACACACAATCAGCATGGAGTTTCAGATTTCACGGTCAGCGACCTCCATCTGCTTTGATCTACCCTCTCATTGTCAATCTTGCTGGGTCACCTTTGTCTGATGACACCTACATGTCTTATCCAGTTCTAGCAGCAAGAGGGGAGGTGACAGGTGTTAACTTTGAAGACCATCGCCCCTGATCCCTGCCTCCCTACAAAGGACAGCAGCGTCTCTATGAGGCCTGTACGCACTGTCCCTCAAGCTCATACCAGTGAGTCAGGATATAAAGCATCTTGGATCGGGCCAGGCGCCTGACTCAGTGGGTAGAAAACCGGCTCTCCCTCACCCACCTCGCATCGGCTTGTGCGGGCCACTCCCCAATCCCCCAGGAGGGAAAACGGGGAGGGAATTCTATTTACTGGGTTTTATGATGGCCGAACACTGTTATGTATCTTACATTCATTATTACCAGTCTTCAGAACAAATCTAGGAAGGAGAATTATCATTATTTATGACACAAGCCACACATTTCATAGGTGAGGAAACTGAGACCCAGAGAGGTTAAAAAAAAAAAAAAAAAAAAACTAACTTGGAGTTCCCATTGTGGCGCAGGGGAAACGAATCCAACTAGGAACCATGAGGTTGTGGGTTCGATCCCTGGCCTTGCTCAGTGGGTTAAGGATCCGGCGTTGCCCTGAGCTGTGGTGTAGGTCACAGACGCAGCTCGGATCTGACATTGCTGTGGCTATGGCTGTGGTGTAGGTCAGCAGCTGTAGATCTGATTGGACCTCTAGCCTGGGAACCTCCATATGCCGCAGGTACGGCCCTAAAAAGCAAAAAAAAAAACAAAAAACAAAAAAACTTGCCCAAGACATACAGCTCATAAGTGGCAGAGCTCATGATTCTATTACACCAACCCCTTTCAGTCCAGACCCTTTGGAAGGGCCAAGAACTTGGACGATGCTGATGCTCTCCTCTGAGAGCACGCTGCAGAAGTGGCTCTCCCTTGGAGCAGTCTCTTTTTTTTTTGTTTTTGCGTTTTAGGGTCTCACCTGCAGCATATGGGGTTCCCAGGCTAGGAGTCAGATCAGAGCCACAGCCGCCAGCCAATGCCACAGCCACGCCAAATCCGAGGCACATCTGCAACCTAAGCCACAGCTTGTGGCAAAACCGGATTGTTAACCCACTGAGCAAGGCCAGGGAGCCAACCTGCATCCTCATGGATACTAGTCGGTTCTTAACCCGCTGAGCCACAATGGGAACCCCCCCCTTTTTTTTTTGTAGTCTGTGGCATAAAGAGTACGGAACAATCGCACAAGGCCTTTCCTAAAAGCAGCCTGGGGTGAAGTAGGACTTCGTGCCGAGTCCGAGTCGTTTGGGGAGATCTGAGGAGGTGGGAAAAGAGGCTGTCCCTGGTCAACCAGGGAGGGGAGTGGTGGCACAATTCCCTGTTTCCTTGCTGGGTGACTGAGGTTGCAGAAGAAGTTGCGCTCAGTCCCTGTCCAACAGAAGGAAGCCTGGGAGCCTCAAGAAGCTTACATTCAGTGAGAGACCCAAGTGCGGGGCCTCCTGGATCCTGCTCCCTCCCTCGGCCATCATCTCCCATCTGGAAGATCCTTCCCCCTCAGTGGGGGGTACCAAGGGCACAGCCTCTTTCTTTTCAGTCTTCAAATGCTCCAAATGCTCACGAGCTTTTTCCCACTTCAGGGCGCTGACATTGGTTGCTCTCTTTGCCTGGAGAGCTCGTTCTCTGTCCCCAAGGCTCAGGTTCAATGCGATCTCCGCAGGCTGGCCTTTCCTGCCCACTGCACTTGCCCCCTTCTGTCCTGATCTGAATGAGGCCCCCAAGTATTTCTACCCAGTTTCCTATTCTTTCCCTGCAGACATGCACCTCTCTGCGGAGGAAAGATTCTTGGATTTTGTGTGTGTGTGTGTGTGTCTTTTTAGGGCCCCACTGGTGGAATATGGAGGTTCCCAGGTTAGGGATTGAATCAGAGCTGCAGCTGCCGGCCTGCACCACAGCCACAGCCACGTGGGATCTGAGCCACATCTGCGACCTACACCACAGCTCACAGCAACTCCAGATCCTTAACCCACTGAGCAAGGCCAGGGATCGAACCCATGTCCTCATGGTTCCTGGTCGGGTTCGTTGACTACTGAGCCACGACGGGAACTCCAGGATTCTTGGATTAATGAGTACCCTCCACCGGACGGAGGACTTCTTAATTTTTATCGCCGTCTACCTGATCCCTGGCACGCAGCCAGCACACGGAAGGAGGAGCCAAGACGAGGCCCCCAGACAGGGACCCTGTTTGTGGTGCAGTAGGAAAACTACTAAACACAGAGAAGGGCCCTGGGACTGAGTCCTAGGACCTGGGCCTCGGGAATGCTGGCGTCAACTGCCCAGAGGAGGGACGGACACCCAGCTGAGGCAGCTGCGCACCGCGGGAAGCAGGGGCAGGCGAGGGCGTGGGGACAAAAGCACCGTTCACTGACTATCCACCTGTGCTGGCCACAGGGGAGGCTCTCGGCCAGGTGTTGTTTCCCTGTTCCTTTGCCATCATTTGGTGGAGAAGGACTGCTCCCATTTTACAGATGAGGAAACAAAGGCGCAGAAAGGCACGCTGCCAAAGGCCACAGTCAGCAAGGAATGCAGCCTTGACAGCACATGGAGCCATCCTCCTGCCTCTGGGCGGTCAGGACTGCCCAGGGGACGAGTGGGCTCTGTCCCCCTCGCTGACGGTATGTGGGAATTTTCAAACTTGTGGACCCAGCAGAGCCCAAGTCTGATCCTAGTTCAATCACTCACAAGTGATGCAACTGATGACCTTGGGCACAGTTTTAAAACCTTACTGAGCCTCCATTTCTTGGGCTTTAAATTAAGACCCCATAAAACCCACTTCACAGTGTCACAGGGAGGGTTAGGGTTAACGAGGTGACACATGCAAAACATCCAGCCTAGTGCCAACCCGAACTCACAGCCACGCAGCTGGGGCTCCATGCCAGCAGTACCCCCTGCCCTCTGAAACAGTCCTTCTTAAGAACCGGCAAGTAAGGGCCATTCCATGACTCTTTTCCTCAGTCCTCCTCCAAATTCAGACACAGACACACTGTGTCTCAACAGCAGCCAGAACCATCAAAGCTTTCGAAAGAGATGGATTCCTCTAGTTTGGGATGGGGACAGGGTTCTAGAATTTTGGTGGGAATTAACTGAGTTAATGCTTGTCTAGTTGGCTTTCAAATCTACAGGTCACTTGTTGAACTGCGTTTGGGCCATTCTTCATCTATAACTTTAAGCTTTTAAGAAATACTAGGATTCAGAGTTCCCGTCGTGGCTTAGTGGTCAACGAATCCGACTAGGAACCATGAGGTGGCGGGTTCGATCTCTGACCTCGCTCAGTGAGTTAAGGATCCGGCGTTGCCGTGAGCTGTGGTGTAGTTTGCAGACATGGCTCGGATCCCACGTTGCTGTGGCTGTGGTGTAGGCTGGTGGCTACAGCTCCAATTAGACCCCTAACCTGGGAACCTCCATATGCTGCGAGTATGGCCCTAGAAAAGGCAAAAATATAAAAATAAAATAAAATAACAAATGGGGAGTTCCCATCGTGGTGCAGAGGAAACGGATCTGACTAGGAACCATAAGGATGCAGGTTTGACCTGGCCTCGCTCAGTGGGTTAAGGATCCGGCGTTGCTGAGCTGTGGTATAGGTCACATACACAGCTTGGATCCTGTGTTGCTGTGGCTGTGGCGTAGGCCGGCGGCTCTAGCTCCGATTTGACCTCTAGCCTGAGAGCCTCCATATGCCACGGGTGCAACCCTAAAAAGCAAAAAAATAAAAAATAAGTGGACAGTATTTTGATAAGCGGGCCCTGGGCTTCACCAGATGACCAAAGGCACCCAGGGCACAGTGCTTCCGTGCAGCAACACAGAACAACTTAAAGGAGCCCTGAAGACCCCACCAGATCAGGGCATCCCTGGGCTGCAGGCCTGACTGATTCTGAGGAGCAGCCACTGGAAGAACTGAAGAGCTTGGAAGATAAAACCTCTGCCTCTGTCGGCAGGGGGTGTGACACCCCTGTGGACACCCTGGGAGCTCCCCGTTTCCAAACCCAGCACTGTACCTAGCCCAGCGGGGCGAGGACAAGACAGGGTCGCTAAGATTAAACACACAAGGGAAGGAGATGGGCCCGGCAAGACCACTGCTTCCGGGCTTCCTGCAGCCCTGACCCAGGGCTCTGGCTAATAGAAACGCTTCTCTAGGGAGGGGGCCACTGTCCTGTCAGTGCTCGTTACCTTCTCGTAATACTGGATGTTCTTATCGGCCATTCCCATGAGCAGCTGCCGGAAGTCCTGCCTCTTGTTGTTCTGCCACCTCTCCATGTCGGCTTTCAGGTCAGCATTGAAACACTCCATCCGATCCTGACACTTCTCAACATCCGCCGGGACCTGGAAGGGGGCACATCAGTGGGTGCTCTGCACGTGTCACTGGTACCTCCAGCCCCTCCGCTCACACATCCGTGAGAGGCCAGACGACTGCCTTAAAAGGCCAGATGACTGCCTTAAAATGCCTCTGGAGGCATTTATTTCAGGCAGAGTCTTGGGTTTCCAAGTCTGGAAAGGAATTCTGAAAAGTGTTATCTTGATCCAAAGCTTCAAACCCATCCAAGCCAAACGGTGACCTGTGGGGGAACCCCTGCCTGTTTACAAACAGGACGGAGAAGCACTGTGATTCAGAGTCATGTGTCTTTGGTTCCTTTTAGGATTTACCCATCTGAAAGTGAAAATGTGTGCAGATTGTGCAAGTACACAGCTGCATTTGGTACTGCTCTGCTATTGCCCTGTGTCCCACACTGAAACGAGGAAAGCTTTTCCACGTCATGTGAACTGTTCCATTAGCGGTGATGTGTGATAACGCCTATCCTCATTAACCACAGAATTCTGCAAAAAAAGACGACTACTAGCCCACTTTACAAATAAACTGGAGACTTGTCCACACACCCTCAGAGCAGAGATAATAAAAAATAAAGAATTAAAATTGGGGAAATTCTGGGGAAACGGGAGGAAGGTTTTTTATGCATGTTTAAAAACGTGAAACATGGAGTTCCCACTGTGGCTCAGCAGAAACTAATCTGACTAGCATCCATGAGGACACAGGTTCGATCCCTGATCTTGCCAAGTGGGTTAAGGATCCAGCATTGCCGTGAGCTGTGGTGTAGGTCGCAGACGTGGCTCAGATTCCGTGTTGCTGTGGCTGTGGCACTGGCCAGCAACTACAGCTCCGATTCGACGCCTAGCCTGGGAACTTCCATATGTCGCAGGTGTGGTCCTAGAAAGACAAAAAAAATAAAAATTTTAAATTAAACAAAAAATAAAAGTAAAAACATGGAACACAAGTAAGAAAACCAGTGCAGGCTATTTCTAGTTTTCTTAAGGAAGTTTAAAAGACTTTCTCAAATGGAACTAGGTCCCCTGAATTTCACAACTTCCACTTTGCTTTGGTGAGTCTTTTCCATTCCACACAGCTAGAGAGAGACTATCCAATATTATAAAAAGATAATAGGAAATGATCACCCTGATAGCCAAAGCATGAAGCTGGCTTCTCTCCTAACTCAAGAGCTCCATGGGACTCAGATGGTGGCCAGGGGCGTCAACATGCCTAAAGCTGGGTCACACGCTCACCTGCCAAATGCTTCCCCCAAACAAGTGAGGCCTTGTACATTCTGTGTGCTGGGACCTCCGACCCCAATGTATTCAAGCCGTGTGTCACCATCAGGGTCAATTTCTACCAACCAGGCCAGTTTTGAACCCAGACCTTGTGGTCAAGGAGCCGACCCAGAAACGCCTCAGGCAAGGCCACGCCTGGAGGAGCCGACCCCCTTCCAAAGTGCTGGTGGCACTTAGCCGTCTGCCACCAGACCATGCGGCAGTGGCTGCAGTATGCAGGAGCGGAGCAGGGGCTGGAGGGGTGGGTGGATTCAAACGTGCCTGACACGGGAACCACACTTGGGGGAGACAAGGATGAGCTAGAGAGGAAGATACAGAGAGGCATCCTGGGCAACTTAAAAGCGAGGAACTTTTAAGGGGGAGAAAAAGCTTTCTCCAAGCACTTAAACTTCTGGAAGCAGTTTTTTTGTTTTGTTTTGTTTTGTTTTCTGGCTGCACCCACAACACGTGGAAGTTCCTAGACTGGGGATCGAACCTGCGCCAGAGCAGCGACGCAAGCCACTGCAAGTGACAATGTCAGATCCTCGTTTGCTGTGCCATAACGGAACTCCTGGAAGAAATTTTTTAAAGGACTTGACTCTTTCTTGTGACGCCAGGACCGAAGTCACTTGTCTTTCCTGCTGATTCACTCGTCACCGCTGGCCACCTGGGTGAAGGCCAAGTGAAATAAAAACAAGAGTGCCCTGATCTCTGAAGCCACCCCCTGAGAACATCCTGGGAATCAGCCCAACAGGCCCGGGGCCAGCCTCCCCTCCTTCCCTGCAGGCACAGTCCAGTTCCCCCATCCCTCTCCTGCCCACTGCCCAGTCTGGCATCCGAGCGAAAGCGCCCATGAACAACTTTCCTGTTTAACAAGGCTACTGTGGCGGGGAGGAGAGGCGGAGCTTGGAAAGGAAAACCTCACGGGACCCGGTGAGAACAGAGGGGCTAGGCTCTCTGATTCCAAGGAGCATTCATCTAGGAAAGACTCCTGGAGATGGAAACTCTGGATTTTATGATTGCCTGAGGCTCAACAAGGGAAATTCTTCTAGCTCATCGTTTTCCCAACACACTCCACTCTGGGCCCGGGGGAGACCAATGTGCTTGGGTCTCAGCAGGTCATTCTTGTCTCAGGTCGCCCAGAGTCTAGTTGGGAAGGAAATGACTATGGCTGGACGTGAAGGGGGGATGTTTCGAGGGCTCTCACTTCACTGGGAGCCTGTGATAAGCACGCTGTGGGGAGGAGCTGGAGAGTGAGCACAACCTGGACGGGGGAGCGGACTTCCTTGAAGGAATCCCACTGAGGCGACTCTTAAAAGATGATGGAGGTGGGACCTGTGACTCTGGAGTGACAAAACATGACAGCGACAGTGGCGAAATAACATCTGGACCCACCTCAGGAACAGCTCACAGGCCACAGACACAGAGCCCCCAAAAGCAGAGAGAACCCCAGGTGGCAAGATGGGGGGATGGGCACCAGGGAGCAGATGAGACACCTGGGGCCCTTCCTGAAGGCCAAGGGTGCATTTATCACCTGCACCCTTCCTGGAAAATAGAAAGGCCTTGTGCTTCCTCTCACGACAGAAACAACTCTAGAGCCAGGCTCCTAGAGTCTGAATCCCCCACTTACCACTTCCTGGCTGAGTGAGGTTGGGCCTCTCTATGCCCTGGCTTCTTTTTCTGGATAATACTCTCCACCTTATAAGGCTGTAATGAAGTGAGCGGAGATGGCAAGCGTAAAACCCTTGGTGCCTGGCACGCTTTAAGCGCTCAACCAATATTTAAGTTCTGATGGGTATCAATAAAGTAAATCACTGTTCTGCAATCTACCATTTGCAGAACCCCTCAAGTCAAGAATGTTTTGCTGAACTTTTTTCCATGTCATATCAAAAGATGTTTCTTTTTCAGGTTCCAAATATAAAATACTATATAATTAAAGATGCTCCTTGAAACCTCATGCTACCGCCCTTTGCCAGCGCCACCTCACCTCCAAGATTTCGCCAGAGATCAGAGATGAGTCACTGCCAAACTATACTGGCCCAGGATCACCCTCAGCACCCTGGAGCCAGGGTGGTGGCTGTAACACCAGAAGGGAGAGGACGGAACTGACAGATCTGGAAACCAACTGCACGTGAGATGTAAATCAGAGGAAGCTGGAAAGGAGCCTCAAGTCTCTGGTTTAGGCGACCAGGGTGGCAATAATCCACCGCATGGCTCAGGGTGAAGGACAGGTTCGCAGACCAGATCAAGGAGGCGGCTGCAGCCACGGGAAGGGTGAGGGCTCTCTCCACAAGAGGGGGCTGAGACAACTCAACAGCAACGAAACCAACACACCAATTTTAAAATGAGCAAAGGTCTTATATAGACATTTCTCCAAGAAGGTATACAGATGGCCAACCAGCACGTGAAAATATGCTCCACGTCACTAACCCTAAGGAAAATGCAAATCGAAACTGCAATAAGCTACCATCTCACATCCATTAGGGTGGCTATTATTGGGGGGGGGGGGGAAGAACCAGAAAATAGCAAGGATTGGCAAGGATGTAGAAAACTGGAACCCTTGCACATGGGGGGAAAAAAAAGCACGGCAGTTCATCAAAAACTTAAAAATAGAATTACCCTGTGATCCAACAATTCCACTTCTATATCCAAAAGACTGAAAGCAGGGTCTCTGAGAGAGATCTGTACAGCCCTGTTCACTGCAGCATTATTCACAACTGACAAAAGATGGAAGCAACTCAAGGGTCCATCTACAGACGAATGGATGAATCAAGTGTGGTGTATACAGACAATGAACTATCACTCAGACTTAGAGGGAAAGGACATTCTGACAGGAGCTACTACATGGACGAAACCTGAGTGCATTATACAGGTGAACTGAATCAGACACAGACACAGACACACACACACCAGATACTTGCTGTTCACATTGTCGTGCAGTCGAAACGAATCTGACTGTTAACCATGAGGTTGTGGGTTTGATCCCTGGCCTTGCTTAGTGGGCTCTGGCATTGCTGTGAGCTGTGGTGTAGGTCGAAGACTTGGCTTGGATCCTGGGTGACTGTGCCTGTGGCGCAGGCTGGCGACTACAGCTCCAATTTGATCCCTAGCCTGGGAACCTCCGTGTGCAGCACATGTGGCCCTAAAAAACAAACAAACAAAAACCCAAAAAGATACTACACGATTATACTTATAAGGAGTACTCGAATTCAGAGAAACAGAAAGAATGGTGTTTTTCAGGGACCAGAGGGACGGGGTAACATGGCCCTGTTAGATTAATGGATGTGGAGTTTCAGTTCTGCAAGATGAAAGGCGTTCTAGAGATTGGTTGCACAATAATGTGAATTTACTTAACACTACTGAACTGTACAGTTAAAATGGTTAAATGGTAAGTTTTATGTTATGGGCATTTTGCCATGATTTAAAAAAACTTTAATATGGGGGGAATATAAGAGGCAGCTAAGGAGCGGGGGTCAAGGGGCAGAACCCATGGAAGAGCCTACATTTACTGGGTTAATAAAGGAACCGGCCAAAGTTACTAAGAAACGGGCACAGAAGCAGGAAATGAGTCAGGGAGAGCACAGCCACTGAAGCAGAAGGATGGGGGGGGAGGGTTAGGGGAGTGCGGGCCCTTAAAAAACAGAAAATAAGAAGAATTGGCTGAGCTGTCTGAGGTGACCAGCTACGGAAGTTGCCCAACTTTACAGAGAGGAGGGCTGCTGGCAGGAGATGTTCGGGCTTGCGTTCTGTTCTCTTTTGTTTCTTTTTTTTTTTTTGGATGTTGTCTTTGCGACCATCAATTCACTGCCTAGCAACACCCAGTGCTCCTTCTCATGTCTGCATTTTCCTTTTGTGACTGGGGCATTGTTAGAGTTATGCCACCTCGTGTCGAGGGGGTTGAGATGGCACAACCCAATGCTGCCGGCTGGGTGTTGCTTATCACAAGGCACTGAGAAAACATCCCCAGATAAGACTTCAAAAGACAAAAACTTGTAGACAGAGGACAAGACTGCATTTTTCGCACGGGTCCCCCTATCTCTCATGAGAGGTTCCAGTGCGGAAGAGGGGTTGTGGAGCGATGGGAAGGCTCCTGTGGGATGAGATTAGGCATTTGGGGGGTGGGGGGAAGAGAGCAGGGAGGCAACATAAGTTCACTCAACATTCATTTAAAAAGGTATTATTCAGAAGTTCCCACAATGGCTCAGAGGGAATGAATGTGACTAGAATCCATAAAGATGCAGGTTCCATCTCTGGCCTCGCTCAGTGGGTTGCCGTGAGCCATGGTGGCAGGTCACAGATGCGCTCGGATCCTGCGTTGCTATGGCCGTGGCATAGGCCAGCAGCTACAGCTCCAATTTGACCCCTAGCCTGGGAACCTCCATATGCCGCGGGTGTGGCCCTAAAACAACAACAACGATTTTTAAAAGATTAAAATGTATTATTCAGCTCTTCCCATGTACCAGGAATTTCTCAGTCCTACATGATCTCCACCTAAGTTTTCCTCTTGGACCTAGCCTGGAGTTGTCACATTTTCTGTTCCTATGGTGATAACAGGTTAATGAGGTTCCCAAAGATTATATAAAGCAGGCCTGATCCCAAGATTTGGCGGGGAGGGGATTCACAGCTGCTCGGGGACAAGTGCCAGGGCCAATGACAGAACCAATTCAAGACGGTAGTCTTTGCGGCCACATGTGGCTAAACGAAAGGGGGGGGTTGCGTATCTTTCTAACTGGTGCCGTGTAAACAACAGCAATTGCTCCCCAGCCCTCTGGGAAGCCAGAGTTCCAGGCTGCTCACCTCCAGTTTCAAGCAACCTGGCCTTTGATCCCAGGGTTGCCATACAGACGTTCTCATTTTCTGTGTAAGCTGAGAGATGAAAAAAAGTTGAAAAAACACTGAGGCAGGGTAAAGTCTGAGAAGAGGCTGCTGAATTTGGCAAATGAGAAGTCACCGGTGCCCTGAAAGAAAGCTTTAAAACATACATGAAAACAAAGTTCCGAGAATGGCAGGTTAGGAGGGAAAAGTGAGTGCACAAGCGGAGAGCAGACCCCGAGAGCCAAGGGGCCGTGAGCACGTGCGTGGCTGAGCAGACTAGCAGCTGCAGACTGAAGGGCCCAGGTTCTCTCCCCGGTCTCTCGAGCGCTCAGCCATATAGCTTACAAAGGCCGGAAGGCCCCTCCTCAGCGAGGCTGAGGTTGCCGGGAGCCCTCGCAGTGGGGCTAAAGGGCTCCGACTTTGGGGCCAGACACATCTGGGGTCCAAGTCCAGCACCACCACGTGTGAGCTTTGGCACCAAGTCAAAAAAGTCCCCTGAGCCCGGATCCTCACCTGTAAGATGGGAACCACGTTGATAGAAGGCTATTGTAGGTGTTAAATAGGGGACGGTGACAGAGTCCCGCCCTCCTGCAGCTGATCAGCCCGGCTCCTTAGGCCAGGCTGAGATCACGGCTGCCATGGACAGCGCTGGGGATCACCACGCCATGTCTCTCACTCAACAAAAGCACCTGGAAACAACAGACACGCCTGCAAAACTCCCAGGTCTGACAAGGCTCCCTATGAAGAGGTCTCCCTGTTCCTATCTGCTACCGCAGAGTTGGAGCTCTTGCTGTCTGCCATTCTTCCCATTTCAGAATAGTCACCATTCTGGTGATTCTAAGAGCTCTGAAAGGTCGACAGCCTTCAAGGGGTTCGTCCAAGTGACCCCAGGTGCTCCTTCCTCTCCCCACTTGTGCTTGCCCTGAGAAGTAATGGCTCAGGACATCTTGGTTTTGTGTGCCACCCACCTCTGCACCTCACACTCTCCCCTCAGTGACACTACCCACTAGAAACAGTCTCTTCACCTGACACTGTACCCAGCACAAGGCTACCATTGGGGCAGGGCCAGAAATAGCCCTGTTTCTGTTGTTGTTCTTGTTTAGCCACACCCACAGCACGTGGAAGTTCTTATGCCAGGGATGGAACCCATGCCACAGAGGTGACCCAAGCCACAGCAGTGACAATGCTGGATCTTCAACTGATAGGCCACCAGGGAACTCCCTCTTTTTGTTTTTGTTGTTGTCTTTTTTAGTCTTTCACAAAACATTGTTTCTTGGCATCCCTTTTTTATTTTTTGAGCCAACAACGTGCACGTATATTAGCACTGAAAAGAGTCAAACACAGGAATTCCCGTTGTGGCTCAGTGGTAACGAACCCGACTAAGGGTTTGATCTATGAGGATATGGGTTCAATTCCTGGCCTCGCTTCAATGGGTTAAGGAGCTGGCATTGCCGTGAGCTGTGGTGTAGGTCACAGATGTGGCTCAGATCCCACGTTGCTGTGGCTGTGGTGTGGGCCGGCAGCTGCAGCTCCGATTCAACCTCTAGCCTGCGAATCTCCATATGTCACGGGTGCGACCCTAAAAAGATTAAAAAAAAAGAGTCAAATGCATAACAGAGAAAAACAAGCACGTTTCCCACCACCACAGCTTACCCTCGTGTGAGTTCTCAAGTGTGCACTCTTCCCGTCTAGTTTTAAATGCAATTCCCCAGCCCCTCTTCGTTTCTAGTAATAGATTTGAGGGCCTCACAACTTCTAAGGAGGGGAAAGTCTCCGATTTCCCCAAGTCTGCGGTCCTGACAGATGCCGAGGGAGGCAGCCAGCGCTCTCCGAGTGCCTGTCATTTCTCTAACCTTAAAATTAAAATGAACAAAGCCAAGTCTGCACAAAGCGCCATCTGTCTGAGAATAAACCACCTCAGGGTATGCCGAGCTTCCTCCACCTAGAGACAAGGCAAAACTTTACATTCAGCAATACAAACATTTTCCCTTAGCTCTAGAGGCCACGTCGCCGCTGGCCCTCAGCCCTCGCCGAGCAGTTGCAGCCCCAGGCTCCCCGTCCGGCGGCTGGAGCCCCGGGGCTCGGTCCTCCGGCCTGAGACGCCCACCCCCCGTGTGCGATCTGCAGTGAGGGCCACAGTAACCCGAGAGGCAGGTTGCTTCTTCTGGGTCACAGAGCAGGGCCGTCTTTGGCGGGATCCTCTCCTTCCCAGGAGCCCTGAGGCGGACCTGTGAGCAATCGCGCTCCCACGAGCATGACTAAAACGGTGGAACTCGTGGAGTCCTGGGGGGAGAATCAGCCCTGACCCACTGCCCAGTACCCTGGCTTTGATCTCATCAACAGTGGCTCTGGAAACTGACACGTAAAACAGAGCACAGCAAAATCTTACTTAAGCTACTCATTTGCTGATGGGCAGTCAGGGAGGACAGGCGTTTGCAAAGGGTGGGGAAGCAGGCGACACTTCGCAACGTGAGCAAACAATGCCAACAGTGCAGTCAGGAGTTCCCATCGTGGCACAGCAGAAACGAATCCGACTAGGAACCACGAGGTTGCAGGTTCAATCCCTGGCCTCACTCAGTGGGTTAAGGATCCAGCATTGCTGTGGCTGTGGTGTAGGCCGGCATCTACAGCTTCGATTAGACCCCTAGCCTGGGAACCTCCATATGCTGCAGGTGCAGCCCTAAGTTGACGAAAAAAAACAAAAACAAAAACAAAACAAATAGTGCAGTCAGAAAAAAATATTTTTAATACCCTTTTTTTTCTTTGTCTTTTTAGGGCCACACCCACAGCATGTGGAGGTTCCCAGGCTAGGGGTCCAATCAAAGCTGTAGCCGCCGGCCTATACCACAGCCATAGCAGCGTGGGATCTGAGCCGTGTCTGCAACCTACACCACAGCTCACGGCAACGCCGGATCCTTAACCCACTGAGCAATGCCAGGGATCGAGCCCACAACCACATGTTTCCTAGTCAGATTTGTTAACCACTGAGCCACGACTGGAACTCCAAGAAAAAAATATTTTTAATAATTAAAAAAAAAAGGTAAGTGGCAAGAAACCTGGAAAACAAAGTTCTTCTTCAACATTCCTTCTAGAGGCACGGAGGATCCACCGGTGGATCACCTGTTCCCACGTCGGACACTGTGCTGACCTCTGCGTCTTCACTGCAACCACACGGACCAGCCCCACAAAGGCCAAGACGCAAACCAAGCTGGGGGACGGAGCTGGGATCCAAACCCAGGGCCACCTGATTCTAAATCTTGTGCTCGGTCTGCCCAACCACGGTCAACCTTGACAGGCTGCCAACCGGGCCCTCCTCTGCTCACCAAAGCGGCTGCTGCCCCAGACCCAGACCGACACAATTTCTGCCGCCCCCCACAGCTGGACGGCACTCCGTCACCCCTGTGACAGCCCCTGTTCTGTTAAATATCACCGGTGCTAAATATCGGCAGTCGAGTTAACTCTGGCACGGCTCAGTATCCCACCAGAAAGAGGCGAGACCAACACTGCCTCCCCACCGTGTGCTAAGACAGTGCAGGCGTGTCTGTGAAACCATGTACCAGACCCGAAGTCCTAGTGTTTTGAAGGAAAAGCTTTTTTCCTTTAGTCTCCCAGGACTCCCCTCAGTCCCAAAAGGCTGACTTGAGAGTTACTTATTAGGAAATTTTGTGATAGCTCAAAAATAAAACTAGTCAAAACAGTCTCCATTATGTCATGCCCTGCCTTGGCCCAATAACTTGTTACTAATATTTACTCTCTAGTTAGAGTTACACGGCACCTAGCTTCCGGCTTTTCACAAATGGTCTCATCCTTGATTAACTGCTTTCTTTTACTAATGGCTACTTTCTAGTTAGAGTTATACTGCATCTCATGTTTTCTTTTGTAATTGGACCACCTCTAACACCCCTTCCCTATGAGCAATCTTCATTCCAGAGAGAAGGTTAAGGAATGATAACCCCGAAGACAACCAGAACCCAGCACCGGACCCACTGACGCCGGCCTTGACGACTCTGGGATGATCCGTGGAGGGAAAGTAAATCAATAACCTTAATCAGTAACCTTGTCTTTCAAACTAAACCTCTAAGACCCCTTCCTGTCCCCTCCCAAGGAGGACACAGTTTTGAGGTGTTAGCCTGCTATGACCCCCTTTGCCTGGCAAAGCAATAAAGTTGTTCTTTCTGCTTCACCCGAAACTCTTCTCTCCCAGACTTAACTGGTGCCGGTGTACAAATGCTGTGTTTCAGCTACATCTGGAACCTTCTGGTTGGTCTCGGTGGCTGGAAAGAAACTCCTCCCCCTCCATGGCCAGAAGAATGAGTCGCAGGGGTTAGTGACAC
>PVHT021183634.1:20137077-20190752 GCA_004024745.2 Catagonus wagneri
TTTTTTTTTTTTGTCTTTTTACCTTTTCTAGGGCCACACTTGCGGCTAGGGGTCGAATCGGAGCCGTAGCCGCCGGCCTACACCACAGTCACAGCAATGTGGGATCTGAGCCGCGTCTAAGACCTACACCACAGCTCACGGCAACGCCGGATCCTTAACCCACTGAGCAAGGCCAGGGATCAAACCCGCAACCTCATGGTTCCTAGCTGGATTCGCTAACCACTGAGCCACGACGGGAACTCCTCATTGAGCTGCTTTGTTCCTCATCTCTTCACCCATGAAATGGGGAAAGCGATGCCTACCCCTCCCCACCCAGCCCCAAGCCTCAGATGACTACCATGGTGCTCACGCGAGGCAAGAAATGTGAAAATAAAAGTATGCCACAGAGTCAAGGCGTGCCGTTTCCAAGTTCAGGCTTCAAATTCCCAAAGCTGATTTCTTCCAGGGACATCCTGGTCCAGTGGTGGCGGTTGCAGCGAGAACCACGGCAGAGGAAGACACACCAATGGTTCTGATATCAAATGACTTCCCTGAGACCTGGGCCCCTGCTACTTATCTAATAACATTCCCTACTCACCTTGGTTTTATTGATAAATACGCCTCCCAACCACAAATGAAAAGGAGCAGTGTGACATAATGGTGACCAGCAAGGCACCAAAGTCGGACTGCAGGATGCAGTCCTGGCTCGGCCACTTGCAGCTGTGTGATCTTGGACTCTGCTTGCTCATCTCTCAAATGGGAATAATAATAGCACCTAAACCACATGCTTGTTTGGGATAAATGAGAAAATATAAGCACTTTCTAAGCCCTTGCCGGTTGGCTATTACTCCTCCTGTTTTTAATCCTGGCTGGGGGAAGAGGCCTACGACAGATGCATGCTTACAGTTGTAATCTTACGTCTAGACCCAGAGCACTGGAGCTGGAGGGCCTCATAAAAAGCTGGATCGGAGCTTCTTGAACTCTCAGGTAAAGGAGGACTTTTTCTTGGCTTCCTCCCTAAGGCAGCCAAGTTGTCCCATTCTGTATAATGAGCATGCAGCTTGCTCTGCACCACCTGCCACGCTCACCGTGACAGCAATTATCGAGAGCATTCAACACGCGTCAGGTTGCTATAAAAGTGCTCTCAGCTTCTGTGCTTTTCTGTCAGGGGTTGGTTACAGATGTGGACCAGTCCACAAACCACACCTTTGAGAAAACTGATCTAGACTGTGCTTCTTCTCCTCTGTCCCATCTTTAGTGAGGAACCGCCTAGGAATGGCAGAGCTGGAAACCTTTTAAAAAAAAAAAGAAAAACCCAAGAAACAGCAGAAAACTCAACCCCAAGCGCTTACTAGGCATAAAAGGGAGCAAAAAAGAAGAAAAGAACACCTTAACCCCCTGGACGGCACCTAGCACCCTGGTCGTGTGGATTCACGTGTTCACCTTGGCGCCCGCAGCAGCCCACCCTCCCAGGGCCTCCCCTGACCTTGGGCCGTTCTTCCTTCCGCAGGGCCACGGCCTCCAGTTTGGCTTCGTACTCCGCTTGCACGTGGTCCCTCTTCTTCAGCACGCTCTGCGGGGGGAGAAAGGGGAGCATGAACACAGCCCTTGCTTCTGTACCCAGTTCCTCCCTGAACCGTGGCGCCAGCCCCAGCCCCAGCCACGTGCTCCCAGGACGGTCTGGCTGCAGTGTGACAGGTGACATGGGCTCTGGGGGCAGCGGGGGTGGGGAGGGAGGGAGGACCATTCACGGAGACCGAGCTTTCTAGTGCAGTAACGGGCCTGATGCTGAGAGTGACAGGATCCCGGGGAAGCGCAAGGTGTGGGGGGGAAGGCCCACCCACAGGCCGTGGACAGCAGGACTCGGCTTCCCTGTGCACAGAGAACTCAGCTGTGCTGAGACGTGGAGCCTGGCAGGAGACAGTGTGGGGTGTTCTCTGAAGTGTCAATGGAAAAGTCTAGGTCAGGAGAAGTCTCGTCTCTTTAATTCATCACGTGGATCCCCAGTGGACTCAGCCACTCACGGTTCCACGATCAGCCACTTACCTGTCCTCCACTCTGGGCCAGGTACACAAAGAGCAAAGAGATACAGCTTGTCCCTGAGGGCTGTTGGCCAGAAGAGGGGCGCAGACATGGTCCAAGGCTGCATGTGCTCAAAGAGCCAAGGACAAGGCCAGAAGCCCTGGGACCCGGCACTGAGCCTGCCAGAGTGGGGGAGGCACACAGGCGTCTGGGACGCAAAATTCAAGGATGCGCTTGCTCTTGGGCTGTGCACGTTTAAGGCTGGCACTTGAAGGTCTCCCTAGATCTTTGCCTCACCTACTCCTGGCCCCGTGGGAAAGACCCCACCAGGTAGGACAGAAAAGCGTGCGGTCGACATTCTAGAAGAGCATCCGTTTCATCCAAGGGTTTCTTTTTCCTTCTTTTAGTAGAACCGCAAGTGGCAAACCAAAAGCAGTAAGAATTCTCTCTCCCACTAAGACACAACCTGCTGGGAGAGTTCCTGTAACCTCACACTTTCCCCACTGGGACCATGGAGTCAGGGCGGGAAGGGGCCCTTTCTCGGCTAAGCGGTGGGCACCTTGTGTCCCAACACTGTGCTAAAAGGTGACAAGTGACGGAAACATTGAGAATGCTCTGGGGACAACCCTCGAATGGACAGAGTCAACATGGGGAACCTGAAGTCTCCTTTAAGTAAGGATCTAGTTAGAGAATTGTTGACCACACCACAGGAAGAACGTGAGGAAAAAACGTGCAACAGCTTAATTCTCCATCATGTGACACTCAGCTTTCTCAGAAGTTCCCGCCCCACACTCATCAACCTCTGAGCAGGAATGTTTACAGAGCTGTTCAATAAGAATGTCCCGCGGAGATGGGAATGTGCCAGGACCCACACAGCCTGGCGCAGTGGCCGCTAGTCCCGTATGCCGACTGGGCCCTTGCAATGTGGTTGGTGTGACTGAGGAACCGGATTTAAACTTTCATTTTAACTTAACTGAATTTAAACTGAAATAGCCACCTATGGAAGTGACTGCCATACTGGACAGAACAAATCTATAAAGTAAAAATAAAAGAACAAAAAAATCAGGGGCCTTCCTAAATTTCATAGAGCTGAAAGTACTCTAAATCTACTGGGCTGGTATCAGCTGTTGTAAAAATCACAACCTCTACCCAAGAGAAATAAACACACGCTGCTCTCCATGGAGACGCAGACGTGGTTCCCCGGGGGTCAAGGAGCGGCAGACAGGGAGGCTGGCGGGGATCCTCATCACCGCTGTGCACGCGCTTCACGGGACGTCTCAGAGCCGACTGGGAAAAGCACAGAGATCCAGGCTAGGAACAGCGCTCCAGGAACGAGGCTGAGCTGTTCCAATGACACATCCCCTGTCGGTGTGGCGAGAACCTCACAACCAAAGCTAGAAACGCTCTTAAAACACCTTGGAACACAGCAAAGCGTGGGGCCTCCTGTCCCTGGTTCTGCTCCAAGTCCCTCTGCCAAGGTTGTCCAGGCCCCCAGACGGGGAGCAAAGACGAGAGGAGCCCCGTCAGCTCTACTGGGCTACGTGCCTCTCCTCTCCCTCCCCCCAAAGCAGGCGAGGGGGCCCCAGGATTCAGCTGCAGGGCCTCCCCATGTGGCCTGGGCCTTCCCCGGCCCAGCGGAGAGGTAAGGCCTCCATCCCCTCAGCCACTGCCACCCCGGCCTCACCCGGAACAACCGGAGCGCTGCCTCTCATGCGCTTACAGCCCTCCTCCCCGGACAGCAGGCAAAACTCACAACAGCCCTGCAGACGTGAAAGGGCCGTAGAACACAAAGGCACCGCGGAAGGACCTGGCTGAGGCCACGAAGGCTGGCGAAGAGCACAGCGGTGACTCACTGGGGCTCTTCCTGCTGCATTGCAGGACAGCGCGTGGTTTCCCAGGCTGACTGCAATCCAGCCACGCGAAAGGCTGGGAAACATGTCTGGAATCAGGACAAAGTGCTGAAGCCTACCGTGCTTGCTGCGGGCCCCTCGGCACGCTGCAGATGATGATCTCAAGGCAATGGCCGCCCAGCCCGAGCAGCACAGGCTCGGCCGATAAGCTGACCAAAACCAGCCAGTGGTTGAGGGGACCTGAGCCTACAGTGGGGTGAAAAGTGCCAAGACACTGAGTCAGAATCTGCAGAGAAGTCCCACCACCACTGAGCGATAGCAAAAGACGTTTAGCATCTGAGCGTCTCACAGAAATGTGGGGTCTCTGACCCTAATGGATATGCCGGGAATCAAAAAGGTGAAGTGCTGGGACAGACGTCTGTTCCGTTCTGCGCGCCCCTCTGCCCCCTCATCCACACGGCATCCTCACCCCATCGCCGGCTCCTGCCTTAATGCTTCTTCATTCGTTCACGCGGTGCTGGGGATACAGCAGAGAGAAAACTCACAAAATCCCTGCCTTCATGGAGCTTATAATCTAGAGGAGGGGCAGATTTTTCTACACAAGTAAAATACATCAATATAGAGCTTGTAAGGCAGTGCTAGGTGCCCAGGAGGAAAAAAAGAAATAGGAAAGGAGGATGTAAAGCCCTGAGGGTTTGAGAGATGGCAGAATTGTGCACAAGGTAGCCAGAAACAGCCTCAGTGAGAGGCAACTTTTAATTAGAGATGTGGAATAAATTTCCCTCGAATGCTATCTTTTTTTTTTTTTGGCCATCTGAAACATATGGAATTCCCAGGCCAGGGATCATATCCGAGCTGTAGTTGCAACCAAGACCGCAGCTGCAGCATGCCCGGATCCTTTAACCCACTGTGCCAGGCCAGGGACTGAATCTGTGTCCTGGCGCTACAGAGACACCTCCAACCCCATTTGTGCCACAATAGGATCTCCCTGAATGCTGCATTTCTTAATGCAGAGACTTCATCACAATTTCAAAATGGGCCCAGTAATCTAAAACTTCAGTACCCTTCTTTTCAAATGTAGAGGGGAAAAAAATGACCCATTTCTTTAATAAACAAATTGCAAGGGAAAATAGGGGGGAAATTCTTAGAACATTTAAGAAATATATCAAGAAATATGTAGGGAGTTCCTGTTGCGGTGCAGCATAAACGAATCCAACTAGTATCCATGAGGATGTGCGTTTGATCCCTGGCCTCGCTCAGTGGGTTTAGGATCCGACGTTGCCATGAATGCGGTGAAATGCGTGGATTTTATTTACATCCCAGTTTGGGAAAAAAAAAGCTACAAAAACAGTGTCTGAGACAATTGGGGAAATTGAACACTAACCAGAAATCTGAGGAAATATTAAGAAAAAAATCTGTTTAGGGCCGCATCCATGGCATATGGAAGTTCCCAGGCAACAGGTTGATACCAGCCTCTACCACACCCACAGCAACACAGGATCCGAGCCACGTCTTCAACCTACACCACACCTCACATCAGTGCTGTATCCCTGACCCACTGAGCGAGGCCAGATATCGAACCCGCATCCTCATGGACACTAGTCAGATTCATTTCCGCTGAGCCATGACAGGAACCCCCTTTTCCTTTTCCTTTTAAAAGAGGATAATGTGAAAAAAAGAATGTGTATATATGTGTATGTGTATGTGTGTGTGTGTGTGTGTGTGTGTGTGTGTGTATGAATGACAGGGACACTTTTCTGTACAGCAGAAATCGACAGAACACTGTAAATCAACTATAATTTCAAAAAAAGTGGAGTTCCTATCATGGCTCCGCAGTTAACGAACCCAACTAGTATCCATGAGGACTCGGGTTCGATCCCTGGCATTGCTCAGTGGGTTAAGGATCCTGTGTTGCTGTGGCTGTGGTGTAGGCCTGAAACTACAGCTCTAGCCTGGGACCCCTAGCCTGGGACCTTCCATATGCCATGGGTGCAGCCTTAAAAAGAAAAAAAAGGAAAAAAAGTCACAATTCAGTCCCTTTATAATTACATGTAAATAGAAAAAAAAAAAAAAGAATGCTAAGGATTTTTGTGTGAAATGATGTGATGCTTGGGATTTGCTTTAAAATAGCCCAAGGGGTGGAGGCTGCATCAGGTAGGAGGAGAGCTAGAACAAGATGGACCACGAGTGGGCGACCACTGGTGCCAGCTGATGGGTACATGGGGGACTGTTATACTTTCTCTCTATTTTTGGATATGTTTGAGTTTTTCCTTAATAAAAAAAAGTTAAAACAATGGAAACATAATACCTGTCATCCAAAATGTTTACATCACAAACTAATATGAGCCACTAAACAAAACTGGAAGTTAGATCATAGATACATTTTTACAGTTTGGCCCTCAACATCCGCACTAAAATTTTTCCAGGAAAGTGTCTCAATTGTCAGTATCAGCAGGAAAACCCAACACCCAGGAAACCGGAAAGTCTCCTCCCCCGGGGCTCAGCACACGTCTCCCACTGGTGAGGCTGTGGGCTCACGAAGGTGGAGGAGGGAGAACAGCCAGTCCAAAACCAGCCCCCGAGCAAATGGTCCGTGGCTACCAAAAAGCCTCCTCAGGAACTGGAAGCGTTTTAAGTGGCAAATCTTTTTTGTACGACGGACAAGAGGACACAGGGTTGAGAAAGTACGTGGGAGCAACTGAAACAGCTTAGCCACGTGTAAGAGAATTTCAGGACAGAATGGCTTGTACTCTGGAACACCAAGCGCTGACAGATCGAGAGACCCGGGAGGGATCTATACAAAGTAATGAGTGTTCAGTAATAAGCTCAAATGAGAATAAAAATCAAAGACGCCAAACAAAACAAAACCCAGCCTCACAGATACAGAGAACAGATCCATGGATGCCAGAGAGAAGGGTGGCAAAGCGGGTGACGGGGAGCAAGAGGTAGAAGCTTCCTGACTGAAAACAAATAAGGAGTTCCTGTTGTGGCTCAGTGGTTAACGAATCTGACTAGGAACCATGAGGTTGCGGGTTTGATCCCTGGCCTTACTCAGTGGGTTAAGGATCCGGCGTTGCCGTGAGCTGTGGTGTAGGTTGCAGAGGCGGCTCGGATCCCGCGTTGCTGTGGCTGTGGCAAAGGCCAGCAGGTGCAGCTCCTGTTAGACCCCTAGCCTGGGAACCTCCATATGCTGCGGCCCTAGATAAGGCAAAAAGACAAAAATAAATAAATAAATAAGTCAGGGAGCTGGAATGTAGGGCATGGAGAATACGGCCAACAACACAGGATAAACTTTGTCAGAGGACAGAGGGTAACCACATTTATTCTGGTGATCAGTTCACAAGGCAACATACACCGAACCACTGTTATACACATGAAGCTAATATGTCAAATATACTTCAATTTTTTAAATTGTTAATAATTAAAAAACATTAACACCTGACATGGCCCCATGGTCTGCTTTTAGATGCCCTGCTAGGGCGGCATTTCCCTTCAGGCAGGAAAATGGGTCTGAACCTGGCCCTGGGGATATAATTTCTGGTTAAAAGACTGAACTTGGGTTGCCCCTTTCAACATGTTCTTCTTACACATTCCTTCTTTGATGACCACCCGCGAGTTAAATGTTCTAGGGCAAAGTTGGTAATATTAAAACCACACATTTCCCCTTATTTTTAAAAGTATTTGTTCCAGAACATTCGGAAAATAAAGAAAAATGTGGAGGAGGGGAAAGGCACCCGTAAGCGCTTCTTCTCTGCACAGCAAGTAACACATTTACTTTTCTTCTGTGTTTTTCTCTTGAGTGACTCCTTTGATGCTCCCATTTCTGTTTCTCTTTTCAGCACTTCTGTTTTTCGGATGTTGGATATTACGGTCTGGTCCTCTCATTTTCATATTTTTTTCTCTCCAATCCTGCATCTTTTTGTTTCACTTTATAGGTGATTTCCTTAACTTTTTCTTCTTACTCTTCCATTGATTTTTTTTCATTTCTATCATGATCTTCATTTCTATGAACTCTGTTTATTCTCTGCATCTTTTCTTTTTCTTCTTCTTCTTTTTTTTTTTTTGTCTTTTTGTCTTTTTAGGGCCGCACCCATGGCATATGCAGGTTCCCTGGCTACGGGTCTAATTGGAGCTATAGCTGCCGACCTATGCCAGAGTCACAGCAACGCCAGATCCAAGCCAAATCTGCGACCTACACCACAGCTCACGGCAACGCCAGATCCTCAACCCACTGAGCGAGGCCAGGGATCGAACCCACAACCTCATGATTCCCAGTCAGATTCATTTCCGCTGCGCCACGACAGGAACTCCTGAACCTGCATCCTTACAGAGACAACACTGGGTCCTTAACTGGCTGACCTGCAACAGGAACTCCATCTCTCTGGATTTTTTAAAATGTTCCTTCTATACCGGTGACATCTCTTTCTAAAGATATTAATGAATTTTTTCCCCAGCAATTTTCTTCTCCCTCAGTAATGTTTCATTCAATATGTCTCTTTCTTCTTTATATTTACTTAATATTCATATTGGAACCTTCCCTTAAATATCTGGTGATCCTGATCTGCACACTCACCCAAGAGGGAAACACTTAATAAGAGTTGAAAGCGCTCTGACAGGGAGAACGCGCTGGCAGTCCTCTGGCAGGACTCCGGTCATTTCATTGACCATCCCGCATCCCTCCATTCTAGTCTCTTCTCCCAGCCTGTTTCGATTTTCTACAAGCCTCTCCTAATCCTTGCAGGGAACGTATAAGGCTGAAGGGCCAAGCAGAGGAAGACGACCAATGGTCTCAACATTCTGCAAGCTTTTGCTTTTGCTTCAGGGATTTTAGCCTCCACCCTCAGCTCTGCCTGGTGTCTCTCGGTCCAGGACCTCCTATTTTACTGGCTCCAGAGATTACGTCTCCAGCTGCACCTGAGCAGAGGAGGGACCGTGGCCCCTGTGTGAGCAGGGGGGACACGACCGGAAGCTCTAACTGCTTCTTAACCAGACTCTTGACTAATCCTTCTCTTCATACCATCTTTCCTTCGGTCCTAGAGGAACTTGGTGCTGCAATTCTTAAGCTTTCTGAAGGACTCCATGGTGTAAAGCAGAGGCCTTCTGAGCTTCCCCCCACAGTCAGCTTCAAAGGCGGTTGGAGTGCCCCAAGTCGCTCTCACCTCTCAGCTTGCTTCCCACTTCCTGGCCGTACTGCTAGTGTTTTCCTTCCTGATGCTCTTCATCTTTGAGGACTTAGGCCTTTTTTTAAAAAAAAAAAATCATCCTAGTGTCATTCTGGTTTAATGAAAATTAGGAAGTTTAAATACGTATTCAGTCTGCCATGACTGGGTATCCCAGAGTTTTGATTTTTCTAATTAAAAAAAAAAACTGAGATCACCACGTACATTTCTACATCCAGATTCTTCTCATTTTCAAGAAATCATGCCCTCAGTCTTTTTAGGAAGGACTCTTCTGTTCCAACTGAATCTTCAGAAAAATCTCCTTTTTACAGTGTTGAAAGGCACCAAAAGTGGGCAACTTAAAGCAGACACTTTACTCATTAGCTCCACCTTGTGGCCCCTGAGGGGATAGGGGAGAAGGCCAAAAAAACCACCTGGCAATTCAATTAGCAGCATTTGAAAAGTGCTTTCCTGGAATGTTGCTCAAAGTATCTCCAGCGCATCTCCAGCTCAAACGCAAACTGTCTACAAACCCAAACTTCTACCTCCACATCTCATACCTCTGATTACGCAATGACTTCCATTTTATCAAATCCAATGGTCGCTGTTTATATCATGCCCATTTGTTTCCTTTTGTCGCACCCGTGGCAGGTGGAGGTTCCCAGGCTAGGGGTCTAACAGGAGCTATAACTGCCGGCGTACACCACAGCCACAGGAACACGGGATCCGAGCCGCATCTGCAACCTACACCACAGCTCACGGCAATGCTGGATACTTAACCCACTGTGTGAGGCCAGGGATAGAACCTGCAACCTCATGGTTCTGTCAGATTTGTTTTTGCTGAGCCATGACGGGAACTCCTATATCATGCCCTTCTAAAAACATTTATCTTGACTTCACTTGGCTCTACTTTTTTTCTCCTGCTACGCTGACCATTCCTTCTCAGGCTTTCTTTTGTCTCTCCTAATTAGGTGCCAAACAACTAAATATTGCCAAGGCTTCAGGAAGCAGGCCTCATTTACTGTAAGATCTCCCCCACTCTCATAGATTTAAATGCCATCTATACGCAAATGACTCCAAATTCCTATCCCCATGCTGAACTCATAACCAGCTGCCATGACATCTCTATTTCAATGACTAACAGACATTTTTTAACTCAATATGGCCAGAACGACTTGATCCCCAACTGCCCAAACTGTTCCACCCCAAACTCTCTCATCTCACTAAACAGGACCGCCAGCCGCACAGTTGCTGAAGCTGAAAACCCAGGGGTCCTCGTTTTCTCCAGTTCTTAGTTCGCATTAACGCAGCACCCAGATCAAGCTGGCTCCCTCAGACAAAATATACCCCAAATCCATCCACTTCCCCAAGCTCCATCACCTCAGTTATCTGCCACTTGGCTCCCTGTGACAGTCTCCTAATGGTCTCCACAGAGTTCTACTCTCTCCCTCTACAACCCATTCTCCACACAAGAACACTAGCTTTTCTTTTCTTTCTTTTTCTTTTTATGACATACAGAAAGCTCCCAGGCTAGGGGATCAAACTGGAGCTGCAGCTGCAGGCCTATACCACAGCCACAGCCACGCCAGATCCGAGCTGCATCTGCAACCTACTCCACAGTTTGGGGGAGCACCAGATCCTTAACCTAGTGAGGCCAGGGATTGAACCCACATCCCCAGGGACACTGTGTCGGGTTCTTAACCCACCGAGCCACAAGAGGAATTCATTGCTGTCTTCTTAAAGTAAAAACCATATCCTGTCATTCCCCTGCATGAAATCAAATGGCTTCTTTTATTCCTAAGAATAAAACCCAGACTCCTACCAACCGTGGCCTTGAAGCTACTACTCCGTGTCCTGGCCTTTCTTCTCTCTCTGACCTCCCCTCCGCCCACCGGTTCCCTGGCTCTCTCTAACGGCTCCCCTCACACCAGCCTGCGCCTTACCAGCCGCTCTTCTGACACTCACCTCCCTGGCCATCCGCCAAGACCCCTGAGAGAAGCATGCCCTTTGACTTGGAGATAAACCTATCTCTTAAAAACAGCAGGATACATGGCATACAATGGTCTAAATGCACCACATTATCAACTTCCAATAAGCATGTGCCAACCACCTTCTAAATGCAGCCATGTGGGCTGTGGGCTATCCCCGTCTTCTTAACTAAAGCTTCTCCAGCTCTTGGCCTAGTCGTAATGAACCAGGACTCAAAAAGCACCATCAGAACTTTGCTAAGGACCCTAACGTGTTCTCTCCCAGCCCATCACTATCATAATTGCATTTTACACACACATCGTGTACAGGATGTGAAAGCCCATCGAAGGGCTGCAGACGTCTACAGGCTGCTTCATTGGCGTCCTGGGCCTGAGGGTGACTTTGCTTCCCTTCCCTCTCCAGCACTGTTCATGGCACAGCATCCTCACAATCCGTGTCTTCAACCATCCTCCCAGCGCAAGCTGACCTGATGGTTCACAGAACGCTGTTCATCTAGTCCGCAGGCCTGATCACGACCCGCCTTTTCCTGTGTTTTCTCTCTATCTCCAGAGAGAACAGAACGTACCCAGCCACAAGCGCACTTAAAGCGAGACAATTTGAGCCTCAGCCTCGAAAAGCGGGAACTGACCTGGTTTCTCTCACCAACGGTAAAGACACAAATATAAGGCGGCTGGTCATTAGAACCATGGAACAGAGAAAATATTTACCTGCGGGGCTCTGTTTCTTCATCCATAAATTGAGCAAGTTAGAAAGGACGAACCCAATGGCCTTTTCAAACTAGACAGGAACCCCAACCTTAGCCCCACGAGGAGAGGGTTCCCACAAGCTCCAGCATTTTCTCCATGAAGGGCTACCCCGACTCTTAACTAGTTCGGCTTCCCAAGGTACAGACCTGACCTCAGATGGTGAGGACCAGTACTCACTTTGGTTCACGCAAGGCCATCACCAAAGGAGCAGACTGACAAAATGTCACCACACCGACACCCCCTCCCCACCCCCACAACAAGACCAGAGGGATTTTCTCAGTTCTGAAGACCATTCAGCAGCTGATAGAGAACATGTCACAAGCGGTCCCTCCTCAGGAAGCCCTCCACCCTATGCTTAGTCTCCATGCTGAAAAGCAAAGTCTGTCCTACTTATAGCTCAAAAATCAGAAATATTTTGGAAATGGAATCATATGACTTTCTCAGAGGCATAAAATATAGGTAAGGGGGTTCCCGTTGTGGCTCATTGGTAATGAACCCAACCAGGATCCATGAGGATGCGACTTTGATCCCTGGCCTCACTCACAGTAGGTTCAGTGTCTGGCATTGCTGTGAGCTATGGTGTAAGTCACAGACGCGGCTCGGATCTGGCGTTGCCGTGGCTGCGGTGTAGGCCGGCAGCTGCAGCTCCGATTAGACCCCTGGCCTGGGAGCCACCATATGCTGTACGTGCAGCCCTAAAAGGCAAAAAATAAATAAATAAATAAATGTATGTATGTATGTATGTATGTATGTAAGAATCATTAAAAAGCAGCAATGTTAAAAAGGCAGGGGAACAGGAACCTACTGGATAGCTGTATGTATGTATGTATGTAAGAATCATTAAAAAGCAGCAATGTTAAAAAGGCAGGGGAACAGGAACCTACTGGATAGCACAGGAAAAGCTACTCAACAGTCTGTGATGACCTACACGGGAAAAAAGGAATGGATATATTTACACGTATGACTGATCCACTCTGCCGTACACCTGAAACTAATACAACACTGTCAGGTCAACTACACTCCAATAAAATTAAATTTTTTTAAAAAAGGCAGGGGAGCCACTTAAGACACCCACCGCTCTCCTGATGTGTCCAGCCCTGGCCACACGAACGCTGATGATCCCACACGCAGTCTTGGCTCTGCCAAGTCACTCCTGTCCTGCACAGACCACTCTGCAGAGGCTTTTTTTTCCTAAAGAATGGGAGCAGGTGGCCTCATTTCTTTCTAACTGGGCTTGGCTCTGCTCACCGTGGCGCAGAGCGAGCCACTGCCAGTCAGACTTCCTCTTCACCAGGCCCTTCCCCAAACAACACCGTATCCAACCCTGTTCTCTTGATGAATCTGATTAATATTTTTTCAGACTCAGTAAACAAGAAACACAATACATGTGCCTCACCCACGGGGTCAAGATAGACAGCAAACTAACAAGCTTCTTTGATGTCTGACTTCAATTACTCACACAAGCCTCTGTCTCACTGTGTAATGATAAATCCTGGCCAAATAATAATTTTAAGTCCTGCTACAAGTACAAATATATTTTAGGCACTAACATACTTGCCATGAGCAAGAACAAAGTAATCTGTACTGTAATATCCCAGGTCCATGCATGATGCCTCAGATTTCCAGTCTGGCAAAGTTACCGGAACATTTATGATGAAGGGTATGTCTCTATGAGAGACAAATTCGAGGATACACCAGGGACTGGAAAACTTTATTTTTGTTCACAAAAACAGGTACTACTAACTTCGTAAGTAAAGTGAAATATTCTGACTCATTTTAAGCAAGTCAGAATGCCTTTTTTTATTTCAATATAACTAACATTATATTAGTCAGGTATAAAACGTTAATGATTTGATATTGGTATATATTGTGAAATGATCATCACCGTAAGACTAGTTAACATCTATCACCACATAGATTCACCTTTTCTTTTTTTTCTTGTGATGAGAAGTTTTTCTTTTCTTTCTTTCTTTCCTGAACCTACTGTGAGTGAGGCCAGGGATCAGCATATGGAGATTCCCAGGCGAGGGATCCAATCGGAGCTGTAGCTGCTGGCCTCCACCACAGCTACAGCAATGAGGGATCCAAGCCATCTGCAACCTACACCACAGCTCATGACAACACCAGATCCTTAACCCACTGAGCAAGGCCAGGGATCGAACCTGCATCCTCATGGATGCTAGTCGGGTTCGTGAACAGCTGAGCCACAGCGGGAACTCCATGATGAGAACTTTTTAAGATCCACTTTCCTAGCAATTTCAAACACAACTAACTACAGTCACCATGCTGTACAGTACATCCTAAAACTTTATTCTCTAGCTGGAAGAAGTTTGTGTCTTTTGACCCCCCCCTCACCCCCCATTTCTCCCACTCCACCCGCCACTCCAGGAGGCCTTGCCATACTCCTTTCAGGCACAGGACAAAGTATACAATGTGTAGATATCAATTTTTTTTTTAATACAATGTAGTAAATGAGAACGAGTGGCAAATTTGGAGTCAGAAGCCTTGGTCTTCAGCCTCAGTTTCAAGAATTACCAACAAAGCTGCCTCAGGCGAATGATCTCACATCAGAGCTTTATCCTTATCACCACCAACCACTACCATCACTTCCCTCACGGAGAAGGAAACTCATGCCGTGTTCCCTGACCACGGTGAGATCTGGACTCCATCCTGTCTTTGAGAGTATTGTTATTTTATAAAGTATATGAGACAGCGATTCATTCTACCAGGAACAGGCTTCTTTTCCCACTGTCCACACCTTTACAGGTATCAAGAGTTTCACACCTAATGAAACAAGATGGAACAGGAGTGACAGGTATACAACGGTCTGTCATACTGTTCTCTCTTTTGTATATGCTTAAAATTTTCCATATTAAAGTTTTTTTCTAAGTTTTTATAACTAGTTGATTCATTATTTTCTTGGGGGGAGTTGTCTTTTTTTTTTTTTTCTTTTTTTGTCTTTTAGGGCCACACCGGCGGCATATGGAGGTTCCCAGGCTAGGGGTCGAATTGGAGCTGTAGCCACCGGCCTACACAACAGCCACTCGGGATCTGAACCATGTCTGTGACCTACATCACAGCTCACGGCAATACCAGATCCTTAACCCACTGAGCGAGGGCAGGGATCGAACCCTTGTGGATGCTAGTCAGGTCTGTTAATCATTGAGCTACGACGGCAACTCCTAATTCGTTATTTTTTTTTTAACTCCTCAAAGCATAGAATCTTTTCACAGCACTGTGAGTTTTCTGGTTTTCCATTTTTACAGCCGCAGGCTGAGAGTCAGATTTCTTTCTCAAGATCTGTGGCAGTCCGTACCCACAGGGGTCCCCTTTGGAAAGGAGGAAGGGGGCGACCTGCACACGGGGAAGTTCAACACTGAGCCACATATCTCCTTCTGTTGGTCAGGAAGACTGACCCTTTTCTCTAACTGGGGCCACCATCGATTGAGTCCCTAGAAGCTATGGTCTCCAGCCAGTCTAAGGGCAGGCTGGGGAAGTTTCTAATGTGGGCATTAAAGCATTTGATCCATATTTTCGCTTATTTTACAATGATATGCCTTGGGTTGGTTCTCTGTTCATTCCTTTTACTGGGTAATTAGCCTGTTATTTATCTTATCTATTTTATTATTTTATTTTATTTTATTATTTTATTTTTTGCTTTTTAGGGCCGCAACCATGGCATATGGAAGTTCCCAAGCTAGATGTCGAATCTGAGCTACAGCTGCTGGCCTACACCACAGCAACGTCAGACCTGAGCTGCATCTGCGACCTATACCGTGGCTCACCACAACGCTGGATCCTTAACCCACTGAGCAAGGCGAGGGACTGAACCCGCATCCTCATGGATACCAATCAGATTCCTTTCCACTGAACCATGACGGGAATTCCTAGTCTGTCTGTTTAGTCTGAAAATTCATGTCCTTCCACTTAGCGAGATTTTCTTCTATTATTTCTATCATAATTTCCTTCCCTCGGCTGTCTCTGTTCTCTCAGTCAGGAACTCTTATCAGTTAGATGCTGAACCTTTGAGATTAATCCTCTATGACTCTTGCCATATTTTCACATTTTTGTTCTACTTTCCAGTTACTTGTGTTTGTTTTACTTTCTGAGATTTCCTCAACCTCAGCTTCCAATTTTACTCTTTGTTTCTACTGATGCAATCATATTTTAACTTCCAAGAGCTTTAATTATCCAACTGTTCTTTTTCCACACCACACTGTTTTTAATTAACAGATTTTATATCTCCTTCAACCCTCAGAGAATGCTTATTTATAAGAATTTCCTCCAAACTTTTTTTTCATTTAGTTCACCTACTTGATTCATCTTGTTTTCCTCTTGTAAGTCTCCACATGTCTGATCCTGCCCACCCAGGAAGAAGGGAACCTGCACCCTATGCAAATGCACAATAATCAATCTCCTTCTTTTTTTTTTTTTTCTGCCTTTTAGGGCTGCACCCACAGCATATGGAAGTTCCCAGGCTAGGGGTCAAATCGGAGTTACAGCTGCCAGCCTATGCCCTAGCCACAGCTGCAGCCACATGGAACCTGAGCCACGTCTTCGACCTACACCACAGCTCATGGTAATGCCAGACCCCCAACCCATTGAGCGAGGCCAGGGATCCAACCTGCATCCTCATGGATACAAGCCAGATTCATTTCCACTGTGCCACAGTGGGAACTCCAATTACTTTTTGATTAATGATTATAAAGAAGAAAGTATCTAAGTGCCCAAGAATCGAGCCAGCTCACCTTCATGGAGTCAGAGTATAAAATATATTCCCTGAGCACTGGGAGAAAGTCTTCTGTCATGTCATCTGTCAGCTCTTCCAAGGCCGTAGAGCAGTTGCCGATGCAAGCTGACACACCCTCCAGGGGCTCAGCCAGCTCCCCCTCCAAAGCGCTCCACGTGGAGTACACAGGCCCGTATTCTCTCAGCTCTACAAGGTACTCTAAAGGGGGAGGAGAAACCAGTCAAGATCTGGCTGGGTAGCAACCACTGACTACTGCCTGTGTTACTGACTCAGTGAACACTGCAGCCGAGAGCCCTCCACATTAAGATGTGCTTCTCCGACCATTCACCCACCTGGGCATGCTCTCATTTAAACACAACACCGTAAAGATTACTTTTTAATCTCTATGAGCTGATGTTACAGCTAACGTCATAACATCCGTCAGCTCTACCCTATTATCCAGATAATGGGATATACAGTAGAAAACGGGGAACTGCAATACATTCTGGAGAAAGTGGTAGGACCCACATCACCAAATCTCTTCAAAGAAAACCATCACCCATACAGTGCAGCAATATTTTTTTTCTGTCTTTTTAGGCCCCCCACTGCAGATCCAAGCCATGTCTGTAACCTATGTTGCAGCTTGTGGCAACACTGGATCCTTAATCCACTGAGTGAGGCTAGAGATCAAACCCGCATCCTCATGGATACCGACTGGGTTCTTAACCCGCTGAGTCACAGTGGGAACTCTGCAATATTTTAACAGGCAACAGAAGCAGAGTTTCATATAGGTTTAGGGAGATGCTTTTAAGAGGGAAAAAAAGTAATTAGTGACAGTGGGGAAATTATGGAATTTTAGGAAGCAGCTGATACAAGAAATGTGGTCTTACATTGGCAGACTCACTCTCTCACCCATGGGTCAACCCAACGCCTTGGTCCCATCAGAATTTACCCTATACCACCATCTTCAGGTGGGGGTGGTACCTAAAGCCATTTCCAAACCACAGGCCACACATGACACCAGCGGTGGGTAAAGGAGAACTAAAGCACAAGAAACAAAGGAAAATGTTGATTTATTTCCTCCCACAAAGAAAATGTGGCCCATCACCTGTCACCAGGATTCTTGCCATTACAATAAAACGTGGTTGAACGACAATGACTCACAGACTTTGGAAAACCTTGGTTTTTCAAATAAGACAATCTGGGGGGTGGGGGCATGCACTGTGGGTTTGGGACACAAAATCTATCAAATTGACTTGTGATGATTTTTGTACACCTATAACTGAAATAAAATTCAATAAGTTATAAAAGTAAAAAAAATTTTTTTAAAGCATAGAAAAAAAAACAATAAAACGTGGTTGCCGTTTTCCAGTAACCGATGGATGGCTACTGCCGGAGAATCCTTTTCTGTGTGTTTCACGTCACGTGCCAGCATGATCATTAAAGCTGCTGAGGTCTGTCCGACCCACACGTGTGTGAGAAGACAAAAAAGTACAAAAGTGGCCACGAGAGGGGCGGGGAGGCGGTGGTGGCCACCAGCAGGAGAGTTAGAGAAAGGCCCCCTGACTCCCGGGTCGGGAAGAGTGGGTCTGGAAGGAAGCCAGGCTGGGGCAGGGGAGTCGACGTCAGGCCTGAAGGCTCGTCAGCATCACCACTTTGGCAAACACAGGTCGCCATGCTGGCCTTTTGACACCACCTTTCTGCCAGGAAAGATAGCTCATCTTGTTTTGTAAATGTTCACACCGATGAATGAAGGGAAGCTGAGGCAATGTCTCCACTTTGGAAGCTGAAGTTAAGAGAGAGCAGAGCAGACAAGCCTAGGGGCTCAGCGGGGTGGTCTGCTGCGGGGAAAGCAAACACAGGGCTGAGGTGCAGGGCGAGGGACAGAGTGCACAGTCATCCTCTGGTCACAACCACCTCCCCGGCTCCCTGTACGGATTTACTAGTTTTATAACTAAAATCCAGCCTGGTTCTGCCACTCGAGCATTTCTGCAGTTCGAGTCTGCCTGGCATGCATTTCTGCACCTTGTCTGCAAACGTGGTCCCTGATCAAGACGTCGAGGGCGCACTCACCTATTTCTTCCTTGATGATGCGCTGGGCTATTCGATCGATGGTTCCCAGCTTGAGCGCGAAAGTGTCTAAGTACTCGCCTATGGCTGCAAACTCCAGCGGCCGACTCCTCAGCTTGTAGCCTCCGGTGACATGCTTGACAGACTCGCCCACCCGAGTCAACAGCGCCATTCCCTGCTTCTTGTACATGTTCAGGTCCTGAGGATGACACGTGAACCGACAAACTCAAGGGGCTCGACCGCTCACGCGGTCAGAATACAACCAACCAGAGCCCACAGGCAGTGTCCTTTGGGAAACGGAGGGCTCAGAAAAAAAATGGAGCCGAGTTAGGGTAAGGACCTGACCACACACACAAAAGTGCCCTCTTCCTGCCCATCACAACCACCAAGCTCACACTCCTGTGCTTCCACACGCAGACTTCTTCCAGCAGGCCTGCACTCTGACCTTCCCAATCAGGTTCATCCACGTAGCATGCTTTCCTTTAAACACAACTGTCTACATATAATTTTTTTAACAAGTTGCCCTTTCTCCCATCAAAATATCCTAACTTGTCTTTAGGAGAAAAAAAACCTCAAGATCTGAGGAGTTCCCATTGTAGCATAACGGGATTGGTGGCATCTTTGCAGCGCCAGGACAGAGGTTTGATCCCCAGCCCGGCACAGTGGGTTAAAGGACCTGGCATTGTGCAGCTGTAGTGTAGGTCACAACTGTGGCTTGGACGTGATTCCTGGCCCGGGAACTCCATAAGCCATGGAGCAGCCAAAAAAGAAAAAAAAGGAGAGAGAGAGTGGAGACTCATTCGTCATTTATTTATATCCCAGCCAAAGCCACATGAGAGAGTAGAGGGTGGGAGCTGGAGACAGCGATAGAAGCAATGGTGCAGCAAAATCCAGCCAAGGGTGGATTCTGCAAACAAAAAAACATTTTACCCCAATCTCTTGGTCGAGGCATAAACGGGGAATATGTTGAGCTACCTAATCCATCGAATCTAAATATTAAAAGCGTATTAGCCCGCCAGGTGAAATCAATTTCTTCCTCTCATTAACCGCTAAGAGGAATCCACAGTATCTTTGGGCTGTTCTCTGTCACTTACTGTAATGGTGTCTTCAAAAGTGGTTTTATGGAAGCTGCAGGTGTCTGTTCCTTCTATCTACTTTCAATACCAAGCCAAGGCTAATTCTCAGTCTTAGAGGGGCGGGTCTACAGGGAGATAAGAGCACGTGGCACAAGGCCATTGATTTCTGGTGACCCAGCCTGGTGTGGGGATGGGACAGAGAAGAGGGAGCCACGGCCAACACAGCTGCCTAGCAGCCCCTCCCCGCGTGCCGCAGCATCCCGGGCTCAGGTCTCCAAAAGCACCTGAAGTGTAGATTCTCCTGCTATCGCTGCCTCCGCCTCCTTGATGCAGCCAAGGCCTTCACTGCTGCCCTTGAATCCACCCTTTCCTGTCCATGCCTCCCCGGCCGGTCAAGGCCCTTACCCCATCAGCCACCCCTTCTCTCCTGGCTGAATCTTCGACTTCTAATCCTTCAGTATGTAAAATATACCCAAGGCGGTATATCGTGGTTCAGTGGAAACGAATCTGACTCGCATCCATGAGGATGCAGGTTCAATCCCTGGTCTCGCTCAGTGGCTTAAGGATCTGGCATAGCCATGAACTGTGGTCACAGACACAGCTCAGATTCCACATGGCTGTGGCACAGGCCAGCAGGTATAGCTCCAATTGGACCCCTAGCCTGGGAACCTCCATCCATGGGTGTGGCCCTAAAATACAAAAAGGCCAAAAAAAAAAAAAAATGGGTACGATAGTAAACTTCATGTCATGTACATTTTACCACAATTAAAAAGGAAAAAAAAGAGGAGTTCCCGTCGTGGCTCAGTGGGTAACGAATCCGACTAAGAACCATGAGGTTGTGGGTTCGATCCCTGGCCTTGCTCAGTGGGTTAAGGATCCAGCGTGGCCGTGAGCTGTCGTATATGTTGCAAACGCGGCTCGGATCCCACGTTGCTGTGGCTGTGGTGAAGGCCAGCAGCTACAGCTCCTGTTAGACCCCTAGCCTGGGAACCTTGATATGCCGTGGGTGCGGCCCTAGATAAGACCAAAAAAAAGGAAAGGATGAGGTTATTCTATTTATTTCAGCCAGTAAAACTGAACTAAGGCAGGAAGCTGTGCTGTTTAAACAAGCCAACTCCCCTGTACTCACATCAAGTTGGATTTTGATTGATATTGAAGGGCTTTTTAAAAAGCAAAAAAAACCAGTTCTCTATGATGTTAGAAATTAAGACCAAAAAAAAAAAAAAAAAAGGAGTTCCCTTCGTGGCTCAGTGGTTAACGAATCCGACTAAGAACCATGAGGTTGTGGGTTCGATTCCTGGCTTTGCTCAGTGGGTTAAGGATCTGGCGTTGCCATGAGCTGTGGTGTAGGCTGCAGATGAGGCTCAGATCCTGCGTTGCTGTGGCTGTGGCGAAGGCCGGCAGCTACAGCTCCTGTTAGACCCCTAGCCTGGGAACCTCCATATGCCGTGGGAGTGGCTCTACATAAAGGCAAAAAGACAAAAAAAAAAAAAACGAAAGAAATTAGGATACTGTTTACTCTGTGGCGGAGGGAGTGGCAGTGATTGGGAGGCGGAATGAGAGAGGCTTCCAGGGAGCTGGTAATTTGCTGTCTTGATACAAGTAGCAGCTATAAATATATACATACATATCTTTTTCTTTTTTTTTTTTTAATGGCTGCACATGAGGCACATGCAAGTTCCCAGACTAGGGGTCAAATGGAGTCACATTTGCAACCCACGCTGCAGCTTGCGGCAACACTGGATCCTTAACCCACTGAGTGAGGCCGGGGATAGAACCCACATCCTCACAGAGACAATGTCAAGTCCTTAACCCGCTGAGCCACAAGAGGAACTCTGATATGGGCAGTGATTATAAAGGTGTGTTCGTTCTGTGGTCATTCATAGAGCTATGGTTTGTATACCTTTCTGTATGCATGTTACACTTGAATAATAAAATTGAACACTTGTAAAAGTGTCACATTGCTTGGCCCACAAATACCACACACGCCAAAAATAACCAAAAAATTTTCCTACTTATCCTTCACACAAATTCCTGACAACCAGGGGGTCTAGGCTTTCTCCCTTTTGTCTCTCTGTTCAGTAAAAATGATGAAACGTGAGGGCCTGCCTGTACAACATACCTATAACCTGGGTGAAACAGGGGTCTAAGCTTTCTCCCCTTTTGTCTCTCTGTTCAATAAAAATGATGAAACGTGAGGGCCTGCCTGGACAACATACCTATAACCTGGGTGAAACAAGGAGCTGAGCTGTTGCAGAAGCAGATGGATTTTTACTTTGTGGATACGCTGGAGGAACTATATCCGAGGAGGAGGTCACCAGGAAACACCTATTTTTAAAAAGACTGCAAGTTTGGGGAAAAGGCTTGCAAGAAAAAGCGAAGATGAGTGGGAATGCCACCGAGGAGGCTGAGTGCCAGCACTAAAGCAGTGGGCCGTGTGGCTTTTATTGCCTGGAGAATGGCACCCCCTCACTGGTACTACCTGTAAATATTTCTCCATTTCACTCTTTTGAAAAAGAAACCTGGAAAGTACCGGGACCGGATACCCTTGCCAGCATGGAATGAATTACCTATGACCTGAATATGAAAATGTGATACAGAAAGCTAAACAGATGGGGCCGGAGGGGAGCTGGCAGGCGTCTGAATGCAATCTCGCATTTCTGCAGACAACGCTTTCTGCAGACAACGCTTTCTGCAGACAACGCGAGTCGATTGCCTCAGGTTTAGGGCCAATTCTGCCAACGGGGAAGTTCAGAGAGAAGTCAGTGGGTAGCCAGCTTGAGTTTCGATACACAGAACCTGGCAGCTGTGTCAGCTCTAAATATTCCCCTGGGAAATGCTTGGAAAATGCCCACCTGCTAGGAACTTGGCTGCAAGCAAGTAATGCTGAACTGCTTTCGGTCAGGCAGTCTGATAACGAGGAAACTGGCCACACAAGCCACACAGACCCAATTTCATATCCTAGTACCACCACCTGAACTAGTACACATGCCCTGAACTTCAGTTTCCTCATCTGTATAGAGTTTCTTGGTGACCTAGCAGGTTAAGGATCCTGGATTATCACTGCTGCAGCTCAGGTTGCTGTTGTGGTGCAGGTTCAATACCCCGCCCAGAAACTTTCCAATGCCTTGGGAGAAACAGGAAAAAAAAAAAATCAGGCTATGGGCAAACACTCACAGGGTTCCTGTGAAGAATAGCCTTATCAAACACTCTGTAAACGTTTTTCCCTTTCATGCCCACTGGTGGTCAGAATGGCCTCACCCAGTAACACTGCCTGTAAGTGTTCAGGGAAACACCTAGCCCTGCTTTTGGCAAGTGCAAATATTCTAACTTCCTCTGCTGCTTCAAGGGAGTATTTTTCTGAAATCTTGCACAGAAACCAAGCCAGGACAGATGGGCACTGCCCAATAAATAGAGCAATTCTTTTTTCTTTTTTTCTGTCTTTTTAAGCTCATACCCACGGCATACGGAGGTTCCCACGCTAGAGGTTGAATGGGAGCTGGAGCTGCCAGCCTACACTACAGCCACAGCGACACGTGATCCGAACCACATCTATGACCTACACCACAGCTCCCAGCAAAGCGGGATCCTTAACCCACTGAGAGAGACCAGGGATCGAACCTGCATCCTCATGGATGCTAGTCAGATTTGTTTCCACTGAGCCTCGATGGGAGCTCTAGAGCAATTCTATGACAGCCGCTACAGAGGCCCATTCATGAAAGTGGTTTGTGAGAGATCACAACAACTTTTAAGAAAGAGCCTGAGGAATGCTAATTTGGGGGAGAAATATGAAAACATCGGTCCTTACCTTAGCAGTAAGGAAAACATTAAAGTGTTCATTGAAAGAGAGCACAGGATGATCCGTAATTCTTTTCAGGAATTTATCCAAAGCTTTTCTTCTGGTCTCCACAAATTCTTCTGAAAATCGATCCACAACACCTTTCACCACAAATTTCTCAGGAAGTGGCTACAAAGACATGAAGAGAAATATCCAGGGTAACTGATAAGAAGGTTTGAAGAAAAACCGCCAGGCTAGCAAATAAGTCCCTAGGACCCATCTTTCAAGAACTGTCTTTCTTAAGCATCAGGTCTTCATATACTCATCAGTACAAACATTCCTGAAAAACACCAATAGGGTAAATCACAGTGCGCTGTCGATTTTCTGATGCAAGAAATAAAAGAGCCGAGCATGGTCCCTGGAAGACGGAGGGAGAATAGTCCTTTATTATTACCAGTAAATGTGACAGTACAGTTATTTTTACATATTTAGATGCACAGGTGATACAGGGGGAAGTTAGGGCAAAATAAGTTCTGAAGGCGATGACGTCAGCCACAAAAAACTACTTTAACATTTAAGATTCTACTCTCAGTTCAAGGGGTAAAAGAATTTGATGAATGAAAAAATAAATATATTAGGGAAACTCATGTATCTAAAAAATACATTTTCTAAGCCAATTTTTTTGTTTAGGTTTATGCTAACAAGTTATTAATAATGTAACTTCCTTTAATCCTTACTGAAACAAATTTCTCTATCATTTTTATTTTGAGCCAATATTGGGGACAATTTAAAACTACCCTGCTGCCAAGGGATCCTTGAAAGGTAACCTATTTCCATAGCAACTTGATTAAGAGGCCTTCCTCATGACCGTCACCACAGGGAGAATACCTGCTGATGCACAACTTGAAAATGTTTTGGTCATAAAATATTAAAAGAACACTTATGTTTGAAAAAGAGTAAATGGGAGTTTCCATCATGGCTCAGGGGTAATGAACCCAACTAGTAACCAAGAAGACGAGGGTTCGATCCCTGGCCTCACTCGGTGGGTTAAGGATCCAGCTTTGCTGTGAGCTGTGGTGTAGGTCACAGATGAGGCTCAGATCCCACCTTGCTGTGGCTGTGGCATAGGCTGGCAGCTGTAGCTCCGATTTGACCCCTATCCTGGGAACTTCCAAATGGCGTGGGTGCGGACCTAAAAAGACAAAAAAAATAAATAAATAAATGATCCAGGATTCTTTGTCCAAAGAAGACACACAAATGGCCAAAATGGTGTTCAACATCACTAGTCATCAGGGAAATACGAATCAAAGTCACAGTGAGATTCCACTTCACACCCACTGAGATGACCGTGATAGTTAGAGATGGAGAAAGACAGGAAAGGAGAAGAAAAGAACAAGTGTTGATGAGAAGACAGAAAAACTGGAGCAAGTATTTAAGTCTGTAACCTCCTTAAACTCTGTCAATAAACACTTTTTCTTCTTTTAAGTTATAAATCTTTCAAGTACAAGTGTGTGGGTGCATGTGCATGTGCACACGCACACACACACACAGAAATGTAAAATAAGACACATAACAAGGACTTAGGCAACCCCAAAAAGTGGAATCCTCAGCACTCAGAGCAGGAAAGCCAAGAAGCAACCCAGATTTCTAACACAAAAACCTTTCAAATGTTTAGGAACTGGCAACACCAGCACCCTTGGAAACGAAGCACTTGGGTATGAGAGAATTCAACAGCCTCGACCTGAAGAGCTTAGGAAAGTCCGTATTTCTGTTTTCTTTTCCACTGTGGTTTATTATAGGACACCGAATATAGTTCCCTGTGTTATACAGAAAGACCTGTTGTTTGTTTTATATATTATACATGTATCTGCTAATCCCAAACTCTTAATTTATTCCTCCCCCACCCTCTTTCCCCTTTGGTAACCATAAGTTTGTTTTCTGTATCTGTGACTCCATTTCTGTTTCATAATAAGTTCATTTGAGTCATATTTTAGATTCCACATATAAGTGATATCATATGGTATTTATTTTTCTCTTTCTGACTTACTTCACTTAGTATGATAAATCTCTAGGTCTATCCATGTTGCTGCAAATGGTATTATTTCATTTTTTATGGCTGAGTAACACTCCATTGTATGTATGTGTACACACACACCCCACATCTTTATCCATTCATCTGTCGATGGACATTTAGGCTGCTTCCATGTCTTGTCTACGGTAATAGCCCTACCATGAACACTTGGATGCGTATATCTCTTCCAATTAAAGTTTTCTCCAGCTATATGCCCAAGAGTGGGTCCGCTGGATCAAATGGCAACTCTACTTTTAGTTTTTTTAAGGAAACTCCGTACTGTTTTCCATGGTAGCTGTACCAATAACATTTCCACCAACAGTGTAGGAGGGTTCCCATTTCTCCATACCCTGTCCAGTATTTGTCATTCATAGACTTGGAAAATCAGTATGTTTTAGTTCTCAAGATTAAAGACTACTGGGTACCATCTTTGCCTCCATGTCTCAGTTCACTGTAGAGAGCATCCTCGTCCCCAAAGCTAACTATTCCATCTGTGTCCTTGACACATTAGTTCACTATCATGCACCTGTCATCATCAATTAATTATACCTTCTCTGCTATGTACCTTCAACACCTCCTCCATATACAGCTCTATGTCAAGTTTACAAGAACATGGTTGGTTCTCTTTCTACCTGAAAAAAAAAAAATCTTTCTCTTGACCTTAAATCTTCTCCACGGTCCTTCCTGTCTCATTCAATCTTTCTGGAAAGAAACATTTTCCTGTATTTCCACTCTTTCCCTTGATTTCTCAACTCCACCCTTTCTTCACCCCAAAACAAAGCCATCTTTGGTACCGCCTTCAATGCTGCATTTCTCTGCCCTATCCCTGCCCAGTGCAGAAACCACTCTTTTAAAGATGATCAACGACTTTCTAATTACCTAATCCAGTGGATATTTTTCTGTTCTTAAGAGTCCTGTTGAGCACACTCTCATTTGTTTATGCTGAACAGGACTTAGGAAAAAGGCCTGATGAGCAAATAAGTAGGTAGGTGTGCCTCATTTAACATAACAGACAACCTTCTGAAAAGAGTTATCCAGTCTTTGGATTTAGTACACTGAACTTTATATTTAATGAGTCAGGGAAGCTTGCTACTTAAAGGAATCCTGGGGTGAATCCTTCTGCAAACAGAATTTCCTTCTGTAATAAGCGTAATTATTGCCAAACATATATGGCTTCATAAATTTAGTTCTTCCTATTTCAAACTTCCTTAAAGGGACACGCCTACTCTCTGCCTCACCTTTATAATTACCTACTGGGTTGTTTACGCACAGGAATCTGGATTGCTGGCAAAATCAGGTCAACTCTACTCTGTAAATGAAGTAATACAAGTGAAGAGTTCAACAGTGCTCCCAGCAAATGGCAGATGTCAAGTGAATACCAACTATTTCTATTAACTTGTAAATACTGACAACAGAAAGCAAAAAGGGAAGTGGACTAAAGGGTAGAACTTCCATGTGTATTTCAAGCCAAAATATTTTAAAATTTAAGTATAGCTGATTTACAATGTTGTTCCAATTTCTGCTATACAGCAAAGTGACTCAGTCACACGTATATGTACATTCTTTCTTTAATATCATTTCCTATCATGGTCTGTCCTAGGAGACTGGATACAGTTTCCTGTTCTATACAGTAGGACCTTATTGTTTATCCTTCTAAATGTAATAGTTTGCATTAACTATTAACCCCAAACTCCCAGTCCATCCCACTCCCACTCCTGTACTCCCCTATGGAGAGCCACAAGTCTGCTCTCCATATCTGTGAGTCTGTTTCTGTGGGGTTTTGTTTTGGTTTGATTTTGGTCTTTTTAGGGCCACACCCGTGGCATATGCAGGTTCCCAGGCTAGGGGTCAAATCGAAGCTATAGCCCCTGGCCTACGCCAGAGCCATAGCAACACAGGATCCAAGCTGCCTTTGCAAGCTACACCACAGCTTGCAGCAATGACGGATCCTTAAACCACGGAGAGAGGCCAGGGATTGAAGCTGTGTCTGCATGGAAGCTAGCAGGGTTTGTTAACCACTGAGCCACGATGGGAACTCTCTGTTCTGTTTTGTAGATCAGTTCATTTGAGCCATATTTTAGATCCCACATATAAGTGATATCATACGGATCTGTCCTTCTTTTTCTGACTTACTTTAGTCAGTATGATAATCTCTAGTTGCATCCATGTTGCTAAAAATTGGCATTATTTCATTCTTTTTATGTCTGAGTAGCTTCCCATTGTATATATGTACCACATTTTCTTGATCCATTTCTCTGTTGATGGACACTGAGGTTGTTTCCATGTCTTGGCTACTGTGAATAGTGCTGCTATAAACACAGGAGTGCCATGCATCTTTTTGAATTATAGTTTTGTTAGATATATGCCCAGGAGTGGGATTGCTGGATCATGTGGAAGTTCTGTATTTAGTTTTCTGAGGAGTCTGCATATTGTTTTCCATAGTGGTTGTACCAACTTACATTCCCACCAACAGTGTAGGAGGATTCTCTTTTCTCCACGCCCTCTCCAGCATTTGTCATTTGTAGACTTATTGATGATGGCCATTCTGACTGGTGTAAGTACCTAATTTCACCTTTGATTGCATTTCTCTACTAATTAGTGATGCTGATATTGGCCACCCACATGTCTTCTTTGGAGAAATGTCTATTTAGGTCTTCTGTCCAGTTTTCAATTGGATTATTTGTTCAAAATATATTTTAAAATCACCTTGGCCAGGAGTTCCCACTGTGGCTCATCAAAAAGATACATGCATCCCAATTTCATTGCAGCACTATTTACAACAGCCAAGACATGGAAGCAACCCAAATGTCCATTGACAGAGGAATGGATGAAGAAGATGTGTTATATATATACAATGGAGTATTATCCAGCCATAAAAAAGGATGAAATAATGCCATTTCCAGCATCATGGATGGACTTAGAGATTTATCATACTAAGTGAGGTAAGTCAGACAAAGATCATATGATATCACTTATACATGGAATGTAATAAAAAGTGATATAAAAGAACTTTTTTTAAAAACAGAAAAAAACAGATTTCAAAACCAACCCTATGGTTACTATAGGGGAAACCGTTAGGAGAGGGAGGAATTGGGAGGGTAGGAATAACATAAACACACTACTGTATAGAACAGATGATTAACGAGAACCTACTGTATAGCACAGGAAAAGCTACTCAATAGTTTTTAATAGCCTATATGGGAAAAAAGAGTAGTTATATTTATATGTATGACTTATTCACTTTGCTGTTCACCTGAAACTAATACAACACTATAAATCAACTATACTCCAATAAAATTAAATTTAAAAAAAAAAAGAGGAGTTCCCATCGTGGCTCAGTGGTAATGAATCAAGGATGAGTATTCTTGAGGATGTGGGTTTGATCCCTGGCCTCGCTCAGTGGGTTAAGGATCTGGCGTTGCCGTGAGCTGTGGTGTAGGTTGCAGACTCAGCTCAGATCTGGCGTGGCTGTGGTATAGGCCGGCAGCTACAGCTGCAATTAGATTACTAGCCTGGGAACTTCCATATGCTCATGGGTGTGGCCCTAAAAAAAAGCAAAAAAAAAACATTTAAAAAAAAAAGAAATGGAAATAAATAAAAATCACCTCTGATACCATTTCAAACCCACTAGGATAGCTATAAAAGGGGGAAAAGGAAAGTAAAAAGTGCTGGCAAGTGTATAAATTGGAAGCCTCATACATTGCTGGTTTGGATGTGAAACGGCACAGCCCCTGCAGAAAACAGTTTGGCCATTCTTCAAAAACTTAGACATAGAATTATCCCATGACCCAGCATTCCATTCCCTGGGATCAAGCCCAAATAACTGAAAGCCAGTGTTCAAACAAAAATGTGTACAACAAACATTCATGCACATTCTTCGTAATAGCTGGGCTGGGGGAAACAGGGACTGGGAAGTGATTGCTTAATAGGTATGGGGTTTCTTTTGGGGGTGATGAATACGTTCCAGAATTAGACAGTGGTGGCGACTGCAAAACACTGCAAACATAATTAAAGGCACTGACCTGTATGTTTCAGAGAATTTCATGTTATGTGATTTGGCCTCCATTTAAGAAAAAGATGTAACAGTGGAAACAGGTGACAGAGAGGAGAGGAGATGCTATGGTACTGGCTTTGAAGACAGAGGAAGGGGCCTGGGCCAGGGAAGGCAGGAGGCCTCTAGAAGCTGCAAAAGGGGAGGAACAAATTCTCTCCCAGAGCCTTCAGAAGGAACATAGCCCTGGAGTTCCCACTGTAGCGCAGTGGAAACGAATCCGACTAGGAACCATGAGGTTGTGGGCTCGATCCCTGGCCCTGCTCAGTAGGTTAAGGATCCAGCGTTGCCATGAGCTGTGGTGTAGCTCACAGACGCGGCTCGGATCCCATGTTGCTGTGGCTGTGGTGTAGGCTGGCAGCTGTAGCTCCGACTGGACCCCTAGCCTGGGAACCTCCATATGCCACGGGTGCGGCCCTAAAAAGCAAAAGCAAAAAAAAAAAAAAAAAGGAACACAGCCTTGCTGACACTTTGATATTAATCCACTGAGACTGAGTCTGGACTTTTGACTTCCAGAACCATATGATCAAAAAAATTTTTAAGTTACCTCAAAACAAAACAAAACAAACAAAACACCCGGTACTGGCATAAGGGAGTGGGTAGGGACAGAGATGAAACAAGACGGGTCATAAGCTGATAAATGTTGAAACTGGGTGATGAGTACATGAGGGCTGCACTGAAATCTCTCTACTTTGGGACGTTTGACATTTTCCGTAATTAAAAAATTTTTTAAAAACTATATATGCACATATATGTGGGGACCTTCAAAAAAATCCTATTTGCAAAGCACTACAATAACCCATTAAATATATTCAAGGTTGGTTTAACCTTAGAATATGTACATTTTTATAGTACTTGATGCTTTGGTGAAGTGCTTCACATATATTTTACATTAGTTTATAGGAAAGTATTTTATAATCTATGAAATAAAAGCATATTATAATCTATGAAACAAAAGCACAGGAGTTTGTCACAGAAAAGCTACTATTTCTGGGTGGGAAATCTGGACAAAGACCTCAATTGCTCCGTCTTGGTATATCCAATTTCCTCTTGTCAACTTTTAAATTGCCTCTTCTAGCCAGTTCAACAACTATTTAGAGCACATCCACTACATGACCGAAAACTATTTTTCCTATTCATATCAAGCCAACAGAAAATATTGCTCCCAACAAAAAATAACAAATAAATAAAAGAAAAATCTACAATCTGCAACAACACGGATGGACTTGGAGGGCATTATGCTAAGTAAAATAAATGAAAGACAGAGAAAGACAAATACTGAATGAGATCTCTTATATGCAGAATCTAAAAAATACAACAAACTAGCAATATAGCAACAACAACAAAAAGAAACAGGCTCACAGCAGAACAAACAAGCAGTTACCAGTGGGGTAGGGAAGAGGAGGAAGGGACAAAATAGGGGCAGGGGATTAAGAGACACAAACTATTATGTATTAAAATAAGCTAAAATAATATACTGCACAGGAGTTCCCGTTGTGGCTCAGTGGTTAACGAATCTGACTAGGAACCATGAGGTTGCGGGTTTGATCCCTGGCCTCACTCAGTGGGTTAAGGATCCAGCGCTGCCATGAGCTGTGGTGTAGGTCGCAGACGCGGCTCGGATCCCGCGTTGCTGTGGCTGTGGCGTAGCCCGGCGGCTACAGCTCCAATTAGACCCCTACCCTGGGAACCTCCATATGCCGCGGGTGCGGCCCTAAAAAGTAAAAAAATAAAAAAAAATAAAAAAAAACACTTTGTCCTAAGAACAATCGCCAAAATTGATTTAATTCAAGGTACTTGAAAGTTCAACCAATGATTCACTACTTACTAACTTACTCAGTAAGCTAAAAGCATGTATATTTAACAGTATGAAAAATAAAGAGAGACCACTAGAAAGTAAAATTAGACATTTTACTGATCATCTCATGCTCGGAAAAACAACTGTTGCATTACAAATTTCTTCCTATTAATTCCTATGAGTTTACCACTGCCCAGAACAAAACTGAGTCCATAATAAATACAACTGCATCCCTCCAGCAAAGCTCACTTCATGAAAATTGAAGCCAACATTAAATTTCCAAGCGAAATTAAAATCTAAAGAGCTTAATAAACGTATTTGCTTTGTCTCCACGATCTATCTATGCCCATCGAGTCATGAAAACTATCAGCTGTGTAATTAGTTGTGTGCCAGTAAATGAAGCAGTGTTAAAACCAACTCCTGAGAAAAAAAAATAAGCTAAAAAAAAGAAACCATGTCACAGCGAAGACTCTCTGGTGGCTCCCACTATGACACAATCAAGAAAAACAAAGTCAACTGCCATTATGAGATGACAAACATACGCATCCAGCACAATTCAAGAGTTTAAGGACGGCATGTGAAGAACATCTGATTATTTCTTTCTGATTTTAAAATCCAGGGGGAAAAAAAAAGCAGCATAAAAAGAGAGAAATCTATTGCAGCACTGTATGATCCTGCTCAGGCAAAGGAGCAATCAGCTTAGGAAGTAAGGGGTTGGGTTTCCCTGGTGGAGCCCCAGAAGCTGCCAAGTTCAGAGCTACCCAAGCTGGAAACAGGGCAGGTCTCAGGACAGCCAGCGGGGAGAGGCAAAGGAAAGAACGCAGGGGCCTCCCCAGAACCGCAGTCTGGCTGGCTGTTCACCGACAATTTCAGATGGCTCCAATGAAGCCCAAAAAAAGTGGGAACTTCATCTCCGTGCTCCCAACGTAAGCAGCAGACTCTGAAAGCTTGGGAATTCCCACATATTTTTAACCACAGCTGACTTAAAACTGGCACAAAGAAACCCCAAGAGCAAGAACCCACCACCATCCCTCCTAATTTTCCAAAGGATTCTAAAGTTCATCTTAAAAAAATAAAACATGCAAACAGAAAAACTCTGAATACAAAACACATTAGGAGGTGTGCGCAGAGATGGGGATCTACCCAACCAGGAAATATCCTATAAGCTTCCAAGTAGCAGGGACATAATACCAAAGAGATCAATGAACCAAAAAGAATAGCCCAAGAATACACAAATCTAATGCATAACGTAGTCTGATACACAAACTAGGATAAAGGCGAGTTGTCCCAGAACCAAATCACTATCTGTAAAGAATAAGATCCTCCCATCTCATAGTAGAATAAATCCTAGATTTAAGCGTAAAAGATGAGGACATTAAAGTAACAGAAGAAAATACAGAAAAAAAAAATTTTTTTAACATCCTAGGTTAGAAATGAGGTTCAAAGCCAGAAACTATAAGGGAAAAATTAACTTGCTGAGAAGGAAGGGATGTTATTTTTCATGGAGTCAGGTCGAAGATCAACAATAACATGAGAGAAAATAGATGCTCTCAATTGGGTCACTTTCCTTTGCAGATATGGAGTGTTTACAAACCAGTAAGAAAAAAACAAAAAATTAAGAGGCAAATCAAAAGAGAAATGCCAACATTTAATTAGGTCATAGGAAGATATTCAGCCTCATTGATTATAGGAATTAAAACAATTTTAAAAATGAATTCAGTGGATTAAAGACCTAAAAGTAAGAGGTAAAATCATAAAAATTTTAGAAGACAACATAGGTATAAATCTATGTGATCTACAATTAGGCAATGGCTTCTTATCTAAAACACCAAAAGGACAAGCAAATAAAAAAGATAAATTGGGCTTCATCAAAACTTAAATACTTTATACTTCACAGGATACCACTGAGAAAATAAGGAGACTACCAAATGGGATGAAATTTTTACAAAGCATGTATCTGAGAAGGGACTAGTATCTAGATTATATAAAGAACCGCTATAACAATAATCGAAAGACAATTATTATTACTTTGCCAATTTTGCCAGTTTTTAAATAGGCAAAAGATCTGAACAGGTATTTCTCCAAAAAAGATAACAAATGACCAAGAAGCACATTTAAAAAAAATTCAACATCATTAGCTGTCAGAGAAATGGGAATCAAAACAACAAGGAGATGTCACTTCACACCCACTAGGGTGGCTATCACCAAAAAGAAAGATAACAACCAGTGTTGATGAAGACGTGGAGAAAATGGAACCCTCATACACTGCTGGCGTGAATGTAAAATGAAGCAGCCACTTTAGAAAACAGTCTGGCAGCTCCTCAAAAGGTTAAATATAGCATTACGTATGATTTAGCAATTATATTCCTACACAGATACCTAAGAAAGATGAAAACATATGTCCACACAAAAACTTGCACATGGGTGTTCACTGCAGCATTACTCATAACAGCCAAAAAGTGGAAACAACTCAAATGTCCATCAAAGGCCAGTAGATAAACAAAATGTGATACAGCGGTAGAATGGAATATTATTCAACAATAAAAAACAAAGCCCTGACACATGCCACAATTTAGATCACCCCTGAAAACATTATGCTAAGAAAAAGACCCAGAACCTACTGGGAATATAACAGCAGCACAGGACACTCTACTCAATATTCTGTAATAACCTATGTGGGAAAAGAACCTGAAAAAGAATGGCTACATGTATACGCCGAACTGAATCACTTTGCCCTGTACCCAAAATTAACACAACATTGTAAAGCAACTACACTCCAACATAAAATAAAAATCTGAAAAAGAGCAGACCAGTTAATTCATAGAATTATAAAGAATAATAAACTTTTTATTTTTAAAAAAGAAAAAAATCCAACCACAGAAGATAAATGTGAATGAGTCTCTTATACGAAATGTCCAGAATGGGCAAATCTATAGAGGCAGAGCATAGATTAGTGGTTGCCAGGGACAAAGAGGGTTTGGAAGTAACAGGCAAGAAATAGGTTTCTCTTGGAGGTGATGAAAAGATTCTAAGATTGATTGTACTGATGGTTGCACAACTCTATGAATATACTAAAAACTCTTGACATACATATTTCAAATAGGCTAATTATATGGTGTATGAATTATATCTTTCGAAGCTTTAAGAAAGAAATGAAAATTTAAGTAATAATTATGTTACACGTTTACTGGGTCTCTACCTGACAATTAACTCTCCTGTCTACCCTAGAACTCCTCACCTTCCCAAGGCAGTAAAAAGACCAACACAAAATATATTATTAATAACAGATAGACACTTCTAAGCAGAGCTCTTGTAAAACGAATTTCTTTGGGGGGTGGGGGCGGGGGCAAGAATTTGTTTCCAATCTGACTTTCATGTTGAACTCTCCCATGTTAAATCTCTCTCCACCCTAGATACGTACTAAGAATTTATGCAGAAATTTAAGTCTCCACGTGCTTCGAAAGTACTTTATACTCGCTGCTTCCACCCAGACCATAGGAAACCAGACTTAAAGATACTCTGGATCCACCTTGGCCCCTCTGGAGAATTCCCTTCTCTCAGTTCTGGCTTCAGCGTCTACGCATGAGTGCTACCATATTTCACCAGTAGGTGTCGCTGTCTAACCTTTGATCTTGAAGTGCCGAATGACAAACACACTAGTTGCCAGCAGGTGGTGCACAACACCCCTTATGCAGAGTGCGGGCTACACACATAAAGAGCAACTTCCTTCCAAACAGTACAATATGGAGAGGGAGAAATAAAAGAGGAACTGTACAATGGAAAAACCTGACAAGCACTACCTCAAGTCGGGTGACCAAGGTTTAACATCAACAGAATAAATACCATTGATGATAGTATGTACTCTTCATGTTAAGGAGAATGGTGCTTTATGTAAGGTAACTTTGTGCTTTTCCTCCTCAGAACACGTTACCTCAGGCTAACTGTGAGTTAAATGTCAGACAAATCTCAACTAAGGGACAATATACAAAATGCCTGACCAGTACACCTCAAAACTGTCAAGGTCAGCAAAGACAAGGAAAGCCTGAGAAACTCACAACCAAGAAGAACCTGGGAACAAGGACACATGACCACTAAAGGTAATGCGGTACCCTGGATGGGCTCCTGGAACAGAAAAAGGACATTAAGCAAAAAATGAGGAAATATGAATAAAGGACTTTTAGTCAATAATATTGTATCGTTACTGGTTATTTGTGACAGAAAATGTTAATAATAAGCAAAACTGGGTGTGGGGTCTGTGAGAACTCACTGTACTACATACAAAATAATTCTGTAAATCTAATACTGTTCTAAAATAAAAAGTCTATTTAAAATAAAATTCACTAGCTGCCAATTTTGCCAAATTAAGATTTTAAGGAATAGTTCCAACTGCTTAAAAACTGTATTTTCTTTTTTGGCATATTTTAAAATGATGAGAAGACAGCAAAAACTTCAGGCTTGGAGAGCAGAGGGAATAGCTGGAGTGGGGATGGAGGTTTCCCTGAGAAAGAATGGAGACCCAGGCAAGACCCATTACCTCCATCACAGCACCAGCAATACGGCCAGTTTTGCCTCAAAAACCAAGAAAACTGCTGGAATGTTCACAGCATATTCAGCCTCTTCCTACCATGGGGGGTGGCGGAGGGGGTGGGGACTGCAATGCTAAGAAGTTATCCAGTCAAGGTTTTACTGAAAGACAAGGCCCTGCTGAAGTTTTGCGACCTAAACTGCCCTAGAGCCCCAAAAACATAAGAAACACCTAGGTCCTAAATAGTTATTTATACCAAAAAAAAAAAAAAAAGGTCGTCAGAGATGTACTCAATACGTATGTTGATTTAAGTCATCTTTTAAATTTTATTTGCTCCAGTTTTTTTTTTTAATATGTGGCTACAGTAACGGATAAATATTATTCTTCTTCAATAAACAGAGTTTGGTGGCTTTGAGTTTGTTTTTGAAAGGAAAACCTGTGACTGCGTGGATGGTGTGCTGGATTCCTGCTCCCTGAATTACCCATGTTTAAAGAAAGCCCAGCCAGCTGTAATCGGAGGCATCTTTCACCACCTGGTGGCAGCTATCCAAACCTCAAGAACAGTGTCTAGAAGGGTGAAACAGACAGTATTTAAAGAGGCAGTGAAGGAGAATTAGAACTCTCCATGCCTCAAAAATGGTTGTAATGAAAATTAAAATCTGCGCTACCCCACTAGAAATCAGCAGACTACAGAGACAATCAGAAACAAAACCCCATAAGGGGAATTATATTACACAGCATCCAGAAAATGCACATTTGAGGGATGGTTTGGTACCAAATGTAAAGCAGAGCCTGCCTATAATCTAAAGGGTGAGGGCTGAGCGAACATCATCAAGCAAGGATGAGGGAAAAGCAGTTTCCTGGTGGCCGAGCGGTTGAGGATCTGGTGTTGTCACTGCTGTGGCTCTGGTTTGATCCCTGACCTGGAACTCTGGCATGCCACGGGGGTGACCAAAACAAACAAACAAACAAACTCAAAGACCTAAGAAAAGCAGTAACGAGCTGTCCAGACTTAGTACCTACGGGAATGAGATGCGTGGGCTGTGATTCTTCCAGTTTGTTCCTCAACCAGTCGAAATCCTGGTATCTTCGTCGAACAGAATATTCTGGCAGGTCAAACTCCACCCGAGTACTCTGCAAATGAGGAGAGTGGAACAAAATCAGCAACAGGGAAGCTGAACATATCTTGGCAGAAGGGAAGGGAAAAAGCTGTCTTTGAATAACCCAACGGGGCAAGAACCCAAATGGCAGGGTTTACTAGCACGGACGGCGAGTCTGGGTCATGAGGTCCAGTTAAAAATTTCAAGGAAATAGAATTAAAATGTCAAGGTTTCATTCCTGCCCCCCCACTCAGGAAACGTGGAACTCAACTATCCCTCAGGATTGTGTTTAGAAACATTTGATTCATTTCCTCCAAGCTTAACATTGAGAATGTCTTTTAGCAGAATAATTCCACTGAGGATATTGCTACTGAATCCAAATCTGTGAATCTTAAAAAAAAAAAGACATCTCCACCCTCGCTAAATATGCCGACAAATTTTGCCAAAGACAGAGGGGAAACAAAAACTAAAGATAACAGATCACCTGCTCATTTAAGAAGAAGATTCGATGAAAATAGAAAAGGTTTGCCTAATCTACCATATTCTGCCAGAAACATAAACTCGAAACTGTATTGTATTTTAGATGATTTTTTTTAAATCTAGAGGAAATAATACTAAAATGTCACTGTACTGCAGGAAAAAACAGACCTCATCCCTGTTCCTGAATTTAAGTTTTCTAAAATGGGATGGCAACACTTTGATAACAAAAACCAACATTAAAGAAAATTAACTTATACCAAAACAAGATTTTTATATATTAATCTACCCAAACCAAAATTATATCTCAGATAAACCATTTTTCCCTATAAGGGCACTGATTATATGACAGTCACAGTTCTCAGAAATTAAAGCACAAGATAAAAATGGCTCAAGTGACATTTTATAAATTTATTGAAATCTTTCAAGCCAAAAGTCTGTTTTAATCCAGGGCACCAACCAAATCTTAAAAACACATGAACAAGAGTCAACCATCAAAGAAAAAGCCAATGGAAGCACTGGCATCAGAAATTATTATTCTGTCCTCCCCAGAAGCCAGGCTCATAGTCTGAGCAAAACTGGGAAGTGAAAAGACTTGGTCTTGGACTAACACCCAACCAACTCCTCCTGCCTCTCTTCTCCTTTTCAAAGTCCCACGCACCGCGTATGCCCATGAAACATAACCTTCCCCTAGGACGCGGGGGTAGGATGAGAAGACACGAGGAAATCTGTTTAACTTAGGTATTTGCGATTTATTAGAAGCTCCCTAGGAGCTCCCTGGTAGCTCAGTGGGTTAAGGATCTGGCATTGTCACTGCTGTGGTGTATGTTTAATCCTTGACCCTGGAACTTCTGCATGCTATGAGCACAGCCAAAAAAAAAAAAAAGAGAGAGAGAGAAGACTCCCCACAGGAATTAGCATTGTAGAAATGGAGACAGGAAAAGAAGGAAGAGAAGAAGGGGGAGGAGGGGGAAGGGGAGGAGGAAGAGCTGGAGGAAAGAAAAAAAGGGGAAGGAGGACTTAAATCCAAATCACTACTGATGACTCTTAAGGCACAGGGTGGCAGACATAATGGGGGCAGTAGCCTGGCTCCCCTCCAGGCAGGGGCATGGGAAGCCCAAGCAGCCCTGAGATGCCACCAAGTCTCACAGACCCTGGGTTTCCTCAATAGTAAGAAGGCACTTGGGGAGTTCCCGTCGTGGCTCAGTGGTTAACGAATCTAAGAACCATGAGGTTGCGGGTTCAACCCCGGCCTTGCTCAGTGGGTTAAGGATCCGGCGTTGCCGTGAGCTGTGGTGTAGGTTGCAGACGCGGCTCAGATCCCGCGTTGCTGTGGCTGTGGCGAAGGCCGGCGGCTACAGCTCTGATTAGACCCCTAGTCTGGGAACCTCCATATGCCGCGGGTGCGGCTCTAGATAAGGCAAAAAGACAAAAAAAAAAGGCACTTGGAAGGGACGTTCTTCAAGACCCCACAGAGTCCCCCAGGAGGCTCTGTCTGGGGACTGGTCAGTGATTATGGGCTCATGAAAGGCAGACACTGAAAAGTGACCAACGCAACTCATTTTTACTGCCAACAGAGCTGCCTTCCTAAATGTTACATGATATCAACTGGTCATTCCTCTCTAGTATGGTCCGCAAACCCACTTCATTAAATTATATATAGTCTATGTAACATTTCTGCTCTTAAGTCTGAAATCAATCTTTGGTAACTACAAAAAGTAGTATGTATGTATGATAACACACAAGTTTTGTTTCTGCCGTAACCAACTTACTTTCAGGAATAGCTTTTTTTTTTTTCCATCTACTGATTTAGGTTAGACACACTATTTTTTATTTTTTTAAAGGCAGTTATTTTTTTATTTATTTTTTGTCTTTTTTTTTTAGGGCCACATTTGCAGCATACGGAGGTTCCCAGGCTAGGGCTCAAATTGGAGCTATAGCCACTGGCCTACGCCACAGCCACAGCCATGTCAGATCTGAGCCGCATCTTTTCCACTTGTGAAAGCTCTTTATAGCCACTTATCTATCATAATTGACAAGCGGCTTTTATTATACAGAATTTAAAAGTTGTTATGTAGTCAAATTCATCTATTTTTTTCCCTTGGTTGCTACTTTTAGTGTCATTGATAAACTTGTCCCCATTGCAAGCTTCTAAAAATGTTCATCTGAATTCTCTCTTTATGGCATATATTAAAATATATACATATATGTCTTTAATTGCTGCTATTCTACTTCTAGGAATCTATCATTAGAAAACAATTTTTATTTTTTTTTTTGTTTGTTTGTTTTTTTTGTCTTATCTAGGGCTACACCCACGGCATATGGAGGTTCCCAGGCTAGGGGTCTAATCGGAGCTGTAGCTGCCAGCCTTCGCCGCAGCCACAGCAACATGGGATCCGAGCCGCGTCTGCAACCTACACCATAGCTCACAGCAACGCCGGATCCTTAACCCACTGAGCAAGGCCAGGGATCGAACCCACAACCTCAATGGTTCTTAGATTCGTTAACCACTGAGCCACAACGGGAACTCCAGAAAACAATTTTTAAACTGTGGCAAAGATATGTGTATAATGATGGTCACCGCAATATCATTTAAAATAACAAATTCAAAGCAACCTAAATGTCAAACAGTAAAAACAAAACAAAAAAGTCAAGGAAATAATAGTATATTTATTCTATGGTTATTAGCAATCATGCCTATAAGACACTTTTAGACAAAATGCAATGCAGGGAGTTCCCGTCGTGGCTCAGTGGTTAACGAACCCAATTACCATCCATGAGGATGTAGGTTTGATCCCTGGCCTCGCTCAGTGGGTTGAGGATCCAGCATTGCCATGAGCTGTGGTGTAGGTCGCAGACATGGCTCAGATCCTGAGTTGCTGTGGCTGTGGCGTAGGCTGGCGGCTACAGCTCTGATTCGACCCATAGCCTCGGAACCACCTCTATATGCTGCCAGTGCGACCCTAAAAGCCAAAAAGACCAAAAAAAAATGCAATAAAGTTTTAATAAAAAAAATAGGATGTAAGATTAATTATATATATGATTTCATTGGTGTTAAAATTTTGGACATAAAAAGAAGAAAAATCTAGACTTGATAATAACAGCTGTCTTCTTTACATACAACTTTACTTCCAAATTGTCTAATATTCTCATATACTACTTTTATAGTCACCAAAAAAAACTGTTTTTTTTGTAGGGCCGCACTCTCAGCATATGGAGGTTCCCAGGCTAGGGGTCGAATCGGAGCTACAGCTGCCAGCCTACAGCACAGCCACAGCAACGGAGGATCCAAGCCACGTCTGCAACCTACACCACAGTTCACGGCAACACCGGATCTTCAACCCACTGAGCAAGGCCAAGGATGAAACCCTCAACCTCATGGTTCCTAGTCAGATTCGTTAACCACTTCATGCTCCTTTTTTTTTTTTAAATGCTCGTTTTTTTTTAAATGCTCATTTTTAATTTATTTTTTAAATGCTCATTTTTTAAAAGAGCTCCTTTAAGGACAGGAAATTTAATATTAATAAATCGGTAAAACTTATTTGATGCTTAGGACAGCTACAATGTAAAAAAACAATGATGAAACAGAAAGATGCTCATATTCTCTGACCCAATAGTTATATTACCTTTTTTTTTGGCCATACCCACAGCATATGGAAGCTCCCAGGTCAGGGACTGAATCTGAGCTGCAGCAGTGGCAACACCAGATCCTTTTAACCCACTGCACCGGGCTAGCGATTGAACTCGAGCCTCCACAGCAACCAGAGCTGTAGCAGTTGGATTCTTAACCTTTTTGCCACAGTGGAAACTCCTATTTTAGTTATTTTTACCACTTCTTGTTCTAGAAAAGATATGGTGATACGTGGAATATGACCAAATGACGTAACTTAGAAGTAGGTGAGAAAGATAAAGGAAAAACGAGGACAGAGAGAAAAAGTAGAGCTGGCAACAAGGCTAGCAAAACACACTCACCTCGGAATTCTGCACACTTGTTAAAACTGGGCCACAGACATTACTGTGAATTTCCGGAAAGAAATCTAGTTGGTTATAAGACATACAGTGCTCATAAAATATGCAGGCCAGTAAAACTCCAACTCCGAGTCTGTGGTAAAATTTTCCTCTGTGAAATTTGGGGTCTAACTTAAAAAGGAAAATAAAATGCTAAGAAATGTTTCTATTTTCTGGTATGTGTGGGAAACAAAACAATAAAAAAAGAAAAAGTACACACCCACAACTCCACAATTACAGACAAGCACTTGACAGTTTTTGTTCCATGTCCTTCCTGAGTTCCACACTCTACAAAGTCTCACGAAGGACACAAGGTCATGAGAACACACCTAAAGTCACAACTACAAACAGGCCACAAAGCCCAGGTGCTATGATGAAGAATGTTCATTTTCAGCCCCGCACCCTGTGAAAAGCGCCTCAGTCACGTCCGGGCATCTCCGCCAGATTGAAAGTTTAACACTTCGGAAGACCCGGCCCAGAGCCACAGCAAAACCAGTCCCCCAGCAGAGCCACTGCCCCCCCAGTGCCCTGGGCCTCACCCCACCGCAAAAGAGCTCCCCTTTGTTCCCCAGGAGCTGAGGGGCCCAGAGACTGTGGCCTGGGGCCCTTCCAAAGAATTTTCATTTAATCCAAAATTTACAATCAACCCATTGTAGAGAGATTTGGTCTCTGTCAGAAATGCCATCTGTCCAGGTCGCAGCTGGATCCTAGGAAATCTGAGTGACCGCTGCCTGCCCCCTGCAAGCGGCCTCTCCCTTATCAAATATTAGCCAGTTAATCCCATTCTGCTTCAAAGTCCCACAGCTCCAAGACAGCGCCTCGGAATGAGCCTGGAGAGGCTTCCGCCCTCCTCCTCCTGACAGGAGCTTCCATTTATCACGGCCCTCCTCAGGGCTTCCCACCAAGCTCCCTGGAACACCCCATTCCATAATCAAGAAAGCCCTGTAGTTCCTCGGTCTGCTCAGATTCTGAAAGCTGGTTCTCCCCTGAGAATACACCCTCCTGGCTGCCCCATCAAGTGGAAAACTACTAGTTTTCTTACATTTCGCGGATCTCCAAGACTAAGCCTTGCGGCTGACAGCTCCCTCATTCCACTCCGCTCCCCCCACACACACACCGCCCCCGAGTTCGCCACGGCCCCGTGAAAGTCCTTCTGAGGCTCAGGCCACCAAGACACAGACATCTCTACCCCTCCTCGGGCCTGTCATCTGCTGACACCCAGGCCTCATGCCCTGAGAGCACCTGGTTCTCAGGCTTCAGAATCTGGGTGCCCTCAAGCCCCAGGCGGTCCCCACATACAACACCAGCCTCTAAGCCAACAAAACCTCACTCCACTCCCACGGCCTCGCCACAGACTTTTTCATCACGCGGAAATTCAGACATCTCCTTCTCTAACCAGCATCTGGTTTGTTTTGTTTTGTTTTGTTCTGTTTTGTTGTCTTTTTGCCTTTTATCTAGAGCCGCACCCGCGGCATATGGAGGTTCCCAGGCTAGGGGTCTAACAGGAGCTGTAGCTGCCGGCCTTCGCCACAGCCACAGCAACGCGGGATCCGAGCCACGTCTGTAACCTTCACCACAGCTCACGGCAACACCGGATCCTTAACCCACTTAGCGATGCCAGGGATCGAACCCACAACCTCATGGTTCCTAGTCGGATTCGTTAACCACTGAGCCACAAAGGGAACTCCCCAGTATCTGGTATTTTAGACTCTTCCATTTCCCAGGACCCCTGGGCTTTTGAGCCTCAGGACCTACAAGGTTCCTGATAATCCATCCACTCCTGTCTTCATTTGCTTCCTTACTCAGCATCAATTCCATGATCCGTCACTTCGACTCTTACTTGTCAGTATCCTCGATGCCCCTTCCCGCTGTCATTCACGCAATTCTAGCAAAAATGCACCATCTACTGCCTGCTTTACTAGATGTAGGCATGGTCTGAAGGAAAAACAAAATCAAGCAAACACATTGACCGACACAAGAAATTCTACAACTGGACCCTTAACACTGCCAAGCGATCGCATCACGCGTCCTTAGCCAGCTCTCCCCACCTGGCTTTCTAGGAGTTAATGCAAACCCTGCAGAAGTTTTGAAAGGCTGTAAGTCCCACTTCAAAACCTCTCCCTTAGAAAAGACCTCAGCTGCAGGTATAAGCAATGAACCCCTCGACTTCCTGTCACAGAACAAAAAAACAAAACAAAAAACTTCCCTTCTTCCTCAGAAACAATGGAAAAAGTACACCTCCCCCATCAGAGACCACTCCCTCCCTCCACTTCTTCCATTTTTTTTCCATCTTTGGCTGCCCTGCAGCATATGTCCAGGAATCACAACCTAAGCCGCAGCTGGGGCACCGCTGGACCCCAAACCCACTGAGCCAGGCCGGAGATCAAACCTGCAACCCAGTGCCCCCACGATGCCGCTGATCCCACTGTGCCACAGCGGGAACGCCTCTCCCTCCGCTTCTGCTAGGGGACACTCTCCTTCCACCTTCTCAGGGGCTTCCATCCTACCCTCCAATCTTCAACCACTGGTCTCCTTCTCCATCTACACTGATCGTGTGGCATTTAAACAAGTCTCTTCCACCTTAACAAAATAAACAAAATGTCTCTCCCCCTCAAAGCCACATCCCCCCGGCAGCTACTGCTCTTTCTCTCACTCACTTTCACTGCCCAACTACCAACACTCATGAGCTCTTTTCTTTCTTGCTTCTCACTCAACCTAAGCCACTGCAAACTGGGTGCTGTACCACCTAAAGAAACCACTCTCACCACAGCCAGCAATAATCCTCTTGTCATTAAAGCTAAGCTTCACTTGGTAATCCTTATATATGACTTGACCTCTCAGCAGCATTTAGCCTCCACTGATCCCTGAGGCATTTGAAAAAGAGAATTAATTGGGGTGTAACTCTCAGTGATGACTAGCTGGCAATGATAAAATAAATACAAGAGGAGGATGGCTTCCAAAGGGAGCTAAAAAGACTCTTCTCTATCCCCCAACCTCCAGTATCTCTGCACATCATCATCAGTTTCAACAGCCGGGCTACGGTAGCAGACCAGCGCTAGGGGAGGTGCGGGTCCTGAAAATCACTTCTGAAAGCACAGCACAAGACAGATCTGGGTTCAAGTTCTAACTCCAGCCCATGTTATTGCTGTCTCAGTTTCCTCATTTGCAAAAATAAGACTACTACCAGTACCTACTTCATTGAGTGTGAAGATTAACTGATGTTATATTTAAAGCACTTAGCACCACCAAAAAAAAAAAAAAAAGCTCATCCACAGAGCGAAATACTACTGCAGTCTTAGAAATGATGGCATAAAAGTGTGTTCACTGGCATTTACCAGCAGAGAAAGATGTTTGCAACATATTAAGTGAATTGGCAACATACAATATACTCACTTTTGTAAACGGATATGAGACAAACAGTTACAGAATTAGAAACGATTATCTCTGGCTGGTGAGGTTCTAGGTGTTCTTTTACTGTTTTAGCTTACTTGAGTTTTCTAATTCCTCTACAATGAGTACACATTACTTACATAAAATAAAAGTTAAAGGGTTTCTGGAATTCCCATCGTGGCTCAGTGGTTAACGAATCCAACTAGGAACCATGAGGTTGCGGGTTTGACCCCTGGCATCACTGAGTGGGTTAAGGATCCGGCATTGCCGTGAGCTGTAGTGTAGGTTGCAGACGCAGCTCAGATCCCGCATTGCTGTGGCTGTGGCGAAGGCTGGCAGCTATAGCTCCTGTTAGACTCCTAGCCTGGGAACCTCCATATGCTGCGGGTGTGGCTCTAGATAAAAAAAAAAAAAAGTTAAAGTGTTTCTACTGTAAAAGAAAAACAAAGTACAGTATGTGGTAAAGGCTCAATAATTAGGCAGTATTATGATGTTACTTTCTACAAGTCTGCAGAGAAAACTGTCAGGATCTGCCTGCCCTGAAAAGGCCTCTCCACTTCTGGAGACATAATATACCCACGACCTAGACCTGGGTGGTGAACGAATTGCCTGCACTGGCTCTCAGCCCTGGACTCATTTTAGCCCAGGCGAAAGCAGCTCTGCACTTTGTCCAGCTTTTGTTACCAGGAATCTTAATCAGGCCTGGGAGTCAAAGCTTGAAGTAATAAAGTAAGTGTTTATACACCCTTGTCCTCTGATCATTAACTTTGCTTGGGAACCCCAGCACTAGTGGCGGTCTCTGGAGGACATCAGGTGTCTGGGACCCCATGTTGCTGTCTACCCTCGCTCTCATCTGCACGCACCCCTACATGTCCTTTAATACACCATTCAGAGAGACAGCTCCAGATGTATCACCATGATATAAACCTGGTATCCCTATCTGAAACAGGAAAAGAAAAGGACTCTGCGTTTGAGATCAGAAGCTGAACTGATGTTGAGAAATAAAATTTGGAGTTCCCTCTGTGGTGTAGTGGGTTAAGGATACGGCATTGCCACAGCTGTGGCGCAGGTCATGGTTGCCACTTGGATTCAGTCCCTGGCCTGGGAACTTCCATATGCTGCACGTGAGGCCAAAAAAAAAAAAAAAGAAAAGAAAAAAAAACAGAAGAAGTTAAACTTAGTCATGCAAAAAGTTCACCCCTGGGGTGTTGTCCTGGAAGCCAAATTAACATGTGGGACTGGAACTAGGAAAAGGTTATCCTAAAACATTATCTGATTCATTGGAAATCAAAGAACCCCAGGAAAAGGGACAGAGACAAGAACACAAAGGAGAAAGGGGCTGGAAGGCCAGAGAAGCGGCAGAGAAGAGTGGCGAGCTGCAGTATGTAAATCAGTTAACAGGGAGGGAGGCTGCCAGGGTGGAGGACAAGCGGGGGTCGGAACCCTCGAGACGGGCAGCGCCGCTGTGCCAGCGGGCGGTCACCTTGCCAGTCAGCCGTTTAGGGCACAAATTCAAGAAAAACAGGTTTTGCATTTCACTGACTACAGGGTAAAAAATGACCCTAGGGGCATGGAAAATAAGTAATGGGAAATGATTCCTGGGAATACGTATATCAGCCTAGGACCTCTGAGGATAAAATACACATCAAAGCACCGAGCCCAATGCTGAGCAATGTTACCTAGTGGCAAGGGTGATGGGGACAGACGGACAGAGCATGTGTGCACACGTACACAGGCAAGTTTTCAAATGTGAACCAGGTGTGGAAAAGAGAAGACAGTATGACAGTGGTATCTGCAGAAAGTCAATAAACATTAGTTCCCATTCCTCTTACTCCTCTCCCTACCATCAAGTCTAATTACACCAAATTATAACCATGGTCTTATTAGAGAGCTTCATATTGATACAATGATTCATCCACTTCAAGAGTAATGTGATATTAACATGTTAAATTGTATCACCATAGAAAACAAGTAGAGAAGTAACAGGACTGTGTGTTTCATTTAAGAGACTAGTCAGGATTTCTCTGTCATTTGAATTATTTTTTTTAATTCATGGAGACTAAACAATTATGGAGACCAAACAACATGCTGCTGAAAAACCAATGGGTCAATGAGGAAATCAAAAGGGAAATTTAAAAATACCTTGAGACAAACAACAATGAAAAACACAACCACTGAAAATCTGTGGGATGCCACAAAAGCAATTCTTAGAGGGAAGTTCGTAGCAAGACAGGGCTTCTTCAAAAAAGAAAAAAAATCTCAAGTCAACCACTTAGCCTACCACCTAAAAGAATTAGAATAAGAAGAACAAACAAAACCGAAAGTCAGCAGGAGGAAGGAAATCATAAAGATCAGATAGGAAATCAATAAAATAGATTCAAAACACAATAGAAAAAAATAAAACCAAGAGCTGGTTCTTTAAAGGGGTAAACAAAATTGACAAACCTCTGCCCAGACTCAAAAAAGAAGAGAGACAGAACCCAAACAAAATAAGAAATAAAAAAAGGGAAATCTCCGGATACTGCAGAAATACTAAAGAAAATATTAAGTGAAAACTATGAACAATTATATGCCAACAAATATGACAACCTAGAAGAAATGGACAACTTTCTAGAGACATACAGTCCACCAAAACTGAATCAAGAAGAAACAGATCAACTGAACAGACCAATCACTAGAAATGAAATCAAATATATAATAAAAACCCTCCCTACAAACAAAAGTCCAGGACCAGATGGCCTCATAGGTGAATTTTATCAAACATGCCAAGAAGAACTTATACCCATCTTTCTTAAACTTTTCCTAAAGACTGCAGAAGAAGGAACACTTCCAAAGACATTCTATGAAGCCACCATCACCCTAATACCAAAACCAGACAAAGATACTAGCAAAAAAGAAAATTACAGGCCAATATCTTTGATGAATATAGATGCAAAAACCCTCAACAAAATTTTAGCTAACCAAATCCAACAACACATAAAAAAGATCATATACCATGACCAAGTGGGATTCATCCCAAGTTCACAAAGATGGTTCAATATATGCAAGTCAATCATGTCATACACCACATTAACAAAAGAAAAGTCAAAAACCACATCATCATCTCAACAGATGCAGAAAAAGCATCTGACAAAATTCAACATCAATTCATAAAAAAAAAAAAAAAAAACTCTTACCAAGGTAGGTATAGAGGGAACCTATCAACATAATAAGTCATTTATGACAAACCCACAACCGGTATAATACTCAACAGAGAAAAGCTGAAAACCTTTCCACTAAAATCTGGAAAGAGACCAAGATGCCCTCTCACCACTTGTATTCAACACAGTGCTGGAAGTACTAGCCACAGCAATTAGACAAATAAAAGAAATAAAAAGTATCTAAATCGGAAGAGAAGAGGTAAAATTGTTACTCTATGTAGATGACATGATACTATATATAGAAAACCCCAATGACTCCACACAAAAACTACTCACTCCAACTGATCAATAAATCAGCAAAGTATCAGAATACAAAATTAACATTCAGAAATCAGTTGCATTTCTGTATACTAACAATGAAATTTAGAAAAGGAATATACAAAAAAAATCCTTTTATAATCACATCCCCCCAAAATTAAATACCTAGAAATAAACCTGACTAAGGATGTAAAAGACTTATACGCTGAGAACCAGATGGAAATTAAAGAGGATTCAAAGAAATGAAAAGATATCCTATGCTCCTGGATTGGAAGAATTAATATTGACAAAATGGCCATACTACCCAAAGCAATCTAAAGATTTAATGAGATCCCTATCAAATTCCCATGACATTTTTCACAGAACTGGAACAAACAAACCAAAAATTTACACGGAACCGTAAAAGACCCAGAATTGCCAAAGAAATCCTGAGGGGAATAAAAGAAGCAAGAAGCATAACTCTCCCAGACTTCACACAATATTACAAAGCTAATCAAGACAGTGTGTACGGTACAAAAACAGACATACAGACTAATGGAACAAAAAACCCAGATTCCTACAGTCAGTTAATCTTCAACAAAAGAGGCAAGAATATATCATGGAAAAAGACAGTCTCATCAACAAGTTGTGCTGTGAAAACTGGACAGCTACATGCAAACCAGTGAAACTAGAACACACCCTCACACCATGCATGAAAATAAATGCAAAATGGCTTAAAGACTTAAATGTAAGACAAGATGCCATAAAACTCCTAGAAGAGAACACAGGCAAAACATTCTCTGACATCAACTGTACACATGTTTTCTTAGGTCAGTCTCCCAAGGCAATAGAAATAAAAACAAAAATAAACCAATGGAACCTAATCAAACTTGCAAACTTTTGCTCAGCAAAGGAAACCATTAAAAAAAAAAGGAAAAAAAAAACGACAGCCTATGGAATGAGAGAAAATAGTTGCAAATGATGCAACTGACAAGGGCTTAATCTCTGAAACATACAAACAACACATACAATTCAACAGCAAAAAACAAACAACCCCATCAAAAAATGGGCAGAAGACCTAAATAGACATTTCTCCAAAGAAGACATATGGATGCCCAACAGGTACTTGAGAAAATGCTCAACATCAGTAATTAGTAGAGAAATGCAAATGAAAACTACAGTAAGGTACCGCCTCAAGCTGGTCAGAATGGCTATTAATAAGTCTAACAAATAACAAATGCTGGAGAGGGTGTGCATAAAAGGAACCCTCCTACACTGCTGGTGGGAATAGGAATTGGTACAACCACTATGGAAAATAGTATGGAGGTACCTCAGAAAACTAAATATAGAACAATCGAAGGATCTAGCAATCCCACTCCTGGGCATATATCCAGACAAAACCACAATTCAAAAAGTTACATGCACCCCTATGTTCATAGCAGCACTATTCATAAAAACCAAGACATGGAAACAACCTAAATATCCATCAACAGATGAATGGATGAAGAAGATGTACATATGTACAGTGGAATACCACTCAGCCATAAAAAAGAATGAACTAATGTCATTTGCAGCAACATGGATGCAATTAAAGACTCTCCTACTAAGTGAAGTCAGACAGAGAAAGATAAATACCATATATCACTTACATGCGTAATCTAAAATATGGCACAGGAGTTCTCGTTGTGGCTCAGCGGGTTACGAACCTGACTAGTACCCATGAGAATTCGGGTTTGATCCCTGGCCTCACTCAGTGGGTTAAGGATCCGGCATTGCTGTGAGCTGTGGCATAGGCTGTAGATGTGGCTCGGATCCCAAACTGCTGTGGCTGTGGTGTAGGCCAGCAGCTGCAGGTTTGTTTCGACACCTACCCTGGGAACTTCCATATGCCGAGGTCCTTAAACAGAAAAAAAAAAAAAAAATTATATATGTATTAGATGTAAATATATATATCACACAGGTGAACCTATCTACAGAACAGAAACAGACTCATAGACATGGAGAGCAGACCTATGGATGCCAAGGGGGACAAGAGAGGGAGTGGGATGGATGAGGAGTTCAGGATTAGTAGATACAAACTATTACATTTAGAATGGATAAGTAATGAGGTCCTCCTGCTGTGTAGCACCTGGAACTATATATACCCAATCACTTGTGATAGAACATGATAGAACACAGTACGAGGAAAAGAATGTATATGTTTATGTTTGACTCGGTCACTTTGCTGTATAGCAGCAAATGATGGAACACTGCAAATCAACTATCCCTAATTTAAAATTTTTTGATTATTAAAAAAAATTTTACATATAATCCTTTTAATCTGAATATATCTGGTCTCCCCAAAAGCCGTACACACACTGTAATAAAGGTAAACAGAGATGTACAGAGGGAGGGAAAAAGCAGAGGCAAGAATCTCGGCGGTAGGACCCTGATTCTCCAGGATGATGTACAGAGGGAGGGAAATAGCAGAGGCAAGAATCTCGGCGGTAGGACCCTGATTCTCCAGGACATCCCACGTGGGTGGAAGACAAAGAAGGGACCTACTTTGGTGGTGATCCTGTACGTGACGTAGGTCTCCATCGTACAGACGTGCTTCTTGGGATCATCAACTGTGACAAAGAGGTCTCTAGTCTCACCGTCAATGTCATCATCAAGCTGAAGTCTGTTGAGAAGGGAAGATGAAGAAGCTGGACTCGCAGTGCCTGCTGGAGTACCCCCGTTGGGCAAAATGAGGTCCTGAAAGAAGAAAAGAATCATCTTACAAAATCAGATGAAAACACACCCCTGGAGAACACCAGCAAAATTGCTGGTTTAGCCAAACAAAGGAACACCTCTGAATGCAAAAACGATTTCAAAGAATCTGAGCCTCTCCTTACTTAGCACGTCTTAAGTGAATGGGTCTTTTATTACTGCGAGAAACGAATGACGGGCATTGCTCCACACCAAATCCTACTGATTCACCTGCCAGCAAGCACCAGAGGACCAACAGTTCAGGGATAGAGAACATAACAGCCGCCATCATTGTCAGAATTTGACAGGGAAAGAACTCTGGGAGCCTACCACATTCTCAAGACCATCACCTGGGCCCAGATAAACATTAAGGGATCAGAACCCTCTTAAACACCTAACACATTTAAAAACTCACTCACCCATCACAAAGAGACAACTAAACATTATGTGCCACCTGGAATAAGTTCACAACACCTCCTACGAAGGATACTTGCCAGAAAATTGAATCTGAATCCTAAAATTGAATCTGAATCAATCTGAATTGAATCTCTAGACACAACACCAATTTATAGGAAATACAGAGGAGTGAGGAACAAGTTAAACAGTACTACGGGGATGCAGTCAGCAGAATCTACACTATGAGAAACTAAAGAGAACCAAAGACCCAGTTTCTTCAATATGTAAATTACCAGGAAAGGAGAGAGATAGATGGAAAGAGCACCTACAGGTATAAAGAAACTCAAGAGACTGATCAACAACTGCAATGGCTCCTGACTATAACACTGAGTTAAAAGGTTTCAAGGAGTTTCTGCCGTGGCACAGTAGGTTAAGAATCTGAGGGTAGCGGCTTGGGTTCCTGTGGAGGCATAGGTTCGATCCCCAGCCTGGTGCAGCGGGTTAAGGATACAGCAGTGCTGCAGCTGTAGCCTAGGTCACAGCTGCAACTCAGATTCAATCCCTGGCCTGGAAATTCCTTACGCTGAGGGTGTGGCCACTAAAGAAAAAGGTTTTGAGATATGCAGGAAAATTCGAATACTGGTTATTTAGTGAGATGAAGGAATTACTAGATGTGATAATGAAAGTACTATGACTCTACAAAGTCTTCATATTTTGATAACACTACCTTTTCATAGATGAAATGATAAGATGTGCTATTTGTGTCAAATAATTAAGGACAGGTAGGTGGGACTTAGATCATACAAGAAGCCCCAAAGCTGACCACTGCTGAAGCCAGTACTTTCAGGTTCGCTATAAATTCTCTACTCTTTAAAAAAAAAAGTTGGAGTTCCCGTCATGGCTCAGTGATTAACAAACCCGACTAGTACCCATGAGGAGGCAGGTTCAATCCCGGGCCTTGCTCCAGCATTGCCATGAGCTGTGGTGTAGGTCGCAGATGCAGCTCAGATCTGGTGATGCTGTGGCTGTGGCCGGCAGCTACAGCTCCTGTTAGACCCCTAGCCTGGGAACCTCCATATGCCACAGATGTGGCCCTAAAAAGCAAAAAAAAAAAAAAAAAGACAAAAAAACATAAAGAAATTCTCTCTTTTGTATTTGTTTTAAAAATTCCACAATAAAAAATAAATGTTTAAAAGGGGCAGGAGGAGTAAGTACCAGAAAAGAAAGGGAAGGGAATATTGAAAACTTATCAGGGGAGTTCCCACTGTGGAGCAATGGGATTGATGTTGTCTCTGTGGATGTCACGGGGTGGCCAAAAAACAAAAATAAGTAAATAAAAAATAAAAACGTATGGACTTCTGTCTTCCCAGGCCTTAGTAGGAAGCCACTTGCAATATCCAAAAAAGATGCAGTTACCTTTTCTGGTTTTAAGATTTGATAAGAGAGCAAAGCCCTGTCTAGCTGCAGATGTGAAAGTCACCTTGGAATCATTAGGAGGCAAAGACTAAGGAATGTGGCAAGAAGGTGACATGCTACTAGGCAAAGGGCCTTGGTCAGGAATGTTGTCTGCATTCCTGACCTGTGGGTAATCAGACCACAGGCTGGTGGGGGTGGGGAGGTGCTTTTTCCAGAAAGATCTCTTGTATGCAGGCTGGATGTGCCTTAGGGAAGAGAACACACAGGAAATGAGAAGAAGGCCACCTAGCAGTCATATCCATCCATGAGCTTCAGGTGATCATGGCACATCTGGGCAGAGGGTCTGGAGCCACCCAACTCAAGGGGTGATGGAAAGTAAGCCAAAAGTGCATCTTCCTTTGTCTCCCATCACTACTGACCACAGATAATTTAATCACATGCTTATGCGATGTTAAAAATACTTCTATCATTACTGAAAGTGTGCCTTTTACACAGAAAGTACTCATGGGAATGGACCCCACCCTTCCACTTCTCCTCAGCCTTGGGGTTGTCAGCTGGGAAGGCAAACCCCTCATCAGCTGCTCTCGGTGTGGACAGGACCACAGAACAGCATTTGGCCAATCTCCTTCCTCAGCACACTGACACCACAGGGCATGCAGTGTCTATACCCCAGGGTCTGGGGATCAGCAAGGGGATATCTTCTCTGTAGCTGAGACAGCCATCATGTCTTCATTTCAGTAAATATGTAAACACTGACCTCAGCCAAGGCACCATGCTAGGCTCTGAAGGGCCCACCCACTTTTTATCAACACCAGCTCACTGGGCCTCAGCACGGCTCTAGCATCTGTGGCTAAATATCACACGAAAGAAAAAAAGAA
>PVHT021183634.1:20202864-20234889 GCA_004024745.2 Catagonus wagneri
CCTTGCCTGCCTGCTTTCATCTCTCACAAGCATCCTATCTTAATAAATCTATTTCTTGCCTGTAAAAAAAAAATGCCCATGGCGGGGGAGGGGGGAGTTAAGCCCTGCTGATTCTGAACTGTCTCTCTGAACTAAAAGGGGAAACAGAAGTACATTTGAATTTCCACAAGCTCCCCAAATTCAAATTGCCCCCTAGCAGAGTACTATCGCATTCAACGATTTGTGACACACAGGCCCTACCTCTAGGGGTTAGGATGCCCACAAACCCTCAAGTCAAATCTAAAACTAACCTGAGATGAGAATTTGTGAAATTAGAAGGAATATGTGACCACATTCGAACGGTCCCACTTGCTTCACTGAAACAAGTTTTCACCTCAAAGGATTCTCTCAATCTTACTCTTGTGGCATTAAGCACTGTTGTGCTGATTCAGGAATCCGCATCTTACCACAAAGGAGCTAAAAGAGATTGTTTTTCTGTGGAACTCTTCAAAGCCTGAGACACACACACCCCCATCCAAGCCCCACCCTCGCATACTTTTTAGAAGCCTGGAGGGTGCCTGCCTCCCACTCCAAAGTACACAGGGATTTCCAGGATCACCAGAGATCCACCTGGCTCTCTGGCTGCTCCAGATCTAATTCCCACGTTCCTACTGACTGGACTCAGACTGGGCATGGAGGGTTCCTTATTTCCACGGAAAAGAAGGTGGCTCTCAACAACCAAGAGTCTGATCACAGTCTGAACAGTCAGCAGTGAAAGGAAAAGCAGGAATAGGACATTCTAAACCACAACAGTTCCAAAGAGTTTCCCAACTGAGTAACCAGACAAGGAAAGTGGGAGAAAGCAGAAAGGAAGGACATGCAAGAAAAGGGCCCTATGCTTCATACTGGTCCATCTGGCCCTCCTCACCGGGAGGGCGTCCTGAGCTCAAAGGCAGAAACAAGCCCTGTGAATAAGGGCGAGTGGAAGGATTTCAGACCAGGAACAGATGGCACGAGGGACAGAAACAGGTAAAGGAAGTCAAGGAATGAATGAGGAATAAAAGAAACCTGCAACCTTCTCTTCCTATAAACTATGAGGGTGAAAAAGCAGCCAGAAGGGAGGCAGCTCCCACATGGCGCTGCTATGGGGAGGCAGGGAGGCTTGTCCTGAAGCCAGTTTACGAGAGATCCATCAACAGCAAGGATTTCTCAAGATGCCTTTTTTTCCCCTCTTCTCTTTAAACAAGTTATTTTTCATCTGTTGGAATCCTGTAAACATTTTAGACAAAATATAGAAAGAAAATAATTTTATGTATATCCCTTTTAAATAATCTTTATATTTCTTTTTCGAAATTTTTATTAGTTGATTTACAACATTCCGTCAATTTCTGCTGTAGAGCAAAGTGACCCAGTCATACATACACACACACACACACACATATACACATTCTTTTTCTCATATTATCTTCCATCATGTTCTATCACAAGTGATTGGATTTTGTTCCCTGTGCTATACAGCAGCATCTCATGACTTATCCATTCTAAACATAATAGTTTGCAGCTACTAACTCCAAACTCCCAGCCCATCCCACTCCCACCTCCTCCCCTCTGGCAACCAGAAGTCTGTCCTCTATGTCCATCAGTCTGTTTCTGTTCTGTATGTGCCATATTTTAGATTCCACATCTAAGTGATATCACATGGCATTCGTCTTTCTCTTTCTGACTTCACTCAGTATGAGAATCTCTAGTTGCATCCAAGTTGCTGCAAATGGTATTCTGTTCTTTTTTTATGGTTGATCAAGATGCTTTCATTTCCACGTCACACATAACAGAGAAAAATGCTAGCTGTCCAAAGCCAAGATGATAATGATTTTGTAGTTCAGGTTGTTTTATGGAGGGCAGAGGCGGACAGACTGAGAGTTAGCTTTCCCCAGAGCCACTCCGAGGTGTAACTGTTGTTTGACATAATTTGGCTCAACAATTACATTCCTATAATATACATAATCAAATATGCTTTCTTCAAGAAATTCCTATGAGATGGCAGAGGGAGTGGGACAAGATAATGACCACTTTCTATTTCTTCTATAGACCGAAACAGAGATGTTTTCCAACACAAGGAGATTCAAGTAGCCTAATTACTAAGCTGCTATACTCCCTCAAACCACAAATTAGAGGATATGGAAAGAAAAAATCCACTCATTCATGCGTTCATCCAAACAAACATTTATCAAGTTCCCCGTGACTGCCAGGTACTATTCCAGCCGCAGGGAAAGCAGGCCGGTAAGGGATTTGTTTGAGGAATCAAGTTTTCGGGTGGAGTTCGGGGTGTGGCATGGACCCAGGACAAACAGCAATGTGATACATGATGAATACATGAGAAAGGAGAAACTGCAGAGCTGGCATCTAGAGAAAGCCAGAGCGGCTCTGCCCTCTGAGGAAGGCCTCGGAGAGGAAGAGGTGGCCTGACTGGGGCCTGGGTTTAAATTCCAGCTCTCTGACCAGTCGTGTGCCAGCAAGAAAACCACTTAAATTCCCCAAGAGTCGCTGGAAATGGGCAAGACCACCCGGGCCGGTGGCCAGGCTGCCTGCGGAGTATGGGAAATGTCTGTGAAAGTCGCCACACACGGTGAAGAGCCGCTGGATGTGGGGGCGAAAGGTGTTCCTGCACCTCTGCCAGGCATGGAGCGTGGCATCAGCACAACTGCCACCAGGCGAGGCGCAGGAAACAAGGCCGAGGGCCGACTGCCTCCAGACTCTGAGGGATCCTAAATGACAGGCACTAGAATTGTACATGCACCGCAGAGGCAGCAGCTAAGCTTTCGAGCAGGAAAGTGACAAAGCGTAATTAAACTAAGTTTTTCAAAAAGACTTCGGGGGAGCTCCCTGGTGGTCTAGTGGGTAAAGGATCCGGCACTGTCACTGCTCTGGCAGTGGTTTGATCCCTGGCCCAGGAACTTCCGCATGCTACAGACATGGCCAAAAAAAAAAGCAACTTCAGAAAAAACACACAGATCAAAATAAAGGGGAAAGAAACAGGAGATGAAAGGGATGGGCTAGGGAGCTACTGTAATTGTCCAGGCACACCTCCCCCACTCCCCAAAGGTTCAGACCAGATGGTAGATGCCACAGAGAGAAAAGGACAGGTGAGGAGTGTCGCAAGTGCTAAGGTCAGATGGCAGGGACACTCCGATGAACGTTTCCTTGGTGGAAAAAAAGTCTGGCCCCACCAGGCGGAATCACGTTTCAAGCACAGGTAACTTACAGAGTATTAGAAACTGGTGCTGCTCTAGCAAAATCAAGGGAACCCCAGTTCAACAGCCCTGGGTGCTGTCTTTAAATCCAGGGAGCCCATCCTTGGGACAGGAGGGCAAGTCCTGTCAAAGTGACTGGTCAACAAAGGCTTCCACCAGGGACTCGACCTTCTCACCCGCGTGGGAGCCACCTCCTCCCACCCACCTTCCGTCAACAGCTTCAGGGACACCTGCCTCAAGTCATCTTCCCTCTGTCATAACCAGCACCCCCCGCAGGGCTCACAGTGGGACCCCCGCACTGCAGTCCATTTAAGGCCGATGAACAAATGGCCCAAGGCTGCCACTGCCACCTGACTCCGGCTCCCGGCCCAAGGGTTCCCGTGTCACCCGAAATCCCCTTCAGCAGAGAGCAGAGGGCAGCCAGCTGAGCGCCCCAGGAGCCTGGGCTCTGAAGTGACTCAAAACACGTCAGCAAAACTCCAACACAGAAAGCAAACTCTTGGGGCTAAGAAAGATCACAGGACATGCAGACAAAACTCAAACATTCACAGGGGTCTGTACATACACCTCTAAGCCAAGGGAAAATAAAGAAATTAAATATTAGAAGCTCATATTCTCTGCTGAGCACTGTGCGAGCTTTACTCGGGACGTCTCAACTAACCTTAAATAACACGGGGGAAGGGCTGGGGGCGTGAGCTTTACTATCCATTTTCCTACTAAGATGACAGGCCAACGGGGCTTAGAGGATGGGCCCAAAGTCACTCGGCAGTAAGGAACAGTAGCACAACCGGAGTCCAGCCCCGAGAGTCCAAAGCAGAGGCCAGGAGCAGTCTCCCACCTGCCCCCTTGTCACAGGTGATTTCACGGATCAGGCACCTACCCAACCAGAGGACCACCCGCCCCATCCCCCCACCCCCCCTACCCCGCTCACACACCCCCACCCCGACCCCCCCCACACACCCCGACACACTAACACAACATTCACCTCTGCATCTGCAGGAGGGCCTGGGCGTGAGAATCCTTCACAGGGGTTCCTTAAAGCAATTAAATTCCTGATCCACCAGCATCAGAGAAATAAACCAAGGCACCCTGCCTCTCAAAGGATGTTTAAGAGCCAACCAGCTCCAGAAAAGATCCAACGTAAAGGACCAGAAACCATGAACCAACAGCTCCATCCGAGCAACAGCAATCCCTCATGGCCTCCAGAAAAATAAAGCTAGACCCCACCATACCATCTGCATGGAGAGATAAACCCGAGTGCTCAAAGGCCTTGAACACTTCATGCACGGGGTGAGGGCTTCCCATCCCCAGAGAGCTCCTGGGTAATGTACACCCTGCCCAAACGGCTTGATGACTCACCCTGTCATTCCCCAATGATGGACTAGCTCTGAGCTTTTAGTATATGATAACTATGGAACTTCAAATAGTGAGGAAAGAGTAGATTATTCGAGAAATGCTGATGGAGAATTTGGTTAACCTATTAGGAAACAATTAAGTTACAGCCTTCAGTAATACCAAATGCAATAATAAATATCAGGTCAGGTGAAGAATTAAATGCAATACATCAACTATCCCTCAATAAAAAAAAAATTAAATGCAAGATTAAAATAATAATTGTTGCTATCATTAACTCATGAGTTGGACAAAAACAAAGTAGCTGCCAGATTTAGCCTCTTGGCCTTCATCTGCTGATCCCTAATTTAGATGAATAATACATAAAATCCTGTTTTTGGGGAAAGCTTTCTAAACCCAAAACCAAAAGCCGAATCCATAAAGGAAGAGTAACAGATTTCTCTATGTCCAAAAAAAACACTAAAAGTGAAAAGATAAAGAGTAAACTGGGAAAAGGAGCTGAAAATATGTGACCATGGGTTGTTTTCTCTAACATACTACAGTTTGTTTGTTTGTTTTGCTTTTTTAAGGCCGCACCCACAGCACATGGAGGTTCCCAGGCTAGGAGTTGAATCGGTGCTATAGTTGCTGGGCTACACCACAGCCACAGCAAAGCAGGATCCAAACTGCATCTGCGACTTAACAGCACATCTGAAGGCAATGCCAGTCCCCAACTCACTGCACAAAGCCAGGGATCGAACCCGAGTCCTCATGGATACTAGTCAGGTTCGTTTCCCCTGCGCCACAGCAGGAACTCCCACGCTACAGGTTTTTAAAAATCAACATTAAAGACAGCCAGAGCCTGATACGAAAATGGACAAAGGTGATAAATATGGCCAATAAACAATAACTGTTCAACCCCAATAGTAAACAACAGAATTAAAACAAAAATAAGATATCGTTTCTCCTATCAAGTTGGTAAAGATTGGAAATATTACCTCTGGTTCTAAAGCCACACCGTTTCTATTATACCACATATTTAGGACAACAACACAATAAAATGGCTTTTTCAAAGTTCTGTTCAGAGCCAGAAGAGCCAGGAAGGACTCAGTAAACAAGAAGAGAGCCGGTGAGCTGGACGACAATGCCATGCCTCAGGGACTCTGTGGCCGAGCTACCTCTGCTAGCTAACGAGAAAAATGCTGGTGAAAGAACTGGTGTCTCCCTTCAACCTTCAGCAGCACCCAAGCATCAGCAATGCCTACAACCAAGAACAAAGACGCAGGAGACATGACCCGCATGCACTTGTCTCCAACGACCCAAGTGCTTTTCCTCTGTCGGTTGTGACTAACAGCAGATGGTAACGTTTATACTCGGTGAATTTCATCTTACTATGAAATTCAAGCCCCAGGAAAGCTGACAGTCCTCAAAATCACCCCCAAGAAAGCAAAGGACACAGAGGGCAGTCAGCCAAATGCTGTGTGAGGAACAGCTTTAATTCTATGCACCATGGCGTTACTGCACCTAGGCAGGAGGCCCCGCAGAGAAGGCAGGAAACCCATTCTTCTTGGGTTGTGGTGCGAAGATAACAGCTTCCAAAAGCGCAAGTAAAAGGGCTCAGAGATCTCCTTCCAGCTGCCATCAGTGAACCCACACATCAAGGTTTTCCAGGACTCTAGAATCATTTCCTTAGGCTGTGCCAAAGAGAGATTACCACTTTTGCTCTTTTTTTAAGCTGCGGTAAAACACACATAAACTTACCACCTTCGTCATTTTTAAGGGTACGGTTCCATGGCGTCCAGTACATTCACACTGCTGTGCAATCAATCTCCAGAATTCTTTTCAGAACCTTCTCTTTTTAACCGAAGGAGCTTGGGACTGTGGCTGGACTTGTTCCCTCGCTCCGAGTCTGCTTACCTGTGCACACGTGCACGTGTTTACACGCACACACACCCTCCAAACGGCACAAGAACCAGTCTCATTGGCTGGGGAACAGCGCATGCCTCCCTAAGAGATGTGGCAGGACCCACGTGTGCAGACCAGACAGTGCACTCCCATCTAAAGGTGGTCAGCTTCTGGAGTTCCCCAGTGGCCTAGCAGTTAAGGACCTGGTGTGGTGACCGCTGTGGCACGGGCTTGATCCCTGGCCTGGGAACTTCCGCGTGCCATGGGCGTGGCCAAAATAAATTAATCAGTAAAGGCGGTCAGCTCCTTCCCTGAGCCAGGATCATCAGCTTGGACACACATCCTGGAGATAGGCTTGTGTCTGAAGGCACTGTGTGACAAGGAACAGTGTGCCATGTCTGTTCCTCACAAGCTGAGAAGAGTCCATGTGTAAAACAGGGACAGTATTTTATTATCTGCCTGCCTTGGAGAGCATCAGATGAGAGAGAATCTGAAATGCTCAGCCAAGCGCCCAGGTTCCCCATCTCGGGCTCCCGTGCTCCCCTCCCCTTGCCTGCCCTTATCCAACATCAAACATGATCCTCATCGACGTGCTCATTTAAGCTAGAGCTTGAGGACAGAACGACAGCATAAGTACCAGAGGGGACGTGAACAATAGAGAATGGAGAGGATCCAGCCAGGGAACCAAGAGTGGAGTGGATCAGGCACCGAGTAGATTCAGGCAGCCCCTCCTTCGCCCCCTAATACACTCTGGATACAGAACCCACCAAGGACCCTCACAGGCCAGGCCAAGGGCTGACAGAACGTGAAGGCAGGGCGCACTTATCTTTACTAGAGTTTCAGCTCCCACCACCTGTGCCGGCAGCACTACTTGCCAGTCCTTGGTCTACCAGCAATTCGCCCAAAGTGCAGTGAGCTCTCACACACCCCACACTTCTCACAGAGGGGTGGTTCTGCTCCCAGGATGCCTCCTTCCTCCTTGCTCACCTACCTAAGGTCCCCTGGAAATGCAAGACGCAGTCCCAAAGACATCCTCGCCAAGATGCCTTCTTTCTCAGACGGCCTCCCCATCCCTGCCAGCCCTGCCCGCTCGAGGTCAGAATCGCCCACAAGGCTCTCATCACGCTCCTCTGCCCAGCCTTTCAAAACACATACTATTGGCACTGTTACTACCTATTTATCCACCTGCCTCTGCACCATAAGGTTACAAGGAGCTACGGCCCCAGGATCCGTTGTCTTTGCAGCACCGGGTCTGTGTCAGTTCACAGATTTTTAAAGCCTGGCCTTAATGGTATCTCCCATCCCTGCAATGTGCGCTGGCTGCTTCCCCACCAATAATCTATCAAATACAGGAGTTCTCCTGTGGCAGAGATGGTTAAGGAGACAGCGTTGTCGCCACAGGAGCTCAGGTCGCCGCTGCGGTGCAGGTTCAATCCCCGGCCTGGCAACTTCTACATGCTGCAGGCACCGCCAAGAAAAAAAAAAAAAGTCCACCCTACCTATTGAATCCGAGCGGGCTCCATGAATGCTTTGAACAAAAGAATACAGCAGGGGTGATGCTGTACCAATTCTGGGCACAGCCCTCATCTGATCCAGTAGTTCCCGTTCTCTGTCTCTTGGGATGCTCATTCTCGGACCACAGCCCCCAGGAACCCATCCAGCCTGCCTGGAGCAGCCCAGGCCACATGGAGATGTCACTCGAGTCAACTGCCAGCCACAAGTCTACTCAGGCATCCAGCCCAGTTAAAGCCTTCAGATGACCACATGAGACTCCAAGGAAAAACCACAATGCTGAGGCCAGGCAACTCACAGAGCTACAAGGAACAAGAATAAATTTGTCTTTTAACCTACTTTATTTGGAGGATGCTTAAGCAGCAGTGCATAACCAAAAAAGTATCTGCCTGGTACACGGGGAGTGCAAAATGAAAGGACAATTAAATCAGCTCTGACAGGAGATACAGCAGATAGCACTCAATTTAATAGCCGCTGCCATTATTGACGTTATGTGGAAGGGAAACAAACAGAAAGAGAAACTGGTTAAAGAGGCCACTACATACCTGCCAATGAAAAATAATGAAATCCACTAAGTCCACAATGGGGATGGGCTAAGCCCTGGCCTTGACTCTCGTGTCCCTCCAAATTCCACAGAAATGACAAAAGAAATATAAAATTAAGAATAAACCTATTTTTTAAATCTGGAAAATGGGGATGGATGCCATCAGTCTGAAAAAAATACATATATATATATTTTTTGCAGAATTTCTGGAAGAGATGCAACAGATAGGATCAAATTTATAGAAAAATGAAATTTAGCCAGGGTTGAAAGACCACAACCTAGCTGAGCCACAGTGGGAAATGCTGATTATGGAAAGGGTCTGAGAAAACCCCAAACTCAGAAGTGACAGAGACTGGGAACAGGCACTGAGCCGGCAGGTGGGGTGGGTGATCAAAGGCTGTGGAGTGTCGAGTTTCTAGTGCAGCCTGAAGAAAGAAAAGAGGAAGGCATTTGGGGATCAGCTGTAAAATCCTCCATCTGCAGGGCAACTCCTTTCCCATTTCCTCAATTAAGAAGGGTCCATCCAGGAGTTCCCGCTGTGGCACAGCGGTTAGTGAATCCAACTAGGAACCATGAGGTCGTGGGTTCAATCCCTGGCCTTGCTCAGTGGGTTAAGGATCTGGCGCTGCCGTGAGCTGTGGTGTAGGTCGCAGACGCGGCTCAGATCCCGCGTTGCTGTGGCCGTGGTGTAGGCCGGCAGCTGTAGCTCCGATTAGACCCCTAGCCCAGGAACCTCCATATGCCGCGGGTGCGGCCCTAAAAAGAAAAGAAAAAAAAAAAAGAAGGGTCCGTCCAGCCTATTGTCCTGTTACCAGCCACACACCCTAAGAGGAAGCCTGCCTAAGAGCAATTCCAAGGATCCAGCTTCCATTCTCTTCTGAGCCCACCCCATCCCAACCCCAACCACTGCAGTCAGGCAAAGGGCCACGGCAGTCCTTGTGCACGGCTTACATGCACCTACATCCACGTGATCCACAAACACAGGTATTTGGGGCCACACAAATACACTCTCCAGAAGCGGCCCAAGAGCAGATCTCATCACTTGGCATTATTTGTGCCGCCCCAAGAAGGGAGCAGACAGCACAGCCCACATGTGCAGACCAGAAAGTCCGTGCACTCCTGACCAAGGGTGTTTAGCTCTTGCCCTGAGCCAGGACTGTCACCTTGGACATCACATTGTGAGCGCAGGTCCAAAAGCATGATTGCTAAAACAAACATAAGCGAGGAGTTCCAGGCGTGGCTCAGCGGAAACGAATCTGACTGGTGACCATGAGGATGCGGGTGCGATCCCTGGCCTCGCTCAGTGGGTTAAGGATCTGGCATTGCCTTGAGCTGTGGTGGAGGTTGAAGACGTGACTCGGATTTGGCTTTGCTGTGGCTGTAATGTAGGCCAGCAGCTGCAGCTCAGATTCAACACCTAGCCTGGAAACCTCCATAAGCCAAAGGCGTGGCCATAAAAAAAAAAAAAGACAAAAAAAAATTAAAAAAAAAAAATTTAAATAAGTGAGATTAAATTAAATAAAAAAGTAGAAACAGTGGAACAAAAGAAAAATCCATCGAAAAGAATCTGAAAAAGAATGGATATATACATGTATTACTGAATCACCTTGTTGTACAGCAGAAATGATCACAACATTGCAAATCAACTATACTTCAATAAAACTTTAAAAAAATGAGATACTGTAATACATCCAACATTCAGAAGACCACATCAAGGAATCCTCCCGGCACACGCAATGAAAATATAATGTGATAAAATGAACTAAGAAAAAGTGAAGCCCCAAGAAAGGACAATCTAAAATCCAAACGGTCACAAGTCCTTTCTCCCCAAAAAAGAATGAAGAATAATAAGGATGTAGACAAAGCAGTAAAACTGAAAGTACTTCAAGTAGAGAAATATATACCTAAGAAAAATATACACCTAACTATCAGCAAGCTGGTAAATTCTAAATTTAAGAGCAAAATCTAAGGATATGTGGAAGATTAGGTAAAAAACAAAAAGAATCACTGACACAGACTTTTCAGCTGTGACAGAATGTGCTGAACTAACTGAAACAAAGGAATAACATGAGGTCATGAAAAGAGAAGGAAGGAAATGGCGGGAAAGGGAAGGGGGTGGGGGTGAGCTTTCTATACCACATGGAACCATCTCCAAGATCACAGGTTAAGTGTACAGCAAGGTACAAAACTGTGTACGGTAAGCTGCCATTTGAGTTTTTAAAGGATTACGTGTATGTACATTCGCATTTGTGCATAACACATATCGCTAGAAAGCTTCTCCAGAACCTGGTAACATTGGTGGCTTCTGGGAAGGGAAACCTACTGCCAAAGGAAAGGAAATGATGGGCCCTGGGCAAAGGGGAGACTTCACCAGATAAAATTTTGTATCTTCTAAATTTTGTGCCATGTGAATGCACTGGTTACACCACACACAAAAAAAAGTTCTCTCTCTCTCTCTCTCTCTCTCTCTCACACACACACACACACACAGTAAAAAAGACAAGCCACAGGATGGGGAAAATACAATACATATTATCTGATCAGCACATATCCAGAATATATCAAAAACTCTTAATAAAAACAATATGTGGTATAGGCATTACCATTGTGGCAAATGGGATTGGTGGCTTCTCTGGAGCACTGGTCAGACGTAGGTTCAATCCCCAGCCCAGCACAGTGGGTTAAGGATCTGGCACTGCCACAGCTGCAGCTTAGGTTGCAACTGCAGCTCAGATCCAAACCCTGGCCTGGGGACTCCATATGCTAGAGGGCAGCAAAAAATGAAACCAAAAAAATGTGGTACATACATTTTCTTACTGAGATATACACATACCTATATACTTAATGCAATGTTATTCAGCCTTAAAACAGGAAATTGTGCCATTTGCTACACCATATATAAACCCTGGAGAACATTCTGCTAAGGGAAATAAGTCAGATACTAAAGGACAAATACCACTTACACGAGGAATCAAAAATAGAAGCAAAGAGTGGAACTGTGATTTCCGGGGTTGGGGAAGTGGAAGATGGTATTCCTTAAAGATTTCAATTATGCAAGATGAGTAAGTCCTAGAGATCTAGTGAACAGCATAGTGTCCACAGTCAATAATACCATATTATACACTTACATATTTGCTAAGAGGATAGATCCTATCACTAATAATAATGATCATGATGATGATAAAGAGGGTGGGAGGAGACTTTTGGGGTGATGAATAATGTTTACGGCCTACACGGGTATATAGTTTCACAGGTATATAGTTATCTCCAAACTCAGCAAGTCATACACATTGAATACATACAGCTTTTTGTATGATAATCATACTTCAATAGTGATTTTTTAAAAGAATAATATGTAAATAATTCAATATATATTATATTCTATAAATATATAGGTATGTATATGTCTAAGAAAAATAACCCATAAAAATAGGCAAAAGACTTGAAGATACTTCACAAAAGATATACAAATGGCTAATTAGCATGTGAAAATAGGTTCAACATCATTAGTAATCACCTAAAACCAAATTAAAATCATGATGAAATGCTATTACACTTTTGATTCAATTCTAGATCAAACAATACCAAGTCTTGGCAAAGACATGGAAGCACTGGTGTTCCCACTGTGGCACAGTGGGTTAAGAACCCGACTGCAGCAGCTTGGGTCACTGCAGAGGCATGGGTTCAATCCCCAGCCCAGCATGGTGGGTTAAGGATCTGGCATTGCTGCAGCTTGGATTTGATCCCTGGCCCAGGAACTTCCATATGCCACAGGTGTGACCAAAAAAAAAAAAAGATGTAGAAGTACCATCTTATATGCTACCACTCCATTATTAGGTATTTACCTGAGAGAAATGAAACATGTCAGCCCCAAATTTGTACATGAATGCTGACTTTATCTGTGTCTAAGAATTTGTCCATTCCGCCTAAGTCATACAAATTATTGGCATATATTGAGGGTCTGGGATGGAAATGCTATAAAATTTGGTTGTGATGATTGTGGTACACCTGTAAATGTAATAAAATTCATTAATTAGAAAAAGAAAGAAAAACCCAAATTAGGAGTTCCCTTCGTGGCTCAGTGGTTAACGAATCCGACTAAGAACCATGAGGTTGCGGGTTTGATCCCTGGCCTTGCTCAGTGGGTTAAGGATCCGGTGTTGCCGTAAGCTGTGGTGTAGGTTGCAGACACGGCTCGGATTCTGCGTTGCTGTGGCTGTGGCGTAGGCCGGCAGCTACAACTCCTGTTAGACCCCTAGCCTGGGAACCTCCATATGCCGCGGGTGCGGCTCTAGATAAAAGGCATAAAGACCAAAAAAAAAAAAAAAAACCAAATTACTGGCATATAATTTTTCACAGTATTCCCTTATAACCTTTTTATATTCCTATAAAGTCAGTAATATCTACTCTTTCACTTCTGATTTTAGTAATTCAAACCTTCTCTTTATCTTGATCAATTCAGCTAAATGTCTATCAATTTTGTTGATTTATTTCAAAGAATCAAATTTTGATTCTGTTTATTTTCTCTATTGTTTTTCTATCATCTATTCCATTAATTTCCACTGTAATGTTTATTCCCTTCCTTCTGCTTGTTTTAAGTTTAGTTTGCTCTTCTTTCTTCAGTGTAGTAGCTTAATTTGTAATAGCCCAAAGCTGGAAACTACCTACATGTTCACTAATGAGTGAATGGCCAAATAAATGGTGGGATATTCATTCAATGGACTGCTATTCAATAATTAAAAAAAAAAAAAAAAAGGGAGTTCCCGTCGTGGCGCAGTGGTTAACGAATCCGACTAGGAACCATGAGGTTGAGGGTTCGATCCCTGCCCTTGCTCAGTGGGTTAACGATCCGGCGTTGCCGTGAGCTGTGGTGTAGGTTGCAGACGCGGCACGGATCCTGCGTTGCTGTGGCTGTGGTGTAGGCCAGTGGCCACAGCTCCTGTTAGACCCCTAGCCCGGGAACCTCCACATGCCGCGGGTGCGGCCATAAAATAACAAAAGGCAAAAAAAAAAAAAAAGAACTATGTACAGGTCAATAAAATGGATAAAAGTCATGATGTTGAGTGAAAGAAGCTAGACAAAAGAGTATTTCATGTTCTACAATTCCAATTATACAAAATTCTAGAAAATGAAAACTAATGCAGCAACAGAAAGCAGATTAACGGTCGCCAGGGCCAAAGGTGGAGGAAAGTATGAACTACCAAGGTGCAGGAGAAAACGTGCGTGGATGTTCTGTACCACGACTGTGACAGCAGTTTCACAGGCGCACACAACTGCCAAAATTCACTGAATCACACACTGAAATGACAGTTATTTTTTATAAATTACATCCAAGAAGTTAATTCTCAAAAATGTGGATCGAACCCACAACCTCATGGTTCCTAATTGGGTTCCTTTCTGCTGCGCCATGACAAGAACTACTAGCCTTTTTTAAATGTTTTCCAGAGTTCCCTTTGCGGCGCAGCGGTAACATATCCGACTAGGAACCATGAGGTTGCAGGTTTGATCCCTGGCCTCGCTCCGTGGGTTAAGGATCCGGTGTTGCCGTGAGCTGTGGTGTAGGTCACAGACGTGGCTCGGATCTGGTGTTGCTGTGGCTGTGGTACCTCTGATTCGACCCCTAGCCTGGGAACCTCCATATGCCACGGGTATGGCCCTAAAAAGCTAAAAAAAAAAAAAAAAAAAAGTGTTTTTCAAGTGGAAAAGAAGGCAATGGAGCAATCTCTAAATATGTCTCAAGGGGAAAACTCAGCCAAATTGCCACTCAGACAAGAAAAGAATAATATATCCCACCCAGGTGCTGCTATATAATGCATACCATCCAGAGTGGTTATGATTTTTCCGTAACTCACATAATGCAGCGCACTGAAAAATAAATCAGATTAAAGCTCTGTTCAAGAAAGAAGACATCAGTTTAATGGAGAGTTGACACTGTGAAGTTTGACACAACTATTAAAAACAGAATTCATAAAATAGAAGGGGCATTAATTTAAAAACGTTGATCACAATCAGGAACTCAAGCTCAAAATAATTGCTCTAAAACCAAGAAGGGGAAGTAAAAGCAAGCCCCAGGCCTCTCCTTGTGCTGCAAAAAGTTACAGGTACTAATTAAATCTTGCCTATGGTAGAAAAATATAATTACAAACATCAGTCAAACAGAAACAGGAAATAGAACTTAGAAGAAAATAAAACTGAACAAAGCTCACTTGATCAATATAACCAGAGTCAGGAAATGCAGAAAAGGAGAGGAAAAAAAGATAGCACAAAGAACAGAATATAAAGAATAAAATTAAAATTCCACAGAAAACATTAGCAAACTAAACCTAAGTAGGACATATCCTAAGTATAAATATAAGTATGATTCAATATTAAGAAATTATATTAAAAAGTTAATGCAGAAAAATTAAATGACCACCCATTTCCACATATGCTAAGAAGCCGTTTTTTTTTTTTCTTTTTTTTTTGGCCACACCTGCAATACACATTAGTTCCCAGGCCAGGGCTCCCACAGTAGTGACAATGCAGGGTTCTTATTAACCTGCTGAGCCACCAAGGAATTTCAAGAAGGCTTTTCTTTTTTTTTAGGTCTTTTTTTTTTTTTTGGCCTTTTCTAGGGCCGCATTTGCGGCACATGGAGGTTCCTAGGCCAGGAGCCACCAGCCTATGCCACAGCCACAGCAACGCCAGATCCGAGCCATGTCTGTGACCTACACCACAGCTCACGGCAACACCGGATCCTTAACCCACTGAGCAAGGCCAGGGATCGAACCCGCAACCTCATGGTTCTTAGTCGGATTCGTTAACCACTGAGCCACAACGGGAACGCCCAGGAATTTTATCTTTGAATCTTGGGGAAGAAGAAGAGAAACAGGAACCTGAAAAGCCCCCAAATGCAATGTTCTGTCCAAAGGGGACTTGGCTAGAAGCACCTAGAACAGTGCTGGGCACTTGGTAAATATTTGATGAACAAATGAATGGAATATGAACTTCCTGATTAAGTCTGGTTCTCTCATCTATTTCCCTTGGGAGGGAATTCTATTTCCTTGCCAGGTGAAATAAACTCTTCTTCTCAAAGTATATAGCTCACATATCAGAAAAACTCTTCCTTTAGTTTTTAAGCATCATGTTGAATGAGCCAAGAGTAATTCACTCATGTTTAAATAAAATGAAAATCAAATAAAGGAGAGGAAGGGAAACTACCATGATCGAACCATGGTAATAATCAGATCACTGGTAATGTAAATATAACATGATCGCGGATGTTTATTGTGGGCTGTCTATTTGTTAAAGCTATTTACAATTCTGTCTCGAACTACAGAAAATAAGCCTGGAGCTGATTGAAGATTTTCTTTCCCACAATTTACGTACTCTTTCTGCAGAACTGGGTCTGTTTCCTCTTACTTTTTCTGTTCAGTCTTACCAAAAAAAAAAATCCTTTGCTGTACAACTTTGCAATAGTCTAGAAAGCATTTTTCCTTTCTTTCACCTATTACTTTCTGAATTTTAACACACCACATGACACACCTAGTCTACCAACAGTACCTATCAAAAACAGGCAAGGAATCTTCTTTGTAGTCATCTAAAATATGGTGTTCTTATCAGTTATGAGAATCAGTTATGAAAACAACTTTTAGGGTCTACTATATAGAAGCCCGTTAAGGAAAACCCTTTGAGGTAGGTACTACTGTAATTTCCATTTTATTGACAGGTTAACAGAGGGTCAGGGCAGGTAAGTGACTTCCCAGCCAATAAGTGACTTATCAGGACTCTCTTGGCTGATTCTTAAATCTCCATTTTTTTTTTTTTCTACTCAGCCGGGTCTGCTTCAAACCAACAAAATTACTCTAACCTCTCTAATGTAACAGTTCTAAACTGCTTTACAGACTGTACTTCCTTTATTTGGAACCAGAGGTAGCTAACAAACTTTATTCATTCTGCTGTTGGCAACACTGCCTTTCATGCAACACCCATTTGCTGCAACATCAAAACATATAGATATATGAAATTTCCTTGGTTCAGGAATAAATTAACAGCAAAACTTTTCTGTTCAGTTTCAGCATCGTTTCATCAAAGAAAGTTCAAAATGGACAGTGTCCAGATTTTTTTTTTTAAACAAATAGCAAACCTGCCAAGGTCAACACCTGAAAACATACTCACCTGTGTGATAGCAAAACTGTTTTACATAAAATGCAAAAATGCCTTCTACAACTTATCATCCTGGAACCTTGTAATGTGTCTTTAATAAAGGTTACCCTTTGCCACTCACATGTCCAAAAGAAGAATGATTTGAGAAAAAAAAAAAAAAGGCTACTGTCTTCTTTGAAGTCAGACTGAAAGTAGTGATGTTACCATTTTGTTCAAACCATGGCAGCTGAGATATGCCTAGAAATCTGTAGATGCATATGTCAGCCACAAACTTGGATCTCATTCAATCTAAAAGTCTAAACAGGAGTTCCCATCGTGGTTCAGTGGAAACAAATCCGACTAGGAACCATGAGGTTGCGGGTTCAATCCCTGGCCTTGCTCAGTGGGTTAAGGATCCGATGTTGCCATGAGCTGTGGTGTAGGTCGCAGACGTGGCTCGGATCCTGCGTTGCTGTGGCTCTTGCCTAGGCAGCTGTAGCTCCTGTTAGACCCCTAGCCTGGGAACCTCCACATGCCACGGGTGCGGCCCTAAAATGACAAAAAAAAAGACAAAAAATAAAAATAAAAGTCTAAACAGTCCAGTCTAAATACTATATAAAATACTTCCTAGGTTACTCAAAAAGCTGCACAGATACCTACACACTCCCCAGTATTCCCAGGGAGGGGAATTTTGTTATACTAGAAGAGTCAAGTCAACTCCACTGCACTGTCTTAGAAAGAGGTGTTAGTCGCCCCCCTAACATCACCACCTCCTAGGACCACGTCTTCCATTTCTGCTTGTTTGAAAGCTGGTTGCCCCTCTCTCTGAGAAGCTGCAGTGGAGCCCAGAACCCTGCACCAGGATAAGGACTGCGATCCGGGAAACTGTCGGGGAGAAGTGCTGATGTCACTGGGCTGAAAGCGCCTCGTTCTCTTTCATGGGGACAGACAAGGTCCAGGGCAGCCCTTTCGGTCAGGGAGGGCAGAGGCGAGAGCGTGAGACGAGGGTCTGACAAAGGCTGAACAACTGGTGAAACAAAGGGAAGGTCTTGCCCTCCCCAGTGGCTTGAAGCAGGAAAGAAAAGAATTTCTTAACACAGAGGGGAAAAAAAGACAGACTGTTCAACACACTGACTGACCAGCAGGAGGAAAGGGCAAAAGCTCACTCTGAGCCAACATTCACCTGTATTTGATCAGAACAGGTTAAAAACGACCAGAAGAGCACTGCCTCTTCCAGCCCCTCAGTTAACAGCTTAACTACATCCTTTTAAAGTTTGAGGTGGTTTGACTCCGTTTCAGCCAGGGACAAGACAGACATCCCAGCCCGCAGGACGGCAAGCGAGGGCCCCATTTTTCTTGCTCGTCCATCTGAAGTATGACTGGAGTTAGACAGGGGTCGGTTAGTCAAGTTTTTCTCTTTTAATCAGCATCAACTATCACTAGCCAAGTCAGGAAGAGAAGAGGAGGGCCCTTTCAAATCTGGTCAGAGAGCCTCCCAGGAAAGAAGAATATACTCTCAACGGGTCAGAAAGCGTTTTTTTGTTTTTGTTTTTTTGGTGTTTTCTTGTTTTTGTTTCTGTTTTGTTTTGTTTTCGTCTTTTCCGGGCCACCCCCACAGCATGGGGAGGTTCCCAGGCTAGGGGTGGAATCAGAGCTGTAGCCACCAGCCTACACCACAGCCACAGCAACACGGGATCTGAGCCACGTCCGTGACCCACACCACAGCTCACGGCAATGCCAGATCCTTAACCCACTGAGCAAGGCCAGGGCTCAAACCTACGTCCTCATGGATGCTAGTTATGACGAGAACTCCCCAAAGGGTCAGAAAGTTATTAAATAGTGCATCCTTCCAAGACAAGTGTACACATTCACACCTATACTCTTCCACTTGTGCAAATGATAGCAAACGGGACATTTTGTACCTTTTCTTTTTTTACTATTTTTTGCCATTATTGCATATCAGTGTGTGTATGTTTGTGTATAATATATGTGTGTGTATAAAGTGTGTGTGAATATATACTTTTTAACACATATTAAAAATTACCACAGTTTACTATAGATGGATATTTAGGCTCCTTCTTATCTTTTTTGAAAATGGTTTTTATTTTTTCCATTATACTTGGTTTATACTGTTCTGTCAATTTTCTACTATACAGCAAAGAATTTTCTGCCATTAAAAATAATATTTCAAGGAGTTCTCGTTGTGGCTTAGTGATAACAAACCCAACTAGTATCCATGAGGACAGGTTCGATCCCTGGCCTCGCTCAGTGGGTTAAGGATCCAGTGTTGCTGTGACCTGTGATGTAGGTCACAGACGGAGCTCAGATCTGGTGTTGCTGTGGCTGTGGCATAGGCCAGCGGCTACAGTTCCGATTTGACCCCTAGCCTGGGAACCTCCATATGCCGCAGGTGCAGCCCTAAGAAATGCAAAATAATAATAACAATATTGCAGCAAATACCCATGAGCACATGTTCATTTATTGAGTCAACAAATATTCAGGTACCCACCGCATCCTAGGCTTTGTTTGTGCACTGATATTAGAACCCTGAGCAGGTGAGATAAAGCCCTTGCCCTCAAGGATTTTACAGCACAGAGTAGGAGATACAAGTCTGATGGCACATTCCCTCTGAATGAATCAGAGAATTCCTCTATGGCAACTGATCTCAACTTGGTGCACCTTACAATTATCTGGAAAAATCTTACGGTATCAGCATTGTTTAATAGGTCCTCAGATAATGTGAGTGCTTCGCTAAGCTAAATAATCCTGTTTTAAAACAGTGTTTCTCTAGTGTTGTATTTTGTGGGGTTTTTTTTTGTTGTTGTTGTTGTTTGGTTTTTTGGCCATATCCGAGGTAGGCATATGTTCCTGGATCAGGAATTGAACCTGAGCCACAGCAGTGACAACGCCAAATCCTTAACCACTAAGGCTACTAGGGAACTCTGAGTGTTTCTCTATTTTTAATGTGCATACAAATGACTTAGGGATCACATCAAAACACAGAATCTGATTCAGTAGGTCTGGAATTATGCCTGGGATTCTGTACTTCCAACAAGCTCCCAGATGATACCAAGGTCACTGGTCCGTGGACCACACTTTGCAAGATCTACAGCAATAGAGACAGCTGGAAACACACACAGAGGACACAAGCTCAGCAGATGTAGACAAGTAAGAATTCATACGACATGCCAGGCCGCTCAGGGGTGAAATCCTTTGGCAGGGACATGACTTTCCAGGAGAGGATCAGAAAGGTAAGAGGTACCTGATCACAAAAGGCAGGCTAAGGACTCAGACTACTAGTATGTAAGCACTGGAAGTCATTGCAGGTCTCCAAAGAGGGGAATGACATATACAGGGTGGTATTTTAGGAAGGCGCATTCTGGTTACAGTTCAGGGTAAATTAGATTGGAGTGGAGGGACCTGACTGGATGAAAGCAGGGAAAACCAGTTAAATAATCACACATCTTGATTAGGAAATTCACAATGACAATGGAAATGAAAAGAGACATTAAGGAACAGTGATGTTATACACAACCGTGGGATATTTAAAAGGAGAGGTGAAGAAAGGTGTGGTTTTAATTAACACTTCGCCACAGAGTGATTATAAGGTGCTACAAACAAGAAGCACAGAAACACCTGGAAAGATGGGCTTAAAGCCAGAAACGAAGACGTGGGACCCCTAAGCCCTGCTGTACTGGTCAAGTCCATCCAGAGACGGTATAAAAGGAAGCAGCAAAGGGCAGGAGCCATGCCATGGCTGGATGGGCTCACAGTCAGAGCTTAGAAGGACAAAGAAAGAGGAGCCAAAGAAGCAGGAACAGACCAGGGAAGGGCCAAGAGAGGAGAGAATCAATTCACTTAGTGCCAGGCATCAGGGAAACAGCAGTGAACAGAGTACAGACCCCGAGAAAAAAAGGCAAATGGGGTGGGGGTGGCGGGGAGTGGAGGGGAGGCTGGTGAAAGACGCCCGTTCGGGGAAATGAGCGCTGAACCAGAGATCTGGAAACCGGGGTCCTCACCGCACTCAGCTCTGCCACGAGCGAGCTGGGCTCACAAATCACTTCTCTCTCTGGGTCTCGGTTTTCTCAACTGAAAAAAGAGGGTCTTGGAGGGAGTGACCACCGAGCCCACCGCAGCTCTAAAGGCCTGGATGCAATTGCTGTAAAACAGCCACTGTGGTTCCCCGGGAGCTGTGAGGGGTAGAGGCAGCACTGGGCCCCCGGGGTTCGACACTGAGGCAAGAGGAGGCAGATGGCGAGGCAGATGGCAGCAGTGCCCCAGGACCAAGCATCCAAGGAACCTGGCCTTGATAGGAGAGTGAGCAGCAAGACGGCAGGGAGCCTTGGGAAGCGTCTCCAACGAGGGAGACTATGGTGAGCAGGAAGGGGCTCAAAGAGCCAGAAACCGAAATGAGGGAAAAGACACAGGCTCAGATTCAGAAGGGGCTGGTTTCATTTCCCTTGGCCTGAAACTGTGCTTTAAGTTATGCTAATGTGTATAAGTGCTCAGAAAAGTTGGGGGGTGGGTTTGGAAAAGGTAGCAGTGCTGGCAGTGAGGGGAGTGGGCTCTAAAGTTGGAGAGACTCAAGTTCAAATCTCAGCCCCACCCTCTTCTAGCTCTGCGACCTTGAACATGTTACTTTACCTTTCAATGCCTACATTTCCCCAGCTGTCAAAGGGGGAACCGACAGCAACTACACCCTAGGGGAGTGCCCCTGAGATGATGCAGTTCATCAAAGGAAGTGCTCTTAAAGGGCACAGTGATCACAGACACGCGTTACTTTTATCTCTGGGTGAAGGGAAGCATAAAGGAGGGACCATATGCCAGACCCCCTTGGTGGGGAAGAGATCAGAAGAAAAGGAAAAGAGAAGAGAAGCAAGTTAGGGAAATGAAAGCAGTCCAAAGTATATGTTAACCATGAAAGGCTGGGCAGAGAGGAGACCGTGTTAAGTTTTTCTAGATGCCAGAATGTTTACAAGGGATGGGATATTCCAGGCAAGCCCCAGAGTCAACCCAGACTAGAGAAGCAAGACCTGGGGACACCGACACTGCAAGCTGACCCACAGAATGGCAACAGTCCAGACCCAGAACACCGAGATGGGTAAGAGGTGATTTTTAACAGGATCTGGAAACCAGTACCTCCAGAGGATACAGCCAGGGCCAGCTTCACGGGGATCCATGCTCAGAAGGGTTCCACAGGTTTACTCCTTTGATCTTGCTCTCTTGAAGTTCTTAATAATTTTCAACAAGGGGATAAGAATTGTAATTTTCACTATTTACAATAGCCAAGACACGGAAGCAACTTAAATGTCCACTGACAGAGGACTGGATGAAGAAAATGCGGTGTGTGTGTGTGTGTGTGTGTGTGTGTACACACACATACCATGGAATATTACTCAGCCATAAAAAAGAATGAAATAATGTCGTTTGCGGCAACATGCATGGACCTAGAGATTTTCACATTAAGTGAAGTTAGACAGTGAAAGACAAACATCATATGAGATCAGTAATATGTGTAATCTAACAAAAAATGATACAAAAGAACTTACAAAACAGAAACAGACCAAAGATTTTGAAACCAAAGTCACGGTTACTAAAGGGGAAATGTGGGGCAATAGGGATAAATTAGGGGTTTGGGGTTGACACAGACACACTACTATGTATAAATAGATGGGTAACAAGGACCTACTGTATAGCACAAGGTAATCTACTCAATACTGTGTAATAACCTATATGGGAAAAGAATCTGAAAAGGAACAGATATATGGGTATGCACAACTGATTTACTTGGCTCTACAACTGAAACTAATACAAATCTTAGCCTCACTCTCTTCTAGCTCTGTGACCTAAGTCAACTATACTCCAATAAAATTAACTTAAAAAAAAAAATTTTGGAGTTCCTGTCATGGCTCAGCGGTTAGCGAACCCGACTAGCATCCATGAGTACACGTGTTCGATCCCCGGCCTCAATCAGTGGGTTAACGATCCAGCGTTGCCGTGACCTGTGGTGAAGGTCACAGATGCAGCTTGGATCCCACACTGCTGTGGCATAGGCCAGCGGCTACAGATCCAATTGGACCCCTAGCCTGGGAACCTCCACATGCCGCATGTGCAGCCCAAGAAGACAAAAAGAAAAAAGAAAAAAGAAAGAAAAATTTTAATTTTGCACTGGGTGCCACAAATTACATGGCCAATCTTGAATAGCCACTGGTAAGGAACAGTCATTGCATTAACATGCATGTAATAAAAGCTAAAGGGCTGAAAAGTAGTAAAGAATTTGCTATTGTCATCAGGCCGGTAAACAATTATTCAAATACTCACTGAAAGCCCAACACTGACTATTAATTTAAAAGACAAAATGTAGTGGTTACCTATAGTAGGTAACCTAAGACTTCCTTCCAATGTGCTTCACTCTAAAATTTCTTTAACGCTAATAAGTCACTGATTACCCCCATGGCATTCTGCATTTACCCCAACACCATGTTAAACAGCAATTACTCACTTGTACTTCTCTCTCTCCCCTCCTGGACCCTGGGTGCTTAGAAGGTCAGGTGGTTTTGTTCACCTGTCTACCCCTTGAGCATGGCACATGAGAGGCCCATATAAATCCTTGAGAAATGACCAGAAAGTCCAACTGTCTTTCACAATTGCTGATGCAAGCCATGAAGTAAGCAAGATTTACTGGATCAGACAGTGCAGAAAAAGGCTGTTATATTGCATTCTTGCAGCATAGATGCTGACGCAGCAAGATGATAAGCCCAGTTCCACAGAACATAACACCGTCCTAATTAAATAGTCCAAAAGAAGGTCTAGGTTTCCATTTTTTGCAATAAAACAACTATTCCACAACCATTTTTATTGTGATTACAGTAAAACATCTTTTTCCTGGAACATGTGAGACCTGACCTGTCCCAGGCCAATGATGTCATTTCCAAAATGTAGAAATCTTAATTGCCAAGGAACATAATGCCTCACACAGCACACGGTACAGAGAAGTCACTGAAACACTTGCACAGCAATTCATCTTAGCACTTCGACTGTTAATATGATTTACCAATTCTAGTAAGAAATTAGCTTTAAAAGCATATACACCCTCAGAGGGGAAAGGACAGTCTTTCAGCAAGTGGTTCTGGGAAAATTGGATATCCACAGGCAAAAGAATGAAACTGGACCTCATCTTACACCACATACAAAAATTACGCCAAAATGAGTTAAAGACCTAAACCTAAGACCCAGAACTGTAAGACTTCTAGAAGTAAACCTAGGGGGGAAAGCTTCATGTCACAGGACTTGGCAGTGACTTCTTGGATATGACACTAAAACCACAGGCAACAGAAGCAAAAATAGACAAACAGGACTACATTGAACTTTAAAACTTTTGTGCAAAGGACACAATCAGAGTTAAGTGGAAACCTATGGAATGGGACAAAACATTTGCAGATCATATATCTGCTAAGGGTTAATATCCAGACTATATAAAGAACTCCTAAAACTCAACAACCAAAAAATCAAATAATCTGGTTTTAAATGACCAAAGGACTTAAAAAGACATTTCTCCAAAGATGTTATACAAATAGCCAACAAGCGTATGAAAAGATGCTCAGCATCCCTAATCATCAGAGAAACACAAATCAAAACCACAATGAGACACAACATTACACCCATTAGGGTGGCCACTATCAGAAGAGAAAGTAACAAATGTTGATGACGAAAAGGAATTAGAATCCTCGTGCACTGTTGGTGGGACTGTAAAACGGTGCAGTCACGACAGAAAACAGCATGGAAGTTCCTTAAAAGTTAAAAAAAGAATTACCATATGATCCAGTTTTTAAATGTAAGTGTTTGGGTTTATATAACCAAAAAAGTTGAAACAGGATCTCAGAGAGAGATTTGTACATCCATGTCCACTGCAGCACATTCACAGCAGCCAAGAGGCAGAAGCAAACTAAATGTCCATCAGTAGATAACTGACCAAGAAAATGTGGTACATGCCTATTCTTGAGTATTTTTCAGTCTTAGAATATCCTGCTACATGCTACAACATGGATAAACCTTGAGAACATTATTTTAAGTAAAATAAGCCAGTCAGAAAAAAAAAAAAAAAACTGTATGATTCTACTTCTGTGAGGTATCTAAACAGAGTTATCAAATTCATAAAGACAGAAAGCAGAACGGTGGCTACCAGGATCTGGGGGGAGGAGAAAATGGAGGTTGTAATTTTACGGGTATAGTTTCAGTTCTGCAAGAGGAAAAACTCTGGAGAGCTGTTTCACAACAACGCGAATGTACTTAATACCACCAAACTGAATATCTAAAAATGGCTGAGGTGGGTAAAAAAAAAAAAAAAAATCAGGATATTTACAATCACCTTATTGTACATTCCTGTCTAAAATTACCATTAACCTCAAATGTCAGAATTATTGTAGAAAATTAAATAAATTGTATTCCACTTTTATTTTTTAAGTATACAGACCTTGAACAATATGGGTTTGTGCAGGTCCACTTATTCTCAGATTTTTTTCACTAATTACGTAGCCCAGTACTACACGATCTGAGATTGATGGATTTAGAACTGTGCTGACGATAAAATTATCTGCATATTTTCAACTGTGCTGGGGGTCAGCACCCCAACCCTTGAACTGTTCAACTGTATATACCTAAGAAAGAACCCAAATGACCATCAACTGATGAATGGACAAACAAAATGTAGTCTCCTCATACCATGGAATATTATTCACCCATAAAAAGGAATGGAGTACTGATACACACAACAAAGATAAACTTTAAATACATTATGCTTTATGATGATTTCTGTACACCTATAAATGTAATAAAATTCATTAATTAAAAAAACATTGTGCTAAGTGAAAGAAGCTAGTCACAAAAGGCCACATATTCTAAGATCCATTTTTATGAAATATCCACAATAGGAAAATTCATAAAGAAAGAAAGCAGATTAGTGATTGGCAGGGACTGGGAGTGGGGAAAATAGAGTGTCTGCTAATGAGTGTGAGGAGTCTTCGGGAGGAACATTCTGGAAACACTTTGAATTAGATAATGGTGATAGCTGCAGACCCTGTAAATACACTAAAAATCACTAGGTGCTGTTTTTTTGTGTGTGTGCATGTGCGTGTATTCTTATTTTATTCCTTTTTCACACAAGAAGTTGCTTACTGTGTACAGAATGTAAATCTTTTTTCCTTCACTGAACACTGTTTCTTCTTTTTTTCTCTTTTTGCTTTCAGGGCCACACCCACGGCATATGGAGGTTTCCAGGCTAGGGGTCTAGTTGGAGCTAGAGCTACTGGCACAGCCAGAGCAACAAAGGATCCGAGCCGCGTCTGCAACCTACACCACAGCTCACAGCAACGCTGGATCCTTAACCCACAGAGCGAGGCCAGGGATCGAATCCGCATCCTCATGGATCCTAGTCAGGTTCGTTAACCACTGAGCCACGAAGGGAACTTCTAGGTGGTGTTTTTAAAAGGTGCATTTTATGGTATGTGCCTATAGGTGTTGCTTAAAGTAGTGTGAGCTGGATCTCGACTGTTTGCAAACAAAACTCCTGACTAGTGTACCTCTGAATCCAGGGAGTCAAAACCCCACTGAAACTGCCTCCCCCAAACGTCTGCAGCAACACCTTCTCCCTGGACCTCACGCCTCTCGGCTCCTCCCACCCTCTCCCAGCCAGGGACCCAGAGTGACCTCTCTCAAACCACGAATAGGGCCCTTCACCTCCCCTGCTTGAAATACCACTGGCCTCCCAATCACTCAGGGTAAAGGCCTAACTACCTGCCATTCTGGATCACAACCCGCCCGCCCCCTTCCCTTCCAGCTGCACCGCTTAACCGTCCCCGCCATTCCTGCAAGCCGACACTCCGAGCCTCGGCACGTGCAGCATCTTCTGCTCCAGTTACTCTTCCTTCCGCTGTCCATCTGCAAAACATCTACTTCCGCATTCTCCAGCTCAAACACCAGCTTCTTCAGAAAAGCCACCACCCTCCTGAGCAGGTCGTTCCTTACCTCATTCCCTGTAAGTTAACCACCATAATAACTGTACCAGATGCTGTCAGTGGCCCCCATGTCTCCTCTTGCTGACTAGTCCAGTCTCCACTGGCCTGACTTCTTGACCAGCCTGCTTCCCCTGATCGCTGAACCTGCTTTGCCCACCAAGGGGCGTGCTGGCCAGTGCTTGGGGAATTAATGCCCAAACACCCCATCCATGCAGCACTCAGCCAATGACTGACAAGGGCCACTGTTTGAGGACCCCAGCTCCCTCACCGGGGACGGGGATAACCAAGGCGTGTACTCTGTACAGGCTCCCAGGGCTCCCAGTTATTGCTTCTAAGGCAGTAACGACACCTATTTCATAGTATTTTCATAGTACTTTCTGTGTGCCAGACACTATTCTAAACACTCATTTAGTCTTTAGAATGCCACTGCCAAATAATCCAAAATCTCACTAGGGAGACACAAAGGCATTACAAGGTTAAGAAACTTGCCCACGGCCACAGAGCTAGTAAAGACATCTAGCATTATTCACATTCTATTGCAACCATCTGGGTACATGTCTCTTTTCAGCACTAGACCATGACCCTCTCAAAAGAAAGATCTTTTTTATCTTTCTCAGTATCCCCAGCATCCAGCACCGAGCCAGGCACATAGCAGATGCTCAAGAGATTCTGAAAAGTACCCACACTGCTACCCAAACATGCCAGTAGTCCCCTCCCACCATCCCTCCCCACACACACACACCGCAGTAATTCCTGATCCCTGCTGGGTGGCAGCCAAAATGAGGAATTCTGAGGGGCAGGGCAAACATGAGACAGCATATGACCCCTATAGTATCTAGTAAGGAAAGCTAATTGCTCACACATGAATCACTGCACCTTCCTAAGCTGTTATTTATGTACTTATTTTGTCTGATTCTCATTTATCATGGAGCAGGTCTTTTTCCCTGTACCGGCCATTAACACCTGACTCTCTCCCATCCGAAAGACCATCCCTCAACCCTGCTTTCCCCCAAGCTACCACCCTTCTCACTATAAATTGCTACAACCTGCTGCCTTCAATTGTTAATATGTGCTTTGTCTATTTTTTTTTTTTTGTCTTTTTTTAGGGCTGCACCCGCGGCATATGGAGGTTCCCGGGCTAGGGGTCTAATGGGAGCTGTTGCTGCCAAACTACGCTACAGCCACAGCAACGCGGGATCCGAGCCACGTCTGCGACCTACACCACAGCTCATGGCAACGCTGGATCGTTAACCCACTGAGTGATGACAGGGATCAAACTGGCAACCTCATGGTTCCTAGTCGGATTGGTTTCTGCTGTGCCATGACGGGAACTCCTCCACTTTGTTTAAATTCTGACCTCAACCTCTGCATCTTCCACTCCCATCTCTCTTTGGATCCACTGGGGTGACACACTTACATATGAAGAAGAGCTTCTGGGAGGCAGCATTTGTGCTAAGCCCAAGAGTTTGAGCTTTCAACAGCAGGGTGCAGACCAACTCTGTCCCAACTCCTGACTTCAAACTGCATTCTAACCATCCTCACACTTGCTCACACCTGCTTCCCAATCTGTGTTCCCGCTCTCAGGGAGGGCGCCAGTCAGCACCAGTCTCCTGGACTAGAAAACCAGTCACCTCCGCTATACCAAAACTAGACATCCTTACATTTTTTAACCTTTCTTCTTCCAGGCAGCAGCTCCAACCTAAACCAAGCTAACACCTTTTTTTTTTTTTTTTGGTTTTTAGGGCCGCACCAGAGGCATACGGAGATTCCCAGGCTAGGGGTCGAATCAGAGCTACAGCTGCCAGCCGATGCCACAGCCACAGCAACTCGGGATCCGAGCCACGTCTGCGACCTACACCACAGATCACAGTAACGTCAGATCCTTAACCCACTGAGCGAGGCCAGGGATAGAACCCACTCCCTCATGGATACTAGTAGAGCTGGTTACCGCTGAGCCACAACGGGAACTTCCTCAAGGATCCAAAGTAAAACTTAATTTCCACTTCACGTTTTAAAGTCTAGTATGGATCTTTAAGTTTCAAGTGACAAACCAAATGGAAAATCACGTAAACAAAAGGGAATCCATGACCTCCTGTAACCAGGATGCCGGGGAAGCAGGGCTAGCTTCAGGCACAGCTGGGTCCCAGATTCAAGTGATCTTCAGGGCCTGTCCCCCTGTTCCCCACCAACTCGACATCCCTCTCTGGCTTCGTCCCTAGGCAGGCACTCTCCACGTCACAGGAAACAAAGGCTCACAGTCTCACAGAACGAGAGATTCTTTCCCTCAGCATCCATCGGAGCTAATCTCTGTTTGGCTCTGCTAGGGTCACATGTCCACCGAGGAAGCTGTTTGGGCCAATGGGCTATACAGATGAACGACCACAAGCAGGAGGAGGCGAGGAGCCAGGATGCTTCTCCCTCGCCCCACCCCCTTCTTTCAGAACCTGGCAGCATCCTTAGTTACACCTGCTTCCTCTCCAAGGCTCCCTCCCCTTGTGGTCCCTGCTCTTGTTGAGCAGCCCTGCCGTGGTTCTGGTTTCCCACAGAACTAGATTCTGCTGATGTAACCCACCTCCCCCCGGCGACCCCCCAGTCCCGAGGGTGACTGCCGTTTCCTGCTACCGCTACCCTCTGGGTCACCTCCCTGCCCTCTGCTTGACTTCGCCATGTTCTCCAGCAACTGTGCGACTAATTCCCTGTCTTAAGAGTCTCTCCATCTGAAAAGCCTACAGTGGTTTTTACTCCCTGACCAGACCACAACCAATCCTGAAATTGACACAGAACAGGCAAAAAGGTACAAATGAAGATGGAACAGCCACCGCCCCCACCACCTCCCAGCTATTACAGGCTCACTATGCACCATGCGCTGAGTTATGAACTCACAGGGTAGCATATCGACCTTGCAACGTAGGCACCTGTCAGCCCGTTTTCACAGAGGAGGAAACCAAGGCTCAGAGAGGTTAACTCAGTTGCTGCTACAAAGACTTTTAAGCAGTGGAGCTGGGATTCAAATCCGGACAACTTGGCTCCAGAGTGCGTTCTCTGAAACACAGATTCCACGGAGGAGTGTTCCCAGCAGGGGAGCTCGACGGAATCAAGTGCTACCCCCTCAAAGGTCAGGGGAGATCAGGACGTGAAGCGTCCACTGGATTTAACAATAAGGAAGTCACGAGGGACCTCGAATTGTAAAGAAATCAGACCCAGGCGGCAGTAGGCTGAGAAGTAAGCCGGAGGTTAGCAAGTGGAGACAAGAGGAGCAAACCTTTCTTTCAAAAGGTTTGGCTGTGAAGAGGAGTCACAAAATGGGGCAGGAGACAGATGAGAAGGGGGCAGCGGGCAGGGAGTCTGGAGACACAGGAGCGAGACGGGCTGACAGACACGGCAGTGTTTCTGAGAGGCCCGCGAGGGCAGGCCAGGAGCTCCAGGATCGGCCTTAGAAATGTCTTCTACTGCAACTGGGGGCAAAGAAAGAATGGCCACAGATGCTGATCATTCTGTGGTTTGGTGGAAGGGAGTTCTTTTATGGTGGCTTCTGTCTTCTCTAAGGTAGAAATCGAGGCCATGAGCAGAGAGGGAGGGCCGGGTGGAAGGCTGGAAGGTGTGAGGAGCAGAGAAAAGCTTCCGAGGAGCCCCGGCGCAGAAGGGGAGCGTCTGTGCAAGTGGGGGGCAGCATCACTGAGGCCCCAGCTGTACTTGGAAGCTGCGCGTTTACACTGGCAGCAGCTCTCAAGGTACCTCCGCACCCGAGGTGCAGGCAAAAGACTGGAACAGAGAGAATGATCCGGGTAGGACGTAAAAGGAGGCGAGCACGGGAACTGCGTAAGGGGCAGCGGCAGGCGCGACCAACAAGTTGAGCCACGGAATCAACCTAGAGGAGGCGGGCGGCATCAGGGGACAAGTGTAGGCAGTTCTTACTGACTGGGAGTGGGGTGAGCCAAGATAAGACACTATCTGCAGGCATTAGTTCACAGCAGAAGCAGTTCTAGGTATTATAATGCCAGGGCGTGGCCGTAAGACAGGGCCACTGAACTGAGGGAGAGGGAGAGGTGAAGGTGACCAGGGACAAGGTCAGGAAACTGATGGTTTGGGAGATTTGGACAGAGTCCCCTGAGGTGAAGGCATGCCTTGAGAAGATAATAAATTGGGGTTTAAAGATTCCAGTGAGTAAGAGAAGCAGGGATGTTACAAAGTGACAGGGAAGAAAAAGGCAGTGGACGGTCTATAAGGGGCATTTGTGAAACAACAAATGCTTGTCCATTCATTGGCTCGGAGGAGGAGAAGCATCCTGATTTCGCTTTGGAAACCACCTCCTTCCTCCCCAGACACAGAGAGGGCTTCCCAAATACTAGTGAGAGTCCAGGCCTTAATTCTATGCAATGGGAGATGGGGGAGGGTGGGAACATAAGTGTTCTTTTTATTATTCTTTAAATGGTGTCTATACATTCCATTAATACAGACGCATTTATATATATACTTCATATATATTTATATTTCACGGTTCGAACATACAAAAGCTTCCCTTCTCCACCCTCTCGAGATAAAGAGCTGCTCCAGGTCTTGGGCAATCAGAGTTACAAAGATTGGCTTCAGCACCTGACCCAATTTAGGCCCAGGAGACACTAGCCCAGAGCCGCTGCTGGAATTATCAGGAAAGAAGTACTCTCTTCCTGCTGCAATTGCAAAGCCTGTTTGTAGAATATATCCCTTCGCCAGCTTGGAAATAAAGCTAACACGGAAAGAAGAAAGCAGAGCCAAGAGATGGAAAGTGACAGACTTCCAGCACCATTTGAATATCTAGTTCCAGCCATTCCAGAAACCAAAATACCTGGGACTTTTCAACATGAGCCAATAGATTTTTTTTTCCTTTTCTTCAGGCAGTTTGCATTTTGTTTATGCCCTTTTGACTAAAAGAAACCTAATTCAGTGCTGTAGTCAAATAAGGAATTCTCTCTTTTTTTGTCTTTTTACGGCCACCCCCAAGGCATATATGGAGGTTCCCAGGCTAGAGGCTGAATCGGAGGTATACCCACCGGCCTACACCACAGCAACGCCAGATCGGAGCTGCGTCTGCGACCTACACCACAGCTCACGGCAACACCAGATTCTTAACCCACTGAGCGAGGCCAGGGATTGAACCTGCATCCATGCTAGTCAGATTCGTTTCTGCTGAGCGAGGAAGGGAACTCCAAGAATTCTCAATTCAACAGCCTGTGCGATCCTTTCAGCACAGAAGTCAGCTCTTGCCCTCCAGAGCTGCCGCTGTGGCGCAACAGGATGGGCAGCGTCCTGGGAGCTGCTGGGGCACAGGTTCCAGCACAGTGGGTTGGGGATCCAGTGTTGCCGCAGCTGCGGCTTAGGTTGTGAC
>PVHT021183634.1:20235889-20284979 GCA_004024745.2 Catagonus wagneri
TCCCCACTGCTTATTCTGCCCCAACGGCACTGGTTTCTAGGGTAATCCCTGACACCACCAGGCAGGTGCCCTCAGGCCTCAGCTTGGACTGTCCCCCCGGACATTCCTCCAGACATCCACTTGCTAACTCCCTCACATCTTTCAAGTCTCTGCTCAGATCTCAAGTTCTCAGGAAGGTCTACCCAAATCCCCCTACTGCCAGTGCCTTGACTACCTCCCCTACTTCTTCTCCCTTTCACAGCATTTGTTACATAAAATCATATGTAATCGACTCATTTTGAGTTCGTAGAACACGTCTGGCTCGTAGGAGGCCCTCAGATTTATGCTGTGAGCAAACAAAAGGCATGAGCCCCCAAGGGGTAGCGCTTGGTTTGTAAAGGGAAGGAGCGGAGAGACAGAACACTGGCCCCCATCTCCTGAACCCGACACAGGCGGCGCTTAGGAGGAAAAGACGCCTCCATTTCGAAGATTTCAGGGGAAGCAGTGACCTAAGAGGGGGCAGGAAAAGTTCGGCGAAGAGGGTGAGGATGTGGGGAGGGGTGTCAACCACAGCTGGGGCTTGAGAGGGCTGGGGTGTTAAGTTTTGGAGGTACACAGGAGTCGGAGGCTGAGTCAGGGAAGAAGCAGGCTGAGTCGGGGGAGAAGCGAGCCCAGAGCGAGCCCAGAGCAGTTTGCAGATGAAAGTAAAAAAGAGAGATGGGTCAAGTGGTTTATTTACATTTCAGGTGGAGATAAAGGACGCAGTGCTAGAAGGCCTGGTGAGCCTACCTGGCATCAAAAGAATTCCTAGCAACCCTTGGTAAACATATCCTTCCCATCACACCAGGGTCTGAATGATTTTTAGATTTTTGTGGCTGGAGAGGCCAGCCCATTTGGTCCTTCCCTCCTTGCCAGCACCCCAGAGACCACGGAGAAGTGTCTGCTGCACTGAGATGCAAAGCTTTCCTGTTCACAGCACCATCCTGGGCCCACAGAAAGCAACTCCCTTCAGCATATTATCATAACCCTGCACTAGGAGCAGCCTGTCAAACCCCCTTTTGCCTGCCCTAGAGGTGACTCCGAATCGGGTGTCCAAGATCACAATCCCAATGTCCAAAAAGGCAAAAAGACACAGGTTTCTTTTCAAAGACGGACCGTGGCACTCAGTGCTCTCGCCTGCCCTCCAAACCCCCAGACTCCTGGACAAGAGAAACGCAGGGGAAAGGGAAGGCTCCTCTTCCAGAGGTTCTGACTCACCTCTGTTACTTGTTAGCTTCTCCCTGCAGAAATTTCTCCAGAGTTACAAGAACATATGCGTATGCCAAGATTCAAGGAAAATGCTATTCCCAATCAGAGAAAGAAATTATATTGCTCTATAAGCCTCCGAGGAAAAGTAGCTTACTATAAATCAGACCCATGGGAGTGATGTCATTTTGATGCGCCTCACAGCTCTGAAGAGACCTATTAAATATTCTTTAATTAATAATAATGCCTTCAAGGCCATCTCATTCTGAGTTCCCACTGTGGCACGGTGGGTTAAGAACCCGACTGCAGGAGTTCTCCTTGTGGCTCAGTGAGTTAAGAACCTGACTAGCATCCATGAGGATGCAGGTTCGATCCCTGGCCTGGCTCAGTGGGTTAAGGATCCGATGCTGCTGTAAGCTGTGGCACAGGTTGCAGATGTGGCTCACATCCAGTGTTGCTGTGGCTGTGGTGTAGGCCAGCAGCTACAGCTCAGATTCTACCCCTAGCCCAGGAACTTCCTTTTGCCGCAGGTGCAGCCCTTAAAAAAAAAAAATGCAACTGCAACAGCTCAGGTGGTTGCAGAGGTGTGGGTTATATCTCCGGGCCCGGCACAGTGGCTACAGCTGTGGCTGGGGTCACAGCTGAGGCTTGGATTGGATCCCTTGGCCCAGGAACTTCCATATGCTGCGGTGCAGCCATAAAAAGAAGGGAGGAAAAAAGGGGGGGGGACCGTCTCTTTCATGTAACTGTCCCTGTAAAGGAAGTCAAAGAAATTTGATTTAGGCATGACTTCCTGTGCACCAAAATCCTGGGGGTATTTGTCCTCTTAGTACTTAGTAGCAAAATGCCCACCCTTCCAAATCAGGTGTCCTTCAAGAAAGGATCCTTAAGCAGGTATTTAAAAAGAGCCATAGGCTGTAGCCAGCCTCCAATGTGACCCCAAGGATCCCCACCTCCTGGTATTCACACCCTCTTCCCATGCTATACCAGCAATGGTCAGTGTGACCCAGAGAATGTAGCAGAAGAATACCACTTCTGAAATGAGCTTATACAAGACTGTGGCTTGAGTCTTAGGGTCTCTCCATCTCTTGGATCACTGGCTCCAGGGGAAACCAGTTGTCACATCAAGCAACCCCATGAAGAGGAACTAAGGCCTGCCCACAGCCAAGCGAGTGTGCTTGGGAGCTGATCCACCCTCAATCCAGTCTTCGGTGACTGCAGCCCTAGTCAAAGCTTGAATGCAACCTCATGAAAGACTTGAGTCAAAACCACTCAGTTAAACTACTCCCAGATTTCTGACCCACAGATACTATTTTCATATTCTAGATTCTGGAGTAATTGGTTATACAGCAGTAGGTAATTAATTCACTATCCTACACAGACCTGAGAAAGAAATTGGAGGTTTAACTTCAGTTCCCCTCCTACATGCATGTTGCACCAAGTCCTCTGTCCTTAAAAAAGCAACAAATTATTCATTCAGCCATTCCGTCAATTTCATATTGAATGTCAAACATGGGGAAGGCATTTCCAAGTGATATAAGCCTTCATAGAGTCTCTAATCTTCTATAAAATAAAGAGAAATAAAGAGCTGCCCTCCAAACACAGCTGAAGCTGTTCAATCCACTGGTTTCATTAGCTTAAGTTCTCTCTTTCCTAATGCTTTGCCCCTCACCCACCCCAAAGCCCCACTCTTTGCTTTCACAAACCCTCTGGGGAAGGTACATCTCCAGCTCTTCTGACTGCTCAGTGCACTCATACTCATTTTTACTGTACCACATGTCCTCCCATCTAAGAGGGAAAGAAAGTTAGGTTCCCTGATTCCACTTCGCACTGGGACAAGGAGCAATTCACTTAGCATTTTACTAGAAGGAGACAACCCTGATCACAGGTGTTGAGAACAATTCTAATTCCCGCAATTAGTGACTAAGTGGCAACAGCAGCGCTGATACACTCACAGCTCAAGTCCTGATCACAGCTGAACTAGCGACGCTGGGGTGGGGGTGGGGGTGGGGGTGGGGGGTGACGCCGCCCCTTACCCCTCACCAGACTCCGCTCTCTCTCAAAGCAGCAAAAGGATCATGCTGCTCTAAGAAAATCAGGAGACTCTCTCTACACAAAGAAGGTCAAAGGGCGACCTTTCTTTCCATCAACCACAAAACCAGCCTCTGCCAAACCTAAACAGTGTGGGAGATGGGCAGAGGTGAATGGAGCTCCAGATCGGAAACCACGGGGATGTGCTCCTCCCGCAGCCGGCTGGGGTCCGAGTCAGGTGACTCCTCAGGGCACACAGCAAACCTAAACAAAGATCTCACTCCCCACAGGACAGAACGAGGGTAAGAAGCCTTTGGCAGTAAGATCACGAAAACCATTAACTCTTGCGTCTTTGCAGTCCCAGCAAACTGGAGGAGCTACAAGTGACACGGTAGCTCAGTCTTCAGGGATGCGTCCGGAGGAACCGAGACCCCATCCCAGGACACAGGCGCCCAGCACTGCACCCCTGTCTCAGGCCACAACGGGCAGGCGGGACCCCTCCCCACCAGCTGTCACTGGCGCTCGCGACCAGTCACAGCCAGGCAAGCCCGTCTCCTCCGTCCGCTCCCCCTGCGGCTGCGACCCCGCGGGGGCGGCAGAGAGATGATTTTCCCAAGGCTCTGGGGCGCGGGCACGCCTGCCCCCCGAAAGGAGCGCCAGGGTGGGCGCGGCTCGTGCCCAGTGGGGCTCCAGATATCTCATCCCCCTAAGGAGCTAAACGATTCCCAGTCCCACGTGCCCTACCTTGTCTCCGAAGCTGCGAGCCATCAGCAGGTCCGGGCTGGGCGTGCTGTCGCCGCCCACGGCTTCCTCGCTGCTGGAGCCGGCCAGCGGGTGCGGCATGTCGCGCAGGGAGTGGGGCCCCGTGGACGGCAGGGCCTTGGGGGGCCTGCCCGACATGGCGCGTACCTCTCGGGGCTCGCCGCCGCCGCTTCCTCCTGCTGCCAGCCGCCGCGGGCTCCCCCAGCGCCCGGGCCGAGGCCCCTCTCGGCCGCGGCTCGGTCGGAGGCCCAGCACCAACTGGTCTGGGAGCCGCCGCCGCCGCCACCACTGCCGCTGCCGCCGCCGCCCGCGGGCTCCCTTCTGCCCGCGCTGGGCTCCGCTGGGCTGTGCAGCTCCACCCCGCGCCGCGCGCCCAGACTCCGCTCCCGAGCCCGCGGCGGCTGCGTTCGCACCTTGGCCCCGGCGCCCAGCCCGCACCGCCACGCCGCCCAGCCCGCTGGAGGCCCCGCCTCCGCGGCGCCCGGCCGCTCCGCGAGGGGAAGGGGGCGGGGAGAGGAGGACAGAGGGCGGGGGGAGGCGGGCAGCTCCGCCCCCTGCCGCCGTCCCGCAGGAAGTGCGCCCGGAGCCCGCCGCAGCTGTCCTCCGCGCGTCCAGGCTCGCCTCCGGGAGGCTGGCCCTTGGAGGCTGCGCGCAGACCACCGGAGCGGATGTTCAACGGAAGTCAGGGGTGGAAAAGACGTTGGAGGATCTTGTTCCGTTCCACCGCGTTCACTGGTGCCCCCAGGGGCAGCCGCGCTTGGGGCGGAGGGCTTTAGGACACGCACGGGAGTGGGGATCTGCCGGCCTCTAAAATAATCCAAAATGGAAGGTATTACGACGCATATTATAAGAATGGCGTAAAAGATTATGAGGCTCCCAGGGGATGGAGAACATCAGGCGGGGAACCTGGAAGGGAATTAAAGGAGGCAGTGTGGGAGTTTTTTCCAATGCAAGATCCCCGCGGTCTTGCATAGGCAGGTCACCTGGGTTTATGTAAGGTTAAACCTCAGAAGGGTGATCATTAAATAAAGGCAAGGAATGCTACAAAGGATCAATGACCCTTACACTCACACCTTGACCCAACTACCATTTCAAAGAATCGTGAGGCTCCCGTTATTTTTCATTCTGTGCTTCCTTTCCAGGCCTTTGGCTGGGCTGGATTCTGAGCTTTATTTGCCAGCAGAATGGAGAGAGCCAAGGCCTTACTTTGACTCTTTGAAAGTTCACCTCCTTTCCTCCACCTTACCTGGCTTCACGGCTTCTGTGCTCAGGGCCAAGTCCGTAGATGTCATCAACCTGCTGGAAGAACAGGTCGATACTAACAAAGTAATGGGTAGGCAGCACGTTTTTCCCCTATCCCCAAACGCTTTAGGTTCCTCCGGTCTCACCCGACTCATCTTGAAGCTGGGATTCACCACGCTGTTTTTTTCTAGAATACTTAAGCATTCTAGACCCTTAAGCAGGAAGAGAATGCAGAGGGTTTATGCTAACACAAAATAACACCCAGAGATTCACTGAGCTCCAGAGACCTTACCTTGTTTTCTCCAGAGCAAGTCATCTGGCCTCAGTGCTCAAGTTCTCATCTTTTTTCTCCCCTACGTGGGTCTGTCTTGGTTGGGGAGAACAGAACCAGGGGGCACTGGAAACAGGTTTAAATGCTGCATCTACATCACAGGAATGCCAATGTCTGGTCCTCCCGGAGTTGAGTAAAATTCACATTTTTGTATTCAAGAACTGCTTACAACTATGACAGATCCTGTTATCTGTTTTTCTGATTAAAACAGATCGTGTGAATATAACTAGAAATGAGTGATCTGTAGATGTGTAACAGAGGTTGTTTGGCCACTCCCACAGCATATGCAGGTTCCCAGGCTAGGGGCTGAACTGGAGCTGTAGCCACTGGTCTACACCACAGTCACAGCCACACAGAATCTGAGCTGCATCTGCAGCCTACACCACAGCTCACAGCAAAGCAGGATCCTTAACCCACTGAGCAAGGCCAGGGATTGAACCCACATCCTCATGGCTACTAGTTGGGTTTGTTATCGCTGAGCCAGGATAGGAACTCCCGTCCCAGAGGTATTTTTACTGAATGGTGTTATTTAACAGCCAGCCTGCCTTCACATAATCGAGATCTTATTTTACTAAGACTCCACGCAGCTTTCTCCGGGATGCCAATGAAGAGTGAAAAGAGAGCCACCTCTGAATTCCCGATTGCTACAAGTGGGTGACCACAAGCAGTTTCCCTAACCTAAATGAACCTGCTTCCTAACCTAAAAAGGTGGACGGAGAGCAGGTAATAATACTTACGTCACTTAGTGGTTGTGAGAATGAAATAACATTTGCAGTATAACGTTCCTAGCAAAATGCTGGCATGGAATAGATGCTCTCTAAATGTTAATTCCCTTCCTTTCCCCCTCTGTCGTGTTTCCTCTACTATTCTTTCAAAATGACGATCATGAAGTTTTCAGAAAAAAACATGCTACTCTCTAAACTCCTCTATTTGCTCAGGTTGGGTCAGAGTACCATTCTTCTATGCTCCCACCATTTAAAAAACAGAAACAAAATGAGAGTTCTTAAAAGTCCACACGAAACAGTTTATTTTCCAGTTTCCTGGTTCGTCAGTGGCATCTGGCCACAATGATCCACCGGGTAGTCATCAAAACTAAAGAAAGTAAAAGTCTATGGAAAACAGTTTGGGATAAAGTTTCCACCATTCAAATTTAGCCCAAGACTGCCTATTCATATTCACCATTTCCTGTTATATTTTAATGTTCCTTGTGGTGGGAAGTTGGCACTGAAATAGAGTAAGCCTCCCGGACTATGTGACTATCTTCTACTAAAAGCTTTCTTTTCTTTTCTTTTTTTGTCATTTTAAAGCCACACCAGCGGCATGTGGAGGTTCTCAGGCTAGGGGTCTAACAGGAGCTACAGCTGCCGGCCTACGCCACAGCCACAGCAACAGCAACATGGGATCCAAGCCGCGTCTGCGACCTACACCACAGGTCATGGAAATGCCGGATCCTTAAACCACTGAGTGAGGCCAGGGATCAAACCCACAGCCTCATGGTTCCTAGTCAGATTCATTTCCTCTGTGCCATGATGGGAACTCCTACTAAAAGCTTTCAAAGCAACATGGTAGTGAGGAGGAATCGTGAAGTTTCTGCATCAGAGTTAAATGTTGCAGTGTTTATGGGTTTCTAGGGCGTGTTCGGAGGAAAAGGCACTGGAATTATGTGCTTGGGGTAAGAGGAGATGCCACCAGAACCCAAGAACACAGCTTGGGGCCTTCCCTCACCTCCCAACGCCGCTCCACCCCTGTCCATAGGGAATCTTAGGCACTTAGGCTAGAACGTTTCAGAAGTCAGGGCCTTGGGCCCCAGAATTCAGTTCGTGTGCCAAGCCAGAATCCTGAAACCTCACAGCAAGTCAGTCTATCAGGGCTTGACATGAGCACCCAGACCTCAGAAATGAAGCAGAGTCACAAGGAAGCCTTCTCTCTTTCTCTCCCCTGGTACAGCATGTGCTTAGGCCTTATTCATATTTGTGTTAGCTGCTTATCCTCTTCTGGTTTTTAATACAATCCTAGCTTTATTTTATATGGCGTCCCGAGCCCTGTCTCAGAATAACACCACCACTTCTGAAGTGGATGGCTAGTGAGGACAAAGGAGGTTTTCAAAGAGCATTCAGAGTGATATGTAGAAAGCCACAGAGGGCTGAATCAAACAAGCAGGGCAGCTGAGAAGGCACTGTTGCCAACAGAGGCAAAATTGTGTGCACAGTTTAATTCAGCCAGTGATGTCCTAAGAAAAAGCAAAAGCCAGCAGGTCCACTTGAGGCCAGGATCCGAAGAGTTTTGCAAACAAGAAATTAGAACTTGCCCCAGAACCAGCAAAGAGGCTTGTGGGTAAATGATAAGGTCATTTTATCGCTCCATACACAAGCTCCTGGCCCAAAAGCATAGAGACCTTGTGCAGCGGGGAATGCAACACAGATCCTCAAGTTGGTGCCAAAGAACCACCTGTGAGTTGGTTAAAATGCAAATTTCTAGACCCACCTTAGAGACTGCGATTCAGCTTTGGGGCCTGGGATCTGCATTTTAAAAAACAACATCCTAACTGACCTTCACACTGATTCTGATCCACAGACTGTAACACCGTTCTCCTAGCTCTACCCATTTCTCTAAATCACAGATCAACACTCCTCCTTTTGTAAATAGCATGTTTGAATTCTTACTTTAGAAAAATCTCCTGTTTGCTGAAAAGTTACTTACCAGCGTGGCTCACAAACCTGACTAGTATCCATGGGGTTTGATCCCTGGCCTCACTCAGTGGGTTAAGGATCCGGTGTTGCCGTGAGCTGTGGTGTAGGTCAGCTGACGTGGCTCGGATCCAGCCTTGCTGTGGCTGCAGTGTAGTCCAGCAGCTGCAGCTCCGATTTGACCTCTGGCCTGGGAGCTTCCATATGCTGCAGGTGTGGCCCTAAAAAGACAAAAAAGAAAAAAAGAAAGGCAAATTCCTCTTACAAAATTCTATTACTGGGTCCTTTTGCCCTAAACTTTTACAGTTATTTTTATTGAGCATTTACCAGGTGCTTAAAATATGGAAGAAGAGCTCAGATGAACTAAACCAGCCGCTGACAGATTCATTTCATAGCCCTGGCTGTAAAGTGCCTCTACATGGAGTGGATGTTTTCCAGAGCCCCCCAAACTTCTTTGGCTGGCCCTGCAGCCTCCCGCAAAGTGTCGTTCACTGCGAGCACAGAGGACTACAAGCCAGCTCCGGAGTGCGTGTGTGTGTGTGTGTGTGTGTGTGTGTGTACTCCTTTGTGACGGATATAACCATTAAAGAGGTCAGATAGAGAAGACAGTGAACTGACAGGTACTAGAAGCTTTGGCATTGACTCATTAGCGAATCTTTGGATAGGATGGGAAAACTATTAGCGGTGTGATCCCTGATGGTGTTTGGTTCCATCATAGGAGTGATCCTTAAAAGGCAGCTAGAAGATGAATGTTCAGACATCACATGACCCAGCAGTTCTGCAACACAACAGAAATGCCTACATAAATATTCCTCAAAAGATGGACTCAAGGAGTTCCCGTCGTGGCGCAGTGGTTACCGAATCCGACTAGGAACCATGAGGTTGCGGGTTCGATCCCTGACCTTGCTCAGTGGGTTAACGATCCGGCGTTGCCGTGAGCTGTGGTGTAGGTCGCAGACGCGGCTAGGATCCTGTGTTGCTGTGGCTGCGGCATAGGCCAGTGGCTACAGCTCCGATTAGACCCCTAGCCTGGGAACCTCTCCATGCTGCGTGTGCGGCCCTAAAATGACAAAAGGCAAAAAAAAAAAAAAAGATGGACTCAAGAATCACCACAGTAGAAGCTCCCATTGTGGCTCAGCAGGTTAAGAACCTAACTAGTATCCAGCGGGATGCCGGCTTGATCCCTCACCTTGCTCAGTGGGCTAAGGATCTGGCATTGGCACAAGCTGCAGCGTAGGTCACAGATGTGGCTCGGATCTGGCATTACTGTGGCTGTGGTGAAGGCCAGCAGCTGCAGCTCCAATTTGACCCCTAGCTTGGGAACTTCCATATGTCCATATGCCATGGGTGCGGCCCTAAAAAGGAAAAAAAAATCTCCACAGCAGCAGAGATTTGTAATAACCAAAACTACAAAAAACTCACATGACTATCAACAGCAATACAGTCACATGATGGAATGTTATACAGCAAGGGGAATGAAGCAGCAACGCAGTGAATGGATTTCACAAACATAGCGTTGAGTGAAAGAAACAGTTAACAAAATAATGTCTCCAGCTGATTCTATTTGTATAAACTTCAAACAGGTACAACTAACGCAGGGAACTAAAAGTCAGAATAGCATTGCCTTTATGGGGTTTCCTGGGGTGCTGATAATATTCTGTTTCTTAATCTGAGGGCTGGTTCCTTGTAAAAATTCATCAAGCAGTACGTTTCTGATTTGTGAGCCTTTATGTGATACTTCAATTAAAAGTTTACATTAAAAAGTGTGTATCTACTTTTTTGTATACCTGAAACGAATGCAACTTTTTTTTTTTTTGTCTTTTTACCTTTTCTAGGGCCGCACCCATGGCATATGGAGGTTCCCAGGCTAGGAGTCTAATTGGAGCTGTAGCCACCGGCCTTACCCACAGCCACAGCAATGCAGGATCCAAGCCGTGTCTGCAACCTATACCACAGCTCACGGCAACGCCGGATCCTTAACCCAGGGAGCGAGGCCAGGGATCAAACCAGCAACCTCATGGTTCCTAATCGGATTCGTTACCGCTGAGCCACGAAGGGAACTCCCTGAAATGAATGCAACTTTGTAAGTCAACTCCAAAAAAATTTAAAAAAAAAATAAAAAAGGCATTTAGTCTAAAGTAGACATGGTACATTATACAATGGAATAATACTCAGGCATAAAAAAATAATGAAATAATGCTATTTGCAGCAATGTGGCTGGACCTAGAGATTATCATACCAAGTGAAGTAAATCAAATATATCACTTATAAGCAGAATCTAATGAAAAATGATACAAATGAACTTATTTACAACACGGAAACAGATTTCAAAAACAAACTTAGGGCCAGCAGCTGAAGCTCCAATTCCACTCCTAGTCTGGGGACTTCTATATGTTGTGGGTGTGGCCATGAGACGGGGGAAAAAAAAAACAAAAAGACTTCAGATACTCGGAGCTCTTATCCAAGAGATAATCTTACCTCCTATTTGTAGTAGCTTTGCAATTTGCAGAGCATTTTCATATCTCTTACTTTAGTTGATTCCCACAGAATCCCAAGAGGTTTCTATTTTGGTGATGAAGAAACTAAGGCTCAGAGAGACTGAGGAATTCTGAGGTTCAACCTGAAGACTTTGTATTTCAGGTTCGATGTATCAAAGAGGCACTATCAGGAATCTTGGACACTCTCCTATGACCAGTTATATACATTGTTTTCACTTTTCCCTGATATTTAACCTTGAACTTGCATCACTGGGGCAAGAAAGAAGGAGGAAATAAATGAATTCTAATAAAGCAAAGAAAACAAACTTACGGTTAGCAAAGGGGAAAGGTGAGTGAGGTGGGGGGATAAATTAGCAGTTTGGGATTAACATATACACACAGCTATATATAAATTAGATAACCAATAAGGACCTATGGTATAGCACAGGGAAATCTACTCAGTATTCTGTAATAACCTATATGGGAAAATAATCCGAAAAAGAATGAATGAATGAATATATGTGTATGTATACACATCGCTTTGCTGTACACTGGAAACTGACGCAAGATTGTAAAGCAACTATATTTGAATTAAAAAAAAAACGAAAAAAAGGAATTCCCATTGTGGCTCAGCAAGTCTATGAGGATGCAGGTTCAATCCCTGGCCTTGCTAAGTGGGTTAAGGAAATGCCATTGTAGCTGTGGTGTAGGCTGGCAGCTGCAGCTCCAATCTGACCCCTAGCCTGGGAACTTCCATATACTGCAGGTGCAGCTGTAAAAAGAAAAAGAAAAAAAAAAGGCATCTAGTCTTCGACCCTCACTTCATAAATGAGGAAGCAGTATTAAGTAACTTGCTCCAGGTCAACCAGTTCTACTGCTCATGTTCCCTCCCACTCGGATGCCTGCTGAGGCAATGTGAGTTTGCGGAATGCTAGTTTAGGCAGGGCCAAAAGGTAAAGGAGTGAGGAAATCAGCCAGAGAAAGATGTGCCAGCAGCTGCTATTTGCCTGTGAGGCCCTGTTGCCTGGAGCTTCTACAGCCACCTAGTGGCCACGGGCGAGACATGTCCCTGAGGACAGCTGAGCCTTGAAACAGAAATGACTCAAGTCTTCAATGGCATTGCTGAGCCACTGCACCTAACTGCAGACTTCCTAAATGAAAAACACGCATTCCTATGGTCTCAGGCAGTTTAACTGGGATCCCTGTACCGTGCAGCTGAACTCCTCCTTAGGATTTGGAAGACGGAGGAATACAAGCAGGCAGTAGGAAATCTGCGAAGAGAGTGCCCCTTTGTGGGAAGCAGTGTTCACAGCAGCCGGGCCATCCTAACTAACATGCCTTCTCAAAAGGGGCATGGGGCAAACTGGTCCTTGGGGTGGGGATGAGGGGCTCAAAAAGGTCTTAGGTGTTACAACGACTGTGGACCTGCAAAGCTCAGCCCTACCCAATAAAATTTGATTCCTTAGTGTTTTTCTTGTTTGGGAAAATTTAAACCTCATTAACTTTTCCCCCTTAGGGGCAATAACAGCAGCGAAAAAAGATGGGAAAATGGTTCTCTCTCTCTCTCTGAAATACTACTCTTTTAAAGATGCAGAAAAAGCTCTAAAAGAAGAATGGAGTTCCCGCTTTCCCAAGGCGGAGCTCCCAGCCTTCCCAAAACCTCTGAATTCCACCGGCTCTTCCCAGATCTTTGCCACTGTGGGGGCTCCAGCCAGGTCTGCTCTGCCCAACCCCTCTCATGCCTCAATAAATGATCGCGCAGGGCCAAAGATTCATCCTCGTTGTGCAGAGGTAGGAAAGTTATACTCGGTACCCAGGTTTTATATCCAGGTTAGATGACTTGCTAAAGGCCGGGCTTCCTCCCACCCCAGCTATGTACGGTAGTTAATGATGATGGCATTTCAGGATTTGTAGGGCAGGAGCCTTGGTTTTCCTGGTGCCCCACTCAGGCCTTCCTGCAATGCTGCTGGCAGAACCATCCCCACGCTCAGGAAAAAAATGGGAGATTCAGGAAGCTGCCCTCACCACACAGTCATACATCTGATTCTCTCCGCTGGCTGGAATAGCAGGCTTTCGTGAGCTGGGGCCCATAAAGTGACACTTCTAGAAGTTTTAGCTGTAGGAATGCTTTTTCTCCAAAATCAAACCCCAAATCAAAAATCAAGTCTTGGGAGTTCCCGTCGTGGCTCAGCGGAAACAAATTCGACTAAGAACCATGAGGTTGCGGGTTCAATCCCTGGCCTTGCTCAGTGGGTTAAGGATCTGGCATTTCCATGAGCTATGCTGTAGGTTGCAGAGGCGGCTTGGATCCCGTGTTGCTGTGGCTGTGGCGTAGGCCTGCAGCTGTAGCTCCGATTAGACCCCTAGCCTGGGAACCTCCATATGCCGCAGGTGTGGCCCTAAAACAACACAAGACAAAATAATAATAATAATAATAAAGTCTTTGTGAGATTTCTTTCCTTTTTTTTTGGTCTTTTTGCCTTTATCTAGGGCCGCACCTGAGGCATATGGAGGTTCCCAGGCTAGGGGTCTAACAGGAGCTGTAGCCGCCGGCCTTCGCCACAGCAACAGCAACACGGGATCCGAGCCGCATCTGCAACCTACACCACAGCTCACGGCAACGCTGGATCCTTAACCCACTGAGCAAGGTCAGGGATCGAACCCACAACCTCATGGTTCCTAGTCGGATTTGTTAACCACTGAGCCATGATGGGAACTCCCTAGTCTTTGTGAGATTTCTTAAACCACCCTGTCCTATGTTAGAGTGCTGTTTGTTTACCTCCCAGTTTCTAACGCAGGTAATATATCTTGGCTCCTCCCAGTTCCCAACCTTGCCAAGTCTTCCAGATTCACTCATTCAACAGCTTCTTATCATCAAGGCAGACCTAAGTTCCTTCTAGGAAAAGCCACATCCAGCCACTCAGGAGATCTTCAGTGGTTAATGATGATACACGTAATTTAACACTGAAATGAGAATAGAGTTCCAGCCCCACCTCAACCACTGGATTTCAGCACAGCCTCAGAATGAAGGTCTGCTTTGCTGACTTCTCTCCATCCATTAGCACCACTACTGCCCAGAATCCCCTGGAGTGTTGATACCTGTGTACATGGCCAGTACGGTCTGGGGATCAGGAAACTTAAGGAGACATCAGGAACTAAATCATGTCACTGCTCCCTTAAAAAGGGAACCTCTGGGGTAAAATAATAACTTTGTAGTAATAATGCTAACAGTAATAGCATCATCTGGATGTGCCTATGTTCTTCCTAGAGAGGATGTACTTTATATTGGGTGATGTTGCTGCCAATGGGAACCCATCATGTGGGTAAGGGAAGCTACAGAGTATCCACTTCCAGCTGAGACCAGGGGCCTTGAGCTACTGGGCAGTGAAAGATGGTGGAGGGAATATCTCCCACATGCAGCCTCAGGTAGTACAGAAAACAAGAGATTGTGCAGAGCTGAGTAAGGTGAGATGCCAAGATCAGAAAACCAAGATAAGGGGTCTGAATTGGTCACTAGAACAAGGAGAGGGGTATGGTAAAACCAAGTGTCAACGGTCAAGAAAAGAGCTGGAGGAGTTCCCATCATGGCCCAGCAGAAACAAACCTGACTAGTATCCATGAGGTTGTGGGTTCGATCCCTAGCCTCGCTCAGTGGGTTAAGGATCCGGCATTGACATGAGCTATATGTAGGTCACAGACGGGGCTCGAATCGCACCTTGCTGTGGCTGTGGTGTGGGCCGCCAGCTGCAGTTCTGATTCAGCCCCTAGTCTGGGAGTTTCCATATGCCACAGGTGTGGCCCTAAAAAGAAAAAGAGCTGGGGTTCGAGAATCTGAAGCAACAGATCCAGAATATAAGCCTTTGGTGATCCTGAGCAGCATCCTGGGGGTGAGGGTGGGGGTGGAGGCTGTCGTCATTGTGACCCAGGCACTTGCTGGGATGGGATGCATGTCATGGCCAGGATATCAGAATCGACTGTTCTAGACAGCTTCTCTCAGCTAACGGAGAATTTCAGCAGGGGAAGTGATTTCTCAAAAACTCCTTTCTGACCATGCGTGTAATTTGTATCAAATTAAGCACTAGGTTATACAGATACCAACTCTTGTGTTTCCGAAGGCAGGATGCTTTCTTGGCCTAGATATACTCCCTCAGGAAGGATGTGGCTAGCAAGAATAGTTTCCTCCTCCCTTTTATTTTAAAACTTATTTTAGACTACCTTTAGATTTATAGAAAAGTTGCAAACACGGTGCAGAGAATTCTCACATACCCCTCACCCAAAGTCTCCCACTGCTAACATTTTGTATCATATGGTACATCTGTCCCAACTAAGGAGCCAATGCTGACACATCACTATTAACTGTATACTTTATTGGATTTCACTAGTTTCCCTGATGTTCTTTTTCTGTTACAGAATTCCACCCAGAGTACCCGCATTACATTTTATAGTCATTATCTCTTAGCCTCCGCTATTTTGTGGCAGTTACTCAGACTTCCCTTATCTATGATGACCTTGACACAGGTTTGGAAAGTACTGATTAGGCATTTTATAGAACACCCTCAATTTGGACGTGTCTGTTGTTCTTCTCATGGTCAGACTGGGGTGGCGGATTTGGGGGAGGAGAGCACAGAGGCGACGTGCCCTCTCACCACATCATATGCAGGCTACCTAATATCAACAGGACTTATCCTCAGTGATATTAGCTTTGATCACCTGGTCCAGAGAGCATTTGCCAGGTTTCTTCACTGTGGTTATTTCTCCCCCGGCATCACTCACCCTCTTCCCATACTCTAGTTTTTGGAAACCTGTTGCTAAGGGCAGTTTGGCTGCTTTGTGACCATTGATGTTAAGATCCCATTTTCGGAGTCCCCTTTGTGGCTCGGTGGTTTGCAAACCAGACTAGAATCCATGAGGATGCGGGTTCGATCCCTGGCCTCGCTCAGTGGGTTAAGGATCCAGCGTTGCCATGGCTTTGGCGTAGGCTGGCAGCTGCAGCTCCAAATCAACCCCTAGCCTGGGAACTTCTCTATGCCGCAGATGCAGCCCTGAAAAGAAAAAAAAAAATCCTATTTTCAACTCAATTTAAAAGAGAAAGCCATATGGTCAAGGCAGAGCTCAAAGCAAAATGTAAGCAGGTCCCTAACTGGGACCCTGCCTTTATGCAAGCCACTCCTCCTCGCTCCTGCCCTCTGGGCCTGGTCCTCAAGGGTTTCTTCCCTGGCCGACCACCCCCACCAAGTCTGTTGAAAGAGAAACTTCTCTCCCATTAGGAACAGCAATTTCTTCCTGAAATCTATTCAAGAAGTGGAGGTTTACTTAATTAGTAACTAGGAAAGAATTAAGAAATAACACATTCCATGGAGTTCCTGTCGTGGCGCAGTGGTTAACAAATCTGACTAGGAACCATGAGGTTGCAGGTTCCATCCCTGGCCTTGCTCAGTGAGTTAACGATCCAGCGTTGCCGTGAGCTGTGGTGTAGGTCGCAGACGCGGCTAAGATCCTGCGTTGCTGTGGCTGTGGTGTAGGCCGGCTCCAATTAGACCCCTAGCCTGGGAACCTCCACATGCTGCGGATACAGCCCTAAAACAACAAAAAGGCAAAAAAAAAAAAAGAAATAACACAATCCAGATGACTTAAAGATACAAATGTAAAAATATTTTTTTTCTTTTTAGGGCCACACCCATGGCATATGGAGGGTCCCAGGCTAGGGGTCCAATAGGAGCTACAGCTGCCGGCCTATGCCACAGCCACAGCAACTCAGAATCTGAGCTGTGTCTGAGACCCACACCACAGCTCACGGCAACGCTGGATCCTTAACCCACTGAGTGAGGCCAGGGATCGATCCCACAAACTCATGGTTCCTAGTTGGATTCGTTTCTGCTGCGCCACAGTGGGAACTCCCTAAAAATAAAACATTAACAGGAGTTTCCATTGTGGATCAGTGGTTAAAGAACCCGACTAGTATCCATGAGGATGCAGGTTCGATTCCTGGTCTTGCTCAGTGAGTTAAGGATCCGGCAGTGCCATGAGCTCTGGTGTTAGGTCACAGACGTGGCTTGGATCTGGCATTGCTGTGGCTGTGGTGTAGGCCAGCAGCTACAGCTCTGATTCAACCCCTAGCCTGGGAACCTCCATATGCTGAGGGTGAGGCCCTAAATGGATAAAAAACAAAGAATAAAATAATATATTAACAGAATATGTAAACAGCCTTGTAGAAAATGCAGACCTTTAGCCACTCTAGATACTGAAAGCTGTAATAGAGAAGATAGAAATATTTGACTACAGGAAAATTAAGGAAATTTGGAGTTCCTGTGGTGGTGCATCAGAAACAAATCTGACTAGTATCCATGAGGATGTGGGTTCTATCCCTGACCTTGCTCAGTGGTTTGGGGTTCCGGTGTTGCTGTGAGCTGTGGTGTAGGCTGCAGACGCAGCTTAGATACTGTTGCTGTGGCTGTGGTGTAGGCCGGCAGCTGTAGCTCTGATTCAGCCCCTAGCCTGGAAACTTCAGTATGCCATAGGTACAGCCCTAAAAAGCAAAGAAAAAAAAAAAAGAAAATTAAGGACATTTGATTTTTAAAATACTATATATCAAGCTAACACAACATTGTAAATCAACTGTAATCCAATATAAAATAAAAATTCAAAATAAAATAAGATACTATATATCAAAAGCAAATTGTGATGGGAAATTGGGGGTGATAGCTAAAGAGCACCGAATTTCTTTTGGGGCTCATGAAGTATTTTAAAGTTCATTGTGAAGATGGTTGCATAACTCTTAAAATATAGTAAAAATCATTGAATTGTACACTAAGGGGTGAATTGATAGATATGTTAATTAGTTGATTCTATATCTTAAAATATACATAATTTTTATCTGTCAATTATACTTCAATAAAGCTGTGGAAAATATCTTTAGAAAACAAATAAGTGTGTGAATTGTATATGAATCAGATCTCAATAAAACTGTTACCAAAAAATGAGAAATGACAATCTAGAGAAAATTATTTGAAGCACAAATGACCCTCTAGGTGTTAATAAATCCTTAATACATAGAGCGTCTACAAATTACTAAGACCCAAACAATCAATCCAAACAATGGACAAAAGGATATGGAAGTAGTGTGAAAAAAATGTTCCATCTCATTAGAGATCTACGAAATGTCAACAAATGCAAAAAGACACAATCTTTGCTCATCCTATTGGCAAATATTGCAAGATCAATAAATTATAATCAGGTGAAGTTCATGTTTTAGGAGGCCTGAAATGTAAACAATTTAGGGGGCCCTTTTCAAGAAAAAGAATTCAAAATTTCAAATAAAAAATTTCATACAAAGGTGAATATTTATTTAGAATGAGAATGTAAATCACAGTTATGTTTTATAAAACTGATAAATACCAGCATCACAAAAATTTTAAGTTATTTATTAACTGCATGATATACCTCTACAATACTATTTTCCATAGTCCTTGGAAAGACTTTTTTTTTGGCTACATTCACAGCACAGAGAAGTTCCCTGGCCAGGGATTAAACCATGTCACAGCAGATCCTGAACCTAATGTACCACAAGAGAACTCCTAGATGCAAATTCTTTTTTTTTTTTTTTGTCTTTTTAGGGCCTCACTCACAGCATATGGAGGTTCCCAGGCTAGGGGTAGAATCAGAGCTACAGCTGTCGGCCTACACCACAGCCATAGCCACGCCAGAGAGGAGATGCGTCGGCGACCTACACCACAGCTCACGGCAACACCGGATCCTTAACCCACTGAGCAAGGCCAGGGATTAAACCTGCATCCTCATGGATGCTAGGCAGATTCATTTCCACTGAGCCATGACGGGAACTCCATAGGTGCAAATTCTTTGAGAACTTCTTATTATATTTTATAATTTTCTACAGAGAGAATAGAAAGGTGATGAAATCTTTCTTCTAGAATGGTTGACTGAAATTTGCTTTTTTTATTTTGGACAGTTTAGGAAAGTTTCAGCTTCACATTTGCTGTTGGTAATGTACTAAGATCCTATTTGATACACTGGCAGCATAAAACATGTGGCTTACCACCTGACATACATGTCTGTAGTACTGTTACAGATTTTTGACCCATAAACATGGGAATTCTTATTCTGTTTTAGGTAAGATCCACCAGCAAAACAAACAAACAAATTTTATGGTGAGTTACTGCATTATCAAAGATATTCCTAGAGGACAGAATTTTCAGTTTTGGCTAGACATCAATCAGAACTGAACCACTTGCTTACAATTGTTAACTGATGACGGGAAGAATTTCCTACAGAGCAGCTTCTGGCTCCACACACTTCAAACTTCATACATCTGGGGCCAGGTGCTGTAAGACAAGTGCAGTTCACAATGTGACCTTTGGCCCTGCAGCTCACAGGATTATGCCTGGAAACTACTCCTACCCCAGAATGTCTAGCAATAACCCCGCTATGGGAGTGCCTGTTGTGGAGCAGTGGAAACAAACCCAACAAGTAACCATGAGGTTGCAGGTTCGATCCCTGGCCTCACTCAGTGGGTTAAGGATCTGGCATGGCTGTAAGCTGTGGCGCAGGTCGCAGACATGGCTTGGATCTGGCTTGGCTGTGGCGGTGGCTGTGGTGTAGGCTGGCAGCTGTAGACCCCATTTGATGCCTTGCCTGGGAACCTCCATAGGCCGTGGCCCTACAAAGCAAAAATAAGACAAATAGGGATTTCCCTGGTGGCTCAGCAGCATAAAACATCCAGGGTTGTCACAGCATTTTGGCTCAGCAAGGCTGAATTCATGTCATATATTTTGAGGCACGCTACAGAAGTATTTCCAATTTAGAAAATTTTCAGTTTTATTAACATTTTTTATACTTCAGAATTATGTGTCTCTTTGCTACTAGCTGTATATAATGTGTATTTTTAACTGGAGCGTGTATGTTCCTAGCATCTTCATTTTGATGATGATCTTAAGATTTTTTAACATTCTGAATACTTTCTGAATATAAAATATAGCTTATTCTGAGTTGTCTGAAAAATAAACACTATTTAATTGGCTAATGAAATAGCTCTCAGTTCCCTGCATATACATTTAAGATCAAGGAACTACCACATATTTCAACTTCAGTTTCCTTGTAATGACTGACAAAAGAACAGCAGCAGGCTTAATATATGGAAATTTGCACCCAGTCAGGCTCATCTAAGTTTTGTAGAGTCTGGGGTCAGAGTACTGATGTGGGCTCATGGTCCATATGTCTAAATATTTAAAAGTTATACATCAAGCTAACGAATATGTGTAAAGCTATGACTTTGAAATGATTGAAAGCTGGCTAAATATCAAAGACACTTATCTTTATTATTTTTCACGTCTGGGTGGTCTCTTTGATATTTGAGATGAGTAATAAAATGAATATATCAATAGGTTATAGAATTTATTTTTTTTGCCTTGATACCAGCAAAATAATTATTTATATTAAAAGATCATGAGATTTTTCACATAAGTGGTGTGTTCAAAGACAAACTGAGACATATTAAAAATTGTAAGAGTTTAGTTGAGCAAAAATCAGTTTGAGGCAGTTCCCGTTGTGGCACAGCAGAAACAAATCCGACCAGTATCCATGAGGGTGAGGGTTTGATCCCTGGCCTCGCTCAGTGGGTCAGTGATCTGCCGTTGCCATGAGCTATGGTGAAGGTCACAGATGCGGCTCAGATCCTGGGTTGCTGTGGCTGTGGTGTAGGCCAGCAGCTGCAGCTCCAATTTGACCCCTAGCCTGGGAACCTCCATATGCCGTGGGTGCGGCCTTAAAAACAAAAATTGAATCCGGCTGCACGAAACTGGAGTAGTTAAGAGCACTCCAAGGATAGGAGCTAGGGAGACACTTTTGCAGAGAAAAGGTGGAAGCAAAGTAAAGAAATTATTGTCTACAGCTTAAAGTCTACTTGGCTGTTAGTGAAGGGCTGTTCAGGTTCATAACCTGAGGCATTTACAGGCATAGATTTTGGTTTGCCATAGCATTAGCGCCACCTCAGTCTAATGGCCTCTTTAATTTAACAGCAGTCACGTCAAATTGGACAGAATTTCTTAAGTGATTGCACTTCTTAGATAGTTTTTTATTAACTTCAACTTGGAGAAAATGTGTTTTTTGCTAAGTAAACCAACTGAAATTGTCAATTTAATTCTCAAAGTAGTGTTTAGATTCAGAAATTAATCACAAATTTTACACATCATATTGAAACATTGAAATGGGAATGCAGGAATTCCTGTTGCCGCTCAGTAGGTTAAGAACCCCACTAGTATCCATGAGGATGAGAGTTTGATCCTTGGCCTCACTCAGTGGGTTAAGGATCTGGCACTGCTGCAAGCTGTGGCACAGGCCACAGATGCAGCTTAAATCTGGCATTGTTGTGGCTGTGGTGTTGGCTGCAGCTCCAGCTCTGATTCTCCGCTAGCCTGGGAACTTCCATATGCTGCAGGTACAGCCATAAAAAGATAAGAAAAGGGGATACATATGATAAATTATTATCACAGAATGTTAGAATATATTTTAATTTTATCATAAATTATCACTTATATTGTAATTTTTACCATCTCTTAAAGCAACATCTAGAGTCATAAGGTAAAGAATCAGTACTATGTTTTACTCGTAGTACAACAAAACTGACATATATACACATATAAGAGGAATGTCAATTGTTTAATATTGCAAAAATATTCCTCAGTCAATCCAACTCTACTAATTCAAGAGCAACTCCAGAATCTCAAATGAGAATAAGAAGCAAGAAAACGGACATTCAACACTAAAGCGAAATAATTGTTAGTTGTGCAAGAATTTAATGAATTCATCTAAGGGGAAGTATTTTGAAGTTAATCATTTGTTTTTCTCTTACCTATGTACTTCTGATGCTCAACTATTCCTTGCAATAAAGAAAAGTGTTCACTTTTGACCTTGTGAAAAAGTAAAAAGTATATATATTGGTTTCTGCCTTCCACTCCGCATCGCATCCTGGCAAGAGCTCCTGAAAACCTTGTGAATTCCTAAGTGATAAGAACACTGGGAACATCTTTTGATCTTAGAGTTCGCCCTGGACCTTAGTGTCTGACATAGGGTTCCTAAATCCATTGGAACTTCCTGGGTGACAGGAGTGTCTTGCGCTAATGACGTGATTCTGGGTAAGCTCCTGGATAGCTCCCGAACGGCAGTCATCACCTGCACAAAAACCAGTGATCAGAAACTAGGAATTTTCAGCCGCATTTCCCAGTCTTCTGATGGAGTCAATGATCCATCATGCCTATATGATGAAGCCTCCATAAAAATCCCAAAGTACAGGGTTTGGAGAGCTTCCAGGTTGGTGAACCCCCATATACCAGTAGGTTGACGCATTCCAACTCCATAGTAACAGAAACTCCTGCACTTGGGGCCCTCCCAGGTCTTTCATTATGTATCACTTCATCTGACTGTTCATCTGTATCCTGTAGCATAGCCTTTAAGAAACATAAGTGTTTCCCTGAGTTCTGTGAGCTGTTCCAGCGTATAATCGAATCCAAGTGGAAAGGAGATCATGGGAACCCCCAATTTGTAGCCAAGTCAGACAGATGTTGGGGGTAACCTGAGGCCCTACTACATGCAAATGACATTGGAAGTGGTGGACAGTCTCATGGGACCGTAGCATCATGGGAACCTGTAGGATCTGACACTATCTCCCAGTGGATGTTGCCAGAATTGAGTTAAATTGTAGGAAACCCAGCTGGTATCTCAGAATTTTGTGGAAAAGCCCCGCACCTCTGGTGTCAGAAGTGTGAGTTCATGATAGTAGTGCAAAGGAGACACCCAAGAGGAACACTGGGTTTTTTTCCCAACTCAGACCTCAGTGGGGGCAAAACCCATAAACCTTCACAGTATTCTAACCCAGTTGACTTTTGCTTTAAGAACACAGGGCAAGAGGAGTTCCCGTCGCGGCTCAGTGGTTAATGAACCCGACTAGCATCCATGAAGATGCGGGTTCGATCCCTGGTCTTGCTCAGTGGGTTAAGGATCTGGCGTTGCCATGAGCTGCACTTAGGTTGTACAGCTGAGATCCAGCATTGCTGTGGCTGTGGCTGTGGCCGGCGGCTACAGCTCCAATTGGACCCCTAGCCTGGGAATGTCCATACACATATACCACGGGTGTGGCCCTTTAAAAAAAAAAAAAAAGGAAACATAGGGCAAGAGATATGAAATGTTTTCATGGGGCCTGAATAGGGTAAGGTGCAGATGTTCAAGGTTCTAGGCTGTGCTGGGCCAGGGCCAAGTACCAGATCTTGAGTGACAGAGGATCTCATCTGTTCTTTAACAAATGTGTGTGTGTGTGTGCATGCGTGCGTGTGTGTGCAAGACCCTCTAAAATGTGGGGGCAGAATCCCCTTCTGCTTAGGCCTAAGGGCAGTCCTTTATGAAGTCACAAACGACTTCACACTGTGCCATGCAGATGAATGTTTACAGTCTTTTTTTTTTTTTTAATTAAAGTATAGTCGATTTACATTGTTGTAAAATTTTAGTCTTGAATAAAGAAAACTGGTGGGAGAGGCAAGCAAACACAAGGGAATGCATGCAGTTGCCAAGGGGATCCTCTTCACACTGAACTGTGATCAAGTTTGCCAAAACAGTGTTACATAAAATTTAAAGTATTGATTTGAATGTACTAATTTTGTGGGATTTTTTTTTTCTGTGATTAAGTTGTAGACCTGAATTCTAAACAGTTCTTAATTTTGAGAAATATCATCATATTTACCTGAAAATCTTGTAAAGTTAAGTAATCTTCATATGCAGGCCCAGGATTTGTCTTGATTTATAGGTGACAGGAGTAAAGCATAATAGACATTGATTATTCCTGTTGCAACCAATTAAAAGATTTCTCAAAATAATAAAATGATATGTTTTTAATTTTATTTTTTGTTGTTTACGGTGGCACCCAGGCACATGGAAGTTCCCAGGCTAGGGGTTGAATGGGAGCTACAGCTGCCAACCTATGCCACAGCCACAGCAACATGGGAGCTGAGCCACATCTGCAACCTACACCACAGAGATTACGGCAACACTGGATCCCTGACCCACTGCGCAAGGCTAGGGATTGAACCCACATCCTCACGAACACTAGTCAGATTCGTTTCTGCCACACCACAACAGGAACTCCTAAAATGATGCTTTTAAAATGCCCTGGGAGAAGTGCCTGCTTAAAAGAAGCCACATCAGATAGCCAAGACATGGAAACAACATAAATATCCATCGACGGAGGAGTGGATAAAGAAGATGTGGTACATATATGCAATGGAATATTACTCCGCCATTAAAAGGAAAAAAGTAACAGCATTTGTAGCAACATGAATGAACCTAGAAATTATCATGCTAAGTGAAGTCAGACAATGAGACACCAACGTCAAATGCTATCACTTACATGTGGAATCTAATAAAAGGACACAATGAACTTCTTTGACTCACAGACTTTGAAAAACTTATGGTTTCCAGATGAGACAGGTTGGGGGGTGGGGGCTTGCACTGAGGGTTTGGGATTGAAATGCTATAAAATTTGGTTGTGATGATTGTTATATATCTATAAATCATTAAGTAATTTTTTAAAAAGGAAAAAATGCAAAAAAAAAAAGCCCCATCAGTGAACCAAAAGAGATAGGTATATTATTAATTCAAAGCCACTGTCGCATATTTCGGCATTAGATAGTAGATACTGTGAAAGAAAAATCAAAATGGAGTCAGTATTGCTAAGAGAGCTCGCTAAAAGGTAGGCAAGAGGCTACTGAGGAAGTGTGACTTATACACATCTCAGCCCAGATGGAATCTGACCATTTGACCACTTATTATCTTAACACAGGCATCCAAACATCTGCCCAATGTTCCAGAACCTGAAGATACTTATCAGACACTTACCCTAACGCAACTTGTGACAGCTATCCCCAAGGACAAATGCTTCCTTTCCTGTGTCAGAGTAGCACCTCATGGGTTTTGCCTTTATAAGCTCCTGACACTTTTCCTTCCCCAGAACACTCTTGGTTTTACCTGAATCCGTGTCTCGAGCATCGCAATTCTTAAGACCCCAAATAAACTGTTTTCTTATTTGCAGCCTTCTGTGTTTTGGGAGGCTGATATGACTGAGTAGGAAACTTCCTTTTAAACCATGAGAAAATACTGGATTTCCCATTGTGGTGCATCAGAAACAAATCCTACTAGGAACCATGAGGTTTCGGGTTCAATCCCTGGCCTCGCTCATTGGGTTAAGGATCTGGCATTGCCGTGAGCTGTGGTGTAGGTCACAGATATGGCTGGGATCTGATGTTGCTGTGGTTGTGGGGCAGCAGCTATAACTCCGATTGGACCCCTAGCCTGGGAACCTTCATAGGTTCCTCCATAACCTCCATAGGGCCACAGTTATGGCCCTGAAAAGAAAATAAGGGGGTGGGGAATACAGTAAGAAATTACATTAGTAGGGTTTATTTTTGTTGTTTGTTTGTTTTTTGCTTTTTAAGGCCTGGCCTGCGGCACATGCAAGTTCCTAGGTAGGGATCCAATGGGAGCTACAGCTGCTGGTCTACACCACAGCCACAGCAACACTGAGTGAGGCCAGGGATGGAACCTGCGTCCCCATGGACACTAGTTGGATGCAGTTTAGCTGCACCACAATGGGAACTCCCCCTTTGTAGTTCTTTTAACAGGATAATGTTGGTGCAAAATTTTCTTGTCTGGTCTAGTATTACCCACACTGCTCAATATAGTAGTTTTGCATTGTAGAAAGCACTGAAGAAAAAGCTCAGATAGTTACCAAAAAAGCAAATTACAAAAGAATATCAGATAGAGAGATAACAGAATGTCAACATTTTTTTTTTTTTGGTCTTCCCAGGGCCACACCCACAGCACATGGAGCTTCCCAGACTAGGGGTCAAATGAGAGCTACAGATGCCAGCCTACACCACAGCAACATGAGATCCGAGCCGCGCCTGCAAACTACACCACAGCTCACAGCAATGCCAGATCCTTAATCCACTGAGCCAGGCCAGGTATCGAAACTGCGTCCTCATGGATGCTAGTCATATTTGTTTCTGCTGAACCACGACAGGAACTCTGAATGTCAGCATTTGTATAAATTTTAAAACAATTTTTTTTTTGTCTTATTAGGGCTGCAACCGTGGCATATGGAGGTTCCCAAGCTAGGGGTCCAATCGGAGCTGTAGCCGCCGGCCTACACCACAGCCACAGCAATGTGGAATCCAAGCCGAGTCTGTGACCTACACCACAGCTCATAGCAACACCGGATCCTTAACCCACTGAGTGAGTCCGGGGATCGAACCCACAATGTCATGGTTCCTAGTCAAATTCGTTTCCACCGTGCCACAATGGGAACTCCAAAAGTTTTAAAACAGTTTACTATATTTTAGGGATACAATGTGGCAGAATTTTAAAGAAACATATTAGAGCAATAACTAAATTCAGGAAGGTGGCTTACCTCAGAGGTGGAGGTGGTAGGGGAAGGGTGTCTGGGAGAATCCAAATGTACCTGAAATGTTTTTTTTAGGCCAGATTGGAAGTTCCACATGTCTATGATTAATTATATATTTTTGTAAGTCTAAAATATTTCATTAAAAGGCAACCCAAACAATAAAAGCCTTTCCAGCATTTTTTCCCAAGTACTCTCACATGTGCTCTGAGTGAACTGTGAAGAGTACTGTATTAGCTTCCCAGGGCAGCTCTGACAAAAGACCATAGACTTGGTGACTTTAAACAACAGAAATGTATTCCCTCACCGTTTCAGGAGACCGGAAGTCCAAAATCAATTTGTGCTGAATTTAGGGAGGGAAGAATGTTCTCTGCTTCTTCCAGTCCTGGGAGCTGCAAGCATTCATTGGTTTGTGGCTGCCTCACTCGTCTCTGCCTCTGTGACCATACCATCGTCTCTTCTGCCAGTGTTGAAGCGCCACTCCCTCTCTTTTACAAGGACCTTTGCGATTGTATTTAGGGCTCACCTGGATAACCCAGGCTACTCTCCCCGCCTCAAGGGCCTTAAGTCAATCACAGCTGCAAAGACTTTTCCCATATAAAGTAACATTTACGGGTTCCAGGGTTCAGGATTAGGTCCTTACCACAAACATCTTTGTTTCTAGTCAGAATAGGAATGCAATCCTTCCCTAAAATCAGCGGTGAATAAAATTGGCCCAAGGGTAGTAAATTAAAGGTCCTAATTAATTTAAAGGAAACTTTTTTTTTTGTCTTTTTGCTTTTTCTAGGGCCGCACTGGCGGCATATAGAGTTCCCAGGCTAGGGGTCTAACAGGAGCTGTAGCCACCGGCCTACGCCACAGCCACAGCAACGCGGGATCTGAGCAGTGTCTGCGACCTACACGATAGCTCATGGCAACGCCAGATCCTTAACCCACTGAGCAAGGCCAGGGATCGAACCCGCAACCTCATGGTTCCTAGTTGGATTCGTTAACCACTGAACCATGATGGGAACTCCTAAAAGAAACTTTTTGCTGTTGTTACTTTTTAGGGCCACACCTGTGGCATATGGTGGTTCCCAGACTGGGGGTCAAATCGGAGCTGTAGCTGCCAGTCTACGCCACAGCCACGGCAATGCAGGATCCAGGCCGCATCTGTGACCCACACCACAGCTCATGGCAACGCTGGATCCCCAACCCACTGAGCAAGGCCAGGGATCAAACCTGTGTCCTCATGGCTACTAGTCGGATTCATTACCGCTGAGCCACCATGGGAACTCCCGCACTATACTTTCTTATCCTTGGCCATGATTGTAAACACAAGGGGCAGCTTCACCTAGTGGTTTAGTTCAGTATTGCAAACAAAAAATGGTAGCATCTTGGACAAGTTTTGGTGTCTCCACATCTTTAAAATAGGTAGATGATAACAGTATCCTTCTCAACGCTTGGTCTTGAAAGAATACATGGGGAATCTTAGCACATAGTAAAGATTCGATGAAAGATACCAATTTCCCCAAAGTTTCTAGACATTTCATTCCATGTAAGCAAATTCTCCTTAATCAAACCATTGAACCACCTGTCTACCTCCTGACCTAACTGAAACCCACTTCTTCAAGAGCAGCTTCCTTTGTGCAAGGTGGAAAATGCTCGTGTCCAGCCATACATATCATGGTAAGGGGTGCTTTGGTTACCCCTTTCCACAGATGAGGAAACTGAAGCACAGAGAAGAAACTTGTCTAAATAATTGGCAGAGCTGGAATCAGAACCCAGAAAGCCTAGCTCTAGAGGCTGATCTTTTAATCAGTGGGCAGTTCTGCCCCTTTTTGTAGCTAAAAGTCTCATATTAAGTTCACTTCATTTTCTGTTATAGGGTATGAAATAAGAATACATTTTGTTTGAGCAATTATAGTTGCAGTAGCCAGCTTGTAAGATGGTCCATCCTTTGGACTGAATGTCTGTGTCTCTCCCACTCCCACGCCAATCCTAATCCCCAGGGATGGTATTTGGAGGTGGGAAACTTTGGGGGTGATTAGAGCATGAAGGTAGAGTCCTCAGAAATGGGATCAGTGCCCTTATAAATGAGACCCCAGAGAGATCCCTCACCCCTATACTCATGTGGGGTTGCTGCAAAAACACGGCGATCTATGAATGAGAAAGTGGGTCTTCACCAAAGCCCAGTCATGCTGGACCTTGATCTCGGACTTTCTAAGCCTCCAGTACTGTGAGAAATAAATTGCTGGTTTTTATAAGCCATCTACTGCATTCTGTTATGGCAGCCTGAATAGATAAAACAGTCCCAGGGATCCCACGTCACACAGCCTTGTAGTTCCTAACCACATGATACAACGGTTGGCCTGTGGGACCAGCAGTATATGGCAGAAACAATGGTATGTTACTTCCAAGATCAGGTCGTAAAAGATACCACTGCTTCTGTCTTGGTCACTCTCTCTCACTCTTGTATCATTTGCTCTGGTGTGAGATGCCATGTCACGAGCAACCCTGTGGGTTAGGCCTGGGTGGTAAAGAATTGAAGCCTCCTGCCGTTACCAGGAGTGAGCTTGCAAGTAAATTCTTTCATGTAGGTGAGCTTCAGAATGATTGTATAACCAGGGAGCACCTTGACCACAACCTTAACAGAAGTTCCTAAGTCAGAACGACTCACCTTTGCTGCCTGATTCCAGCCCCTCGGACATTGTTAAGAGAATAAATATTTGTTGTTTTAAACTGCCAGGTTTTGGGATAACTTGTTACAAGCAATAGATAACTAATGCAGTGTCCTCTCAAAATCCTACATACTTGACCTTAAAGGCTATCTAGTGTAATGCATTTCCCATAAGTATTTAGTCATGAAACAGCAAAAGCAGGTTAAATCCCCAAATGGAATTTGGGGACTATTTCTACTTTTTTTTCTTTTAATGATTTTTATTTTTTTCCATTATAGCTGGTTTACAGCTTTCTGTCAATTTTCTGTGGTACAGCAAGGTGACCCAGTCACACATACATATATACATTCTTTTTTCTCACATTATCATGCTCCATCATAAGTGACCAGATATAGTTCCCAGAGCTTCCTACTTTGATACTGAAGGTCTGTAATAATCATAATGGCTTCAGAAGGAAGCGCTTCACAAATTGTTACCTGAGGTTTCCTTATCAGTTAACAGACCCACACGCATTCCTTCTGTCTTGGACTTTTCCCCACGTTGATATGCAGGATATACATATTCATTAGCTGACCTGTTGACCAAGTACCAAGATATCAAGTAAAACACAGACCTTTCATAATTACCCCCATCACCACCTTTTCTCTGCAAGACTCTTCATTTTATAAAATTGAGTCTAGGAGTTCCTGTTGTTGCTCAGTGGTTAACGAATCTGACTAGGAACTGTGAAGTTGCAGGTTCGATCCCTGGCCTTGTTCAGTGGGTTAAGGATCTGGTGTTGCCGTGAGCTGTGGTGTAGGTGGCAGACGCGGCTCGGATCCCGTGTTGCTGTGGCTGTGGCTAGGCTGGCGACTACAACTCTGATTAGACCCCTAGCCTGGGAACAACGCGTGCAGCCCTAAAATGACCAAAGACAAAAAAAAAAAAAAAGAATACATTGTTTACTATAAAAATATATGCTACATTTTGCTTATCCCTTCATATATTTTTGAGATCCTGCTTTCAGTTTTTTTTGTAAAAACCCCCCAAAAACCTAAATTTTTTGAGTAACCATTAAACTGTTTTCCACTAGTGGCTTTATCATTTTGCATTTCCACCAACACTGCACAAGTAAATGTTCCAATTTCTCTGCCAACACTTGTTATTTTATTTTGTTATTTTTTTGGGGGGGTTAATATTAGCCATCTAATGGATGTGAAGCAGTCACTCATTTATTTTTATTTCCTTTTTATAGATGATAGAACTGAAGAGCTCACAATCATTAAGTATCAGAACTGGGATCTGAACGCAAGTGAATTGATTCACTATTTTCTTTTTAGGGTCACACCTGAGGCAAATGGAGGTTCCCAGGCTAGGAGTCGAATTGGAGCTGCAGCTGCCAGCCTACACCACAGCCACAGCAACACAGGATCCAAGCCACATCTGCGACCTACATACACCACAGCTCACAGTAATGTCAGATCCTTAACCCACTGAACAAGGCCAGGGATCAAACCCATGTCCTCATGGGTACTAGTCATGTTCATTTTTGTCGAGCCACAATGGGAACTCCCGCAAATTGACTCACTATTAACCAACATATTAAGATACTTGTGAGATTGAAGTCTAAAAAACTCAAGAAGATAGAAGGTCTCAAGGACTAACAGTTACCAAATAAAGGGCAAAAATAATCTGCAGCAAGTTAAACTTACCTTTCTCTCTCTCCCTCCCTCTCTCTCTTTGGCCTTGCCAGCAACATGCAGAAGTTCCTGGGCCAGGGATCGAACCCATGGGCCACAGCAGCAACTTGAACTGGAGCAGTGACAATGCCAGACCCTTAATCCACTGGCCCACCAAGGAACCCCAAATGACCTTTCTCTTGATAATGTTCTCCGAATCCTGAGGCTGAATGTGTTATGAAATTACAAAACGGTGTCCTGGGGGGTAGAACTCTTTTTTTTCACCTTAAAGAAATTTGTTCAGAATGTCCATTCTGAACTGTCCAATTCTTGGGACTTAGACTGGAGTTTTCTCATGCCATAATTTCTGTATTGTCTACCCGGGCAACATGAAATCAAAAAATTCTCTTAAGATTCTGTCAGCTACATACGTCCCAGTCATCATTTTAGCCAGTCCAGATCTCAAAGAGTTCTCTTAACTGAAAAGGGGTTCTGGCCAACTACCAAAATGCTCACTCTACATCGAGATTAAAGAAGTCAGTAGACTACTGAGCTCTAGATCTGGTCTCAGGGGAGTTCCTTCCTTCAGAGCAGAGACAATGTGTGAGATTTAAGAACCTGGGCTTTCCTATAGGACAGACCTTTAGTCACTGAAATTAGCCTTGCTACTTGACATAAAGTAACTGAACATTTCTGAGTCTGATGTATAAATAATAAAAAATATATAAATAAATCACATATAAATATAGACGCGAGTATAAGTCATACATAAATCAGGGAACGACGGGACCAGAGCTGATGCACAGGAAGCACCTAGCATGCACAGGCACTTAATAAATGCTTGGTAGTTATTATTTCAGTCACGGATCCATGCACAACAAAATTGTGCCCCATAAACATATTATTAAGCAAACATCAATTATTAAGAACATATGCTCAAATTCTAGAAAAGATGCATGATGTTCAGATGGTTAACGGCCCTGAACAGGTGATCCACATCAACACAAGGTTACTGTTCAATGTAGATAAGTATATCTATTGTGCTGGAATCAGGCCAACAGGTGATCCCACTAGGAACGACTTCGTGTTCTGAGATGTGGCATACCCATTTCTTAAATACAGGGTATTGCACAGTAGTAAAAGTTCCCACAATTTTATTGCTTTTCTCACATATAATTACGGAAACTATAAAAGAAAAATATCCCTGGGATTCGTGTACGTAGACACGCAACCTGAGAAGGTTGTTAAAGCTGGAAAGCGAGTCTAGCCTATGAAGACTTGCTCTTCGAATCCCTACGGAAGCTGGGCTTTGGTCCCATCCATGGCGGATTCACGCCATCCAGGACTGCCTAGATGAATGGGCCGCTCGCGGTGCTAGGGACCCAGCAGTCTCTAACCCCGCCCCTGCCTAGCGGAGCCCGCAGTCTGCGTCACTGCGCCCCGCCCCAGTCGGCCCCGCCCCCGCCCCCGTGATGCGACCTGCTGCCACTCTTCGAGCGGAAGTGGCGTCTGTAGGAGGTGGCAGTTAAGAGTGCGAATCGCAGTGAGCAGCTGCCCCTGGGTCCAGGCGGGAGGCGGAACTTCCGCTCCTTCCCGGGTAAGTGATCGAAAGGCGGAAGCGCAGCCGGGGGCGGGTAGGTTGTAGAACGGCGCGTTGAGTTCTGTTTGCGGTTCTTCAAGTCTCGTCCCCGTGGAGAACGCAACCCGAGGCAGCCGCGGGCTCTCGCCTCCAGGTAAGCAGGACCGCCTGGCGGCGCTGGGGGATGGAGCATGTGGCCCCCAGCGCTGACCTGCTGCAGCCGTCCCTTGCCACCCGGCAGTGGCCTCCGCCAACCTTGCTCCCAGCGTTTCTCACTCCCCCTCCGCTCTTTGATCTCTGCCGCAGCTCCCTCCCGGGCTGCCCTCCTCCTCGCGCCAGGGCACCCTTCTGAGACGCAGGTCCAGCCCTGTGACATCCCCTGCTTGACGAAGATGGCTCTCTTGTCCTTCCCTTCTTAACCAGGTTTCGCTCACCCTGTGCTCCTTCGCCGCAGGAGACACAACATTATTTCGTTCGAAACTGACATCTATTTGCTAGCTTTTGTATTTTCCCAAACATTTCTGAAGGCATTCTTCTCCACGGCAGGAGAATCAGTGCCTCTGTGCTTCCAGAGCACTGTTTACGCAGTGTAAAGAGCGCGTTTGTTAAACTTATTTAGTATGGTTGTTTTCCCACCGGATTATATGTTGCTTGAGGGCAGAAGTAGGGTCTTGCTCATTTGGGTTCTCCCCAAGGCCCAAATGAGCAAAAACACAAAAGTTTGGAAACTTAACAGCCCAAAGTATTCTCACTAGCTTTGTGATCTTAGGCACGATTTCCCCATCTATAAAGTGGTGATAAATAAAATAACTAATTTCACTCATTTTACACAGTCTATGGTACAGAATACGTACTCGATAAATATTCGACTCGCTTTATTTTTAGCTTTCAGTAGTTGCTAGGTACCTTTTTTAAGTGACTGGAGAGGCATTGTAGAGGAGTGATTTTTTTTTCCCATCCCTGATCATATTGATGCTCTCAATTAGTTAATACATTTGGTAGTATTTGACAAGCACAACCTAATTATGTAATTAAAGACAGTAATGCTAAATGTTGGTATCAACATTTGCAAGAATAAACATTTAACCTTTATGCTCTAATAACTTTAGGGGCTTGATTTAAGTCTGTGTGCCTTTCAGATGTATGTTTTTGAGGAGATGAAGATATGTGTGTACACATTTTTTATAGGTGACTGTAAAGTGCTGACCCATTGCCACTGAACATAGTTGAAACAAAATAGGAAGATGGCAGCAAACTCTTCAGGTCAAGGTAAATGCATCCTGGAATTTCTTTGGTTACTAGGAACTTTTTCCCAGTATAGTAAAGTATTTTGATAGCAAATTTAGCATGCTGAAGCCAGAATAAAAAATGAATAGCAAAGTAAAACCCCATATTTGAAGCAAGTCCAGTGTTGCATCAGATATATAACATCCTTAATAGCTATAAATCTTATTTTTTAATCTGTTAAGGTCATTCACAGTTTGTAAACCTTAGGTCCTCCTCTGACATCTGTGTTTTTTGCTCTTTTACTTGGGATTAGAGCCACTTTTTTTTTTTTTTTTTTTTTTTTTTTTTTTGTCTTTTTAGGGCTGATCCCATGGCATTTGGAAGTTCCCAGCCTAGGGGTTGAATCAGAGCTATAGCTGCCAACCTGTGCCACAGCCACAGCAATGCTGGATCCTTAACCCACGGAGTGAGGCCAGGGATCGAACACGCATTCTCATGGATACTAGTTGGGCTCATTACTGCTGAACCACGACGGGAACTCCCAGAACCACTTTTAAAGAAGTTATCACTAGGCAGTATCCATGCCTTCATCTTCATTTGCTCTAAAAACTATCATACACATTTCGTCTGTGTTAAGAGCTCTCTAAAGTAAATTAAGTTAGGAGCTCCTGTCGTGGCACAGTGGAAACGAATCTGACTAGGAAGCACGAGGCTGTGGATTTGATCCCTGGCCTCACTCAGTGGGTTAGGGATCCCACATTGCCATGAGCTGTGGTGTAGGTCGCAGATGCAGCTTGGATCCTGCATTGCTGTGGCTGTGGCGTAGGCCAGCAGCTGTAGCTCCCATTAGACCCCTACCCTGGGAACCTCCATATGCCTCAGGAGTGGCCCTAAAAAGCAAAAAAAAATAAAAAATAAAAAATAAAAAGGGAAATCAAGTTAGAAATATCCTAAATAAGACGTTTTTATTTGAAAACACTTTTAAAAAGTAAAATTAAATCTCTAGAAAGTATTAAATTCCACTTTGTAAGTTGTTTCCTGCTTAAAAACTTGAAGCAAATTTGTCTTTCCTCTTTGTATCAAGTCTAAACTTTTATTTGGGAATTCCCTTTTGGCCCAAGATTCAGAGAATGTTATCAAGAGAAAGGTAAATTGGAGTTCTTTGTGGTGCACTGGGTTAAGGATCCAACATTGTCATTGCAGTGCTTGAGTCACTGCTATGGCATGGGTTCAGTCCCTGGCCCAGGAGTTTTTGTATTCTATAGGCATAGCCAAAAACAAACAAACAAAACTCCTATTTTACCCATCATATTTTAAACTTAATCTTAGTTTTGTTTTATCTTAAGCTTCATATAAATGGAATCATAAAGTGTGTATTTGTGTCCAGCTTCTTATACTCACTGTACTGTCTGTGAGAAGAATCTATGTTGTACTGTGTATCAGTATTTCATTCTTAGAGTTCCCTGGTGGCCCAGTGGGTTAAGGATCTGGAGTTGTCACTGCTGTGGCACAGGTTCCATCCCTGGCCTGGGAACTTCTGCATGCTGCAAGTGAAGCCAGAAAAAAAAAAAAAAACCCACAAACATTCCTTTTTATTGCAGACTAGTATTCCATTTTATGAATTTACTTATTTATTCCTCTTTTTGGAAGCTTTGGGGTTGTATCAGTTTTGGCCATTGTGAAGAAATGAATATTCATTTGTAAGTCTGTGAATATTCATTTGTAAGTCTTTTTGCAGATATTTGCATAAATATCTAGGAATGGAGCAGCTGAGTTTATAGTTAACTTTATGAAAAACTGCCAGATCTTTCCCCAAAGTGGTTGTACTTTATATTCCCTCCAGCATGTGTGAGGATTCTGGTTGCTCCATATATAGCATTGTTGGTCTTTTCAATTTTAGTTATTTTAGAAGCTGTAAAGTGACATCTCATTGTAGTATTAACTTGCATTTCCTGGATGACAAATGTTGAGCACTTTTTTTGTGTTTATTAGTCATTGCAAATCTTTCTTTAGGAAAAGTTTATTCAAGCCCTTTGCTCATTTTTGAAAATTTTGCTTATTTTTATTATCAATTTTTGTTTGTTTGTTCTAAGTCTGTGTACAGGTCCTATGTCACTGCTAATTGCATTATCTAGATCATTTTGGAGTTGGTTTCTGTTGACTGCGTTTTTCTTGTTTTTGAGACTGGGTTACGTTTTTCTTTTTCTTAACTGATTTGTAATTGAATACTGACTTATGACTAATCCATTGTAGAGACTCTGCATTCTGTTATAGTCCTCTGAAATTTGATTTTTCTTCTAGCAGATGGCTTGGCTCATCTCATACTCCAGACTCTTGTCTCTGTTATGTTGGGCAGCAGCTGATATCTCTGCTCATTCTTTTTAGCTTTCAGCTGCTGCTTCACTGCTGGGGTGTCCCCCATGTATGTGTAGTTTGGCAGAAAGCAAAAACTTTGAGTGACTTATAGGCAAGTTACTCTGCCAGCCCTGAGCGCTGATACCCCAAGCCAGTAAGGTGAGACCACGCAAGCTGTTTGTGGATTGAGGGGTGCAAAAGGCTGCTGATTCCCAAATTTTAACAGTTGCAGTTTCTGCCTGATTTTGCTCTCTAGTTCCTTCAAATAATGACTACTAAGTATTTTGTCCAGAATTTATTACTACATTTATGGCAGGATTAATCTAACCAAACTATTCCACTAGTACTGGAGATGGAAGCCCACTAAACCTATTTTTAGTATATTACATTTAGCTCAAACTAAAGGTTACATAAGTTTTATAGAAGTGTAGTGTTGTAAAAAGCTAGCTGTGGGGACAGCTTTATTGGCGGTAACCAGCTAATATTGTGTTCTCTCAAATAACCGTGTGTGATTTGTGTGCTCTGTGGACTAATCACGGGTCAGCATTCTCCTACGGTCTTGACCTTTTCTTTTCACCACATTAGAAGGATTCAAATTAAAAACAATTGAATTTGAAAATGAAACTAAGGAAAATCTATCTTGGCAAGAAAATATGCTGCTAAAAATCACACAGTGCAATCCAAAGGAAACTTTTCAATTATCCCTCTGTTTTAATAGCACAAGTATTTGAGATTTATAATTTGCTGGGTTTGGGGTTTTTTTGTTTTTGTTTAAAGCAATTGCAGTAAAGCACAATCATTGCAGTGTTGCCTTTGGGTCCATAGTCAAATCCACTATGAAACATCCCCTAATTAAATGGAAGTGAATTTAGATTAGTCCTTTGGCCTTTGTTGCTTTTATCAGTGATTTTGTCACTGTCATGGAGCTGCTGCTATTCAGTACCAGCAGAGGGAGTCCATATCATGTTCTAGAGACTCCTAGACTCTCAGTGAAAATTTAAAATTCTTATTGGAGTTCCCATCGTGGTTCAGTGGTTAACGAACCCAATTAGTATCCATGAGGACGCAGGTTCCATCCCTGGCCTTGCTCGGTGGCTTGAGGCTCCTGAGTTGCTGAGAGCTGTGGTGCAGGTCGCAGACACGGCTCGGATCCCGCGTTGCTGTGGCTGTGGCGAAGACCGGCAGCTAGAACTCCAATTAGACCCCTAGCCTAGGAACTTCCATATGCTGCGGGTACGGCCCTAAAAAGACAAAAAATAAAATAAAATAAAATTGTATTTATTTGGGTCTAATGCATTTTATTCTCTATATTAAATTATTTTTGTACTGTTTATTGTATTGGAACTACTTACTATGGAGATTGAATGCCAAGCGCCATAATTATCTTACAGTGATAATGAAAGAACATGACTTAAAATGTTCATCTGTGTGTTTATTAGTGTAGTGTCTCTGGTGTAGGGGACAGAATCCATTGTGTTCCTTGTGCTTAGTCATGCTCTGCGCCTTTTATAAAAGAATGATGCCTATAGCTTGGAATATATAGCGTGACCGTGACCTGACCTGAACAGAGAATAACTGAAACATTGTGACCTGACCTACATGGATGGCTCTGAGAACAAAAGATCCAACATCAAGTTTGCAATAACCATGTCCCTCCCTCGCCCAGCCTTTAAAAGGGCTTTGCTGAAAGCCTTCAGGGAGTTCAGGCTTTTTAAGACATGAGCCACCCGTCTGCTTGCACAGGCCCTGAAATAAACCCTCCTGTGCTCCATATGCTGACATTTTGGTATAATTTGGACTCACAGTGAGTGGGGCACACGGACTTGTACTCGGTAATGCTGTATGTATGAATACACAATAAATATATGTTGAATCAATATATAACTTAAAACATGTTAAACTAATAGTGCCACAGCGACTTTGCTCTAATACTAAACAGCTCTTTTTTTTTTTTTTTTTTTTTAAGTGGTTGCACTTGTGGCATATGGAAGTTTCTGGCCAGGGACTGAATCTGAGCTGCAGTTGAGGCAACACCAGATCCTTTGGCCCACTGCACCAGGCCGGGGATTGAACTTGTGACTCCACAGCAACCTGAGTCACTGCAGTTGGATTCTTAACCCAAATAGCTCTTAAGCGTGATAGCTTGATTTACTGTGTGGTTGTGAAGAAGAGATAGCTTGTAGGATAATCACTTAAAAGGATCTGAGTATTGTAAAACATCCTTTTAAAAATCATTGATATGAAAGTAATAGAACAACCGTAATTGGAAAGTTGGATTATCCATAACCTCACTAATCAAATAATAATTTTCATTCTTTAGTTTTAGATTTTTTTTCAATAAAAAGAATTCTAGTTAGTCCTTGTTTAAGTGTGATAGAACTACTCACGTAAAGTGAGTATCAGCTGTTAGGTTTTAATGCGATTTGATGTAGTGCTAGTTACTCCAGAGTATTTTTAGTGACACAGAAATGTGTGGAGATTAAATGTTTCTATAAATGAAGGTGGAAATGAGAATATATATGCATGTGAATGGAGAGAGGGTTATAGTTCTAAAAGTGGAACATTTAGAACGTGCTGCTTTATTCTAAGGTAGTTTTACTAGGAAAAAGGTTCATTAAAAAGGATTGTTAAGTAATTCCTACGGTACATGAGATAATATATTTTAACACCCTCATGCTTCTAAGAATGCAGAAGCTACATATAACTTTAATATGCATGGCAAATAATGTAAAAGTAAAATGTTGATTTGTGCCAAGAAACAGTTTGTGTTTAAAAAAACAGTCTGTGTAGTGATTATAATAAAACAATTACGTGTTATATGTTGATGCTCTAGAGTAAATCTGTGTAAACCTTGAAGGTAGGAGGATCTTACTCTAGAAAATTACACTTAACTGCTTCACATAAGCAGAGAGGCTACCGTAGTTTGTGCCTCAGTGTGAATGCTCCTTGTTCCTTGTACATCGTGCACTGTCCCTGACCAGTCTCTGCCCCTCTCCCCAGGAGAGGAGGAAATATACATCCTACCACCCAGTTCTCCTTTATAATCAACATAAAGAGCTTAGAATCCCTCATGTGAGTATCCTTAGGAATGCTGAGGCCCTCTCTGCTTGAAAAATGCTCCCTCCTTCCCACTGTCTTCATTCTTTCTCTAGCGCAGTGATGCTTACCCAGCACTCCTGGTCCCTTGGCTCCCCCCACTCCGCCTCTGCCCCCAGTGTTCAGTTTCTTAATCCTTTAACCTTTCCATTTGTTTTGTTTTGTTTTGTTTTGTTTTTCAAATTAGGGGTCAGAAACTTAAATGCCTACAGACAGAAACAAATCTGATAACTATGGTAACAAGCTGGGGAGAATGCTCAGCGGAAGGGGACAGCTGTTCCTTTGTTCCACCTAATTGTTGCCACGGGGGCATCCAGACCCCTGTTGCCAGATCTTGAGATGTTTTATGAGAAACAAGTTGAGAATTTTGTATACACACTCTCTGTGTTTACATGTTGGCATTTAGTTCAGATTTTGAAAACGTATTTGGGTGCCACTCCTGGGCCAGGACTTTGAACCTCTGCTCTACATTTTATGTTAAGATTGGAGCTCAAGGAGTTCCCGTTGTGGCTTAGCAGGTTAAGAACCTGACTAGTATCCATGAGGTTGCAGGTTTGATCCCTGGCCTCGCTCGGTGAATTAAGTATCTGGCATTGCTGCAGTCTGCGGCATAGGTCATGGATGCTGCTTGGATCTGGCATTGCTGTGGCTGTGGCATAGGTTGGCAGCTGTAGCTCTGATTCAACCCCTAGCCTGGGAACTTCTATATGCTGTAGGTGTGGCCCTAAAAAGAAGAAAAAAGAGAAAAGAAAGGAAAAAAAAGATTGGAGCTCAAAATCAAGCCCAGTGCTCAATATTTGATAAGGGTCATAGCTCTTTGTAGCCTGTCAGTTATGCTCCATTTCTCTCTCAGAATTGCCTTCTAGTCAGTTGCAATTTTTGACTTGTTCCTTGAAAGGCTGTGTCATTTCTGATTTTTGTTTGTTTGTTTTTTGCATTTTTTGCTTTTTAGGGCCGAAGGTGTGGCATGTGGAAGTTCCCAGGCTAGGGGTCGAATCAGAGCTGCAGCCACTGGCCTATACCACAACCACAGCAACACAGGATCTGAGAAGCATCCACGACCTAGCCGCAGCTTGCTGCAATGCTGGATCCTTAACCCACTGAGCGAGGCCAGGGATTGAACCCGCGTCCTCATAGATACTAGTCGGGTTCGTTACTGCTGAGCCACAATGGGAACTCCATGTGTGTCATTTCTGAACAAAAGCAGTTGAGAAACCGAAATATTGTTTTGACCTGAGTATATCTAATGCTGCCACCCCCATGCCCCAGTGAAAGAGGCACCAAGAGGCCTAAAACAGAACTAAGAAAATCTCTACTCCCCGAGATTGACTGAGCAGGATAGAGTTGGTCCCCCTGTAGCATTTGGGGCCACAGAGATTTTGTTAAAAAACAAATGCTGTTATCCATACTTTGGTGATTAAAATTCTTTAGAACTAAGTCTTAAAAGTCCTCAGTCAGTTTCATTCTTTACATTTATCTGTGTCCTCTGCTGTTAAAGTTACTGGAAAAGAGGCAGCAGGGAAACAGTAACCATGAAACTACTTACTAATGAGCTCATTATCATGTTAGAAAATAGAATTTTGCTTCTGGGTTTCTAGGTGGCCTAGGTATATAAAATAGCTCCAGTTTTATTTCTCTTTCTCATCCCCCACCCCCTCTCTTTTTTCAGGCTTCCAAAACAAAAATAGAGTTGCAATCTTGGCAGAACTGGACAAAGAGAAAAGAAAATTACTAATGCAGAACCAATCTTCAACAAATCACCCTGGAGCGAGGTGCGAAGAATAATGTGGTTTTTACATTCAGTGATAGAAAAAAATATCTTGCACAAAGTAACTGAAATTGGTTGGCAATGGTTTAGAATTTAACATGTTTTATTTCCTAGTTGTATTTGAAAAATTAGATTATTGATAATATTAAATATTTTAATTCTAATCAGAATATTTAAATTTCCCTGTAGCCTACTTTCAGAAAAAGAAGAGGGTTTTGTATGGATTTTTTTTGTTATGTTATTGGTAATGGCCCACTTTTTAAGCCTAATGCAAAGTAGGTAAGATTTCAGGTAGCTTAATGATCTTTATTGTATTCAGTTTCTGCTGTCTTAAGTCTCTTCCCTGACCTCTGCTATCCCATTCCACCACCACACTAACTTTGCCCATTCTTTTTCAGCTAGGCCTCTTAACCAACGAAGTTATCTGTACCCCATCATCTCTGCTCTCTCACTTATTTACTCCTCAGCCCACTACAATCTGACTTCCGGGTCTCCCAAAGAACGAGTTAGAGCCTAGGTCACTTGCAACCTCATGTGGCTAAATCTGGTGAACCAAAGTCTTTTTCTTGGTAGACTTCTTAGCATTATTTGACACCACTCTGTTGCTGCCTCCTCCTCCTCCTCTGGCTAGGGGTCAAATCAGAGCTGCAGCTATAGGCCTACACCACAGCCACAGCAATGCCAGATCCGAGCTGCGTCTGTGACCTACACCACAGCTCAGAGCAGCACCGGATCCTTAACCCACCGTGTTAGGCCAGGGATCGAACCCGCATCCTCATGGATAATAGTCTGGTTTATAACTTACTGAGCCACAAGGGGTACTCCCTCCTTTTTTACATTGAAACATCTGTGCCACACAGTATGTTAGTTTCAGGTGGACTACACAGTGATTTGACTTGCGCGTGTATTAGGAAATGATCGCCACAATGTCTAGTAATCATCTGTCCCCATACAAAGTTATTACAGTATTACTGATCAAATGCCTTATGCTGTATATTATAGTCCTGTGACTTATTTATTTTCTAAATGAAAGTTTGTGCCTCTTAATCCCCTTTGCCTTTTTCACCCACCCCCCAACTCCCTACCCTCTGGCAACCACCCATTTGTTCTGTGAGTCTGTTTTCATTTGTGTTGTTTTTTAGATCCCACATGTAAGTGGCCTCATACAGTATTTATTTTTGCAAATGGCAATTTTTTTTATGTCTGGGTAGTATTCCATTGTATACAGCTCCCTCCTTCTTAAAATACTCTTTCCTTGGTTTCCATTTATTCACTCACTGTTACACTATCTTGGTTTCTTTTTCAGACATTCCTCCACTGCCTGTCTCTTGAATGTTGATATTCCTCAGAGTTCTTTTCTAGACCCAGTTTCCCAGTCTTCACGGGATGTAGTCAGTTGCATCCACTTTGACAACCTGTTACTTATACATTTGCATCTCGAGCCTCGTCCTCTCTCTCAGGCACCAAACTGCCTCCTAGACATCTCCACTTTGATGTCCTGTAGGCATTTCCAGCTTAGTATGTCCCACACTGAACACATCTTCCCTCCAACTACTTACTGTTCTTGGCCTGCTCATACCACGTGGTGGTACAGATCTACTACTAATCAAAGCCAGAAATGTGAAATTTAATTGTTTATGATTCCCTTTCACTTCCATCTCCAACCATTTATCATTCTCTCATGATTATCTTTGGAAATGGGTCTCAGACTTGTCCATTTTTCCTCATTGCTACTGATGCTGCCCTAGTCCTGGCCACTCATTTTTTGCCTCAATTACTGACTTTCCCCCAGTCTTAAGTTCTCTCGAATACATTTATCGGTTTTGTCAGTTAGGACGTTTTAATCTGGAAGGGACAGAAAACCCAAAAATTGGCATAAACTTTAGGATTATATGCTAATAAGGTGGTTCCAGAGTGGCTTGCTGCAGTGGCACGCCAGTGTCAGCCGTGGCCCAGCTTCCTTTCATCTCTCCTTTCTGCCTGTCTCCGTGGGGCAACACCTCCCTCTTGGCCAAAATAATGACTGCAGTGGCCTAGGCATCAGTCACCTCTACGCTGAGCCACCTATACAGGCAAACGCCAGAAAGGTTCCTATCCGATGTCCCTTTTGTAACAGTGAGGAAAATGTTCTCAAAGCCTCTAGCAGACTGCCCATGGAATCTGGTTGCCCAGAATTGTGAACCTTTCTCTCGCCTAAACAGGAAACCAGCAAGGGCAATGGTCCTCTCTTATACTAATCAAAGTATAAGGGGCTGGCCTGGCCTGCTCAGAAGCAGGGGACCGATGATCACTGCACTGAGTTTGGGTTCCATTAGCAAGGAAGAAGGGAGAGAAGCAGCTGTAGTAGAGGAGGCGACCGGCACTGTCTGTATCGTGGCGGTCTTTCTGGATCAGGGTCTCTGAATAAGAAGTATCTGTGGTATATGGAGGTTCCCAGGCTAGGGGTCCAGTCGGAGCCACAGCTGCTGGCCATAACCACAGCCACGCCAGATCCAAGCTGTATCTGCAACGTACACCATAGCTCACGGCAACTCCAGATCCCCAACCCACTGAGCGAGGCCACGGATCGAACCCGCAACCTCATGGTTCCTACTTGGATTCTTTCCCACTGTGCCACAATGGGAACTCCTAGGAAGTATCTGTGATACTTTTGATCCAGTCGTTCTTCTGCTTGTAACAGTCTTTGGAAGTTTTCCTTCACTGTAAGGATAAGGTCTACATTTCTTAGTTTATTTCACAAGGCTTTACATATCTCTGTACCTGCCTTCCTCCCTAGCCTCATTTTTTGCCAACCCACTCCTCCCCTCTCAACCTTGATCTTTAGTCCTACTGAACTCTTAATTTCTTCAGATGGTCTTTCTCATTTCTTTCACATGCTCTCCCTTCTGCTCGAAACATTCTACTCTTTAGTTTTCATCATAAATGTAACATTATGATAGACCAGAGTACCTCAAATCTGTTTACAAGCAGAGGACAATAAGCCATCAATAAAAGGCAATAACCTGAAGCTCTAGTAAATAGATAGGCTTTCTTCATACAAATTAATGTAGACAGCGGGAGAAGGAAAAAAGGCTTATTCAGGAAGCTCTCTCTCTTTTTTTAATCCCTACATAGAATGTATAATGGAAAATATAATTGAAAAATAAGGGGGTTGGAGTTCCTGTTGTGGCTCAGTGGTTAACGAATCCGACTAGGAGCAATGAGGTTGCAGGTTCGATCCCTGGCCTCGCTCAGTGGGTTAAGTAAGGATCTGGCGTTGCCCTGAGCTGTGATGTAGGTCGCAGAGGCGGCTCAAATCTGGCATTGCTGTGGCTGTGGCATAGGCCGGCGGCTACAGCTCCGATTAGACCCCTAGCCTGGGAACCTCCATATGCCACATGTGCAATCCTAGAAGAGACAAAAAAAAGGGGGGGGGGGAATAAGGGGGTCTGTAAACAGTCAAGTAACTAAGGTTTGCATTTCAGCATTGCACTGTCGAGACCAGCTCTCAACAAGGACTTCCGGGACCATGCTGAGCAGCAACACATTGCAGCCCAGCAGAAGGCGGCTTTGCAGGTGAGCAAAGTGTCACCAACATTGTCTCACTGGAGACTTCCTGGGGCTCAGAAAGCAGCACAGTTCCTGTTTTGTATTTCAGTGGAGCAATATCAATAAAAATGTCCCGCACATAATTGCAGTGGTTCGCTGACGGGCAATCATGCCCAGAGGATTTGACAGACCAACCCAGCAGTAATGAAAGCATCTTTTACGGGGCTGATGTGGTCATGATTGATCCTCCGCTGCACTTGGCAAGGGACTGCTTATGGCCAAAGAGTTTAGGGTATTTGATGGACAGAATGATCTTGAAAAGCTGAACTGGCTAGTTTAATAGTACATAAATATTTTTTTTCGAATTTGTTATGCCATTATGTCCTTTTGATAGTCTTATGGTTTATGATTGTTGTTTGGATTCTTTTTTTTTTTATTAATCGTCAGCATGACTGCTGTGCAGGAATATTTAAAGACTTAACACCTATCATAAGCATGTGATAATCCATCAGTTAAAAGAATTTGTAATTTAGTATTACATTGATCATTGATAATTTAACCAAGATTCCCAGAGACCCTGGACAAGCCATCGTTACCTATGCTTTTAAACCTTGGAATCTCAAAATGGGCAGGGTCATTAAATTTCATCTCACTTTAGACATACCTGTGAACAGTCCTCCTTTATTTAGTGCCAAGGGAAGTCCCTAGTTGTTTTCTGTTATTTATGTTACAGCATTCTCTAAAATGTTGGGGTTTTTTTTTTGTTTTGTTTTGTTTTTGCCTTTTAGGGCTGTACCCACAGCATATGGAAATTCCCAGGTTAGGGGTCGAATCGGAGCTATAGCTACAGGCCTACACTTCAGCCACAGCAACGCCAGATCTGAGCCGCGTCTGCGACCTACATCACAGCTCATGGCAACGCTGGATCCTTAACCCACTGAGCGAGGCCAGGGATCAAACCTGCATCCTCATGGATACTAGTCGGATTCTTAACCTCTGAGCCACAGTGGGGATTCCCTGAAATGTTGGTATCTTGATCACCAGTACTCTGCTGCCTTGCCCCCCCTTCTCTTTCTAACTGCTGCCCTTCTCTCTCAAACTTCTGCTTTATTGATGAAGAGCAGAGTACTCTGGGACCACTGTTGCTGGTTTTCCTCACCACTGTAAGGAACAAAGTAATTCATGTCTTTGACTCAATTGCTGACTGAAGAGAATCACAGGGGGGAGAGTGGGCGTTGTAAGTTAGTGCCTGGTGCAGCTTGCTAATATGAATTCTTTATTACTGTCCATCTCCTGTGTACTTACACAAAATCAGCAGCATAAGAACTGATTTTTAAGATAAATTTGGTCTCAAGCCTTCAGAAAACGTAAGTAATTTAAATGCTTTGGTTGAAGAACTGCAACTCTCACTAGCTTAATTGCTTCTTTTCCTTTTTTTTAACTCTTTCAACCAGCATGCGCATGCACATTCATCTGGATATTTCATAACTCAGGATTCGGCATTTGGGAACCTTATTCTTCCTGTTTTACCTCGCCTTGACCCGGAATGAAGAAAATATTTGTAACAGAAGTGACTGTAACATTGAATGCCAAAGCTACTATCATTCAGTGCTATACAAACTGTGACTTTCAGAATTCTGGTGGACTTTTACATGTTTTGTTTCTTTTAAAAGAAAGATATGTGTAAACGAAAGCAAAAAAGGAGGGGTAACCAGGATGATGAGAGCTCTGGACACTGTGTTATTGGAGGAACTGATCATGCTACCCAGGACTGTAACTTGTGCAGGGCGGTTTGATTTTTAACGCTGAACTGAATGTGGTCATGTAAACTCACCCCCCAACCCCCCAAAAGCTGGATGAGTACATCCTGTCTACAGTAGACTTTCAAGAACCATCTAAAGTACTGAACTTCAAACACGTGAGGGTGCTGTTTAAAAACGTGAACCAATAGGCCTAAATAAGTTACGTTCACACTTGCTGTTTATAGAACAGATATTAGTGTACCTTTTGAGTTTATAGTCAACGAATCATCCTGAAATATCCTTTAACACATAACTAGTTCCCCTAGTCTCAGTTTTAGAAGAAAACCCAAGATGAGACTAAGTTACTGACCAGTCTTAAACATTCTTTATAAACCTATGCCACTATAAATTATGTGACTAAATACTATTAAAAACGGTAGGAAGTGTAGTTTTAAAATTTGTACACGCTCATATTTAGTATTACTACATAAATGATGTGCCTACAGTTTTCTTGCCCATATTTGCTCTGATTAAAAACATTAATTAAAGTGGAGCCCCTTTTTGCTTACTTTAAGGAAGGATTTAGGTTAAGCAAGTGTCTCAACATGATACATCTCTAACAGAATCTAGGGTGCTTATTTAAATATGCAGAACCCACAGCTTACCCTAGTCCTATGGAACTAGTGTGTCTAAATCAAAATAAAGTTTGAAAACCATAAGTTAGACAATTCAGTTTTCACGATCTATAAATTCACAGATTTGTAGGTCATGAAACTTAGAGGTCATTTAACTAATGTTGACCTTTTTTTTTTACTTTTATTAGGGTTGAAATGATGGTTTATACTATATTTCAGATACAGTATTTTTTATAACTGCCCTCATCTTGGCCTCGAATCTCCATCCGCTCTGGTGGTAAGATGAAATTTAAACTTGAAATTCCAGTTTGGGTCAATCATTGGAAAAAGTTCATCTCCCTTTTCAAAGAGTTTCTTCTCCCTCCTTCCCTAGATATTTGTACCAGCTCTCCGGCTCCATGTTACCTAAACTATGTGAAGCAGGAATGACTGGTTCTAGATGTGACCGGGCCACTTAGATTCTTTCTGTTGAGAATTTGAACTGGTTTTCTCCATTCAGCTGAGCTGGCAGCTGTCCCCTTTGTAACAGTCACCATCACAACAAAGGTGGCCTTTCACCTACTGCCGAGGAGCTCCGAGGGGGCCTTTGCCTCTGCCCTGCCTCAGGTCCATCCAGCTGTCTATGGCCCTCCTTGTAGGAATCTTTGTTCTCTTGAATTAATTTGACTAAGTCACTGTTCTGTGCGATCCATGACCTACTGGCATCATTTCTGAATCTAGCGATGCTAGGGAGATAAATTTTTTGGATTGTATAGTTTTTATACATTTGAAGCTTCTACCAACCACGTGACTTTGATAACCTCAGTAAAGAGATCTTTTTCTTAGTGGTATCTTTTCTGGTCTCAGCCTTTTAAATAGATGTTGCCTAAATCCTACAGTCCTGGCTGGTGAGCACTGCCTCCGCCTCCTCCTTTGACCCACTTACAAACTCGGTTCAATTCCGTGTGTCTTTATTAACACCTACTCTGTAAAGGACTGCGCTTTGCGGGGAAAAGATAAGGAGGACCTGCTCTTAAGGAGGTCGTGGTGGAGTGGAGCCTGTCCTGGTGCAGCGGGAAGGAAGCCGGTATCCAGGGAGCGGCACCGGAGCGGCTTCTTGGAGCACGGAGCAGCCTAGACAGGCCTGGAAGAGTCGATGTGATTTCACCTTGCAAGGGAGGGAACAGCTGCTCCAGGCTGAGGTCAAGGTTTTGTGACTAAAGGGAAGCAGGGGCCCGGCGGTTGTGAGGACCGCCGAGGTGCTGGCAAGGGCGGCAGCGGACCCTGTCGGAGGCCCTGCGGCCAAGTCCCAGCCTTGATTCCCTCGGACTGTGGTGTTTGGCTGAGCCACTTCACCTCTCTACCTGTCACCCTGTCTCATCTGTAAAATGGGAACAGTGCACACTCTGCCTCCTTCGTCACTGTATTTTTCAAAGTGCAGGTTTCAACACCGAATTGAGAGGCCAACCTAATGGCTGAATAGGGGGCGAGCTGCTTTTTTTTTTTTTTTAATAGAAAACATCAGAGTACGTGGCATATAATAATAGATACTGTTTCATGAGGCTTCCTTTTCTGTGTAGTTTTAACTTATTTTGTTTATTGTCTGTTCCACCAGCATGTAAAGTCTTTGCAGACAGGATTTTTGTTTCCCTCTTTCCCTCTTCCTTCCCGTTTACTGCTGTATCCGCTGAGAACAGTGTTTGGCATGTAGTAGGTAGTCAGTACCTACTCATTGAGGGAATGAAGAACTATGCTGGATCATGATTTAAAAGGTATTGCTTTTTACTGTAAGTCATGGCAAGAATGTCCTGAAAGCCACTGCTAAGTAATAGATAGTGCTTTGTGTGACTGCAGAATAAAAAATGAAATGACTCAAGAATTTCGAAGGGAGACTTTTTTCCCCCCTGAATAGTCTATAATTTGTCTCAGTTCTTTGCTTCCCTTTGGCAATGGAAATTCAGCCTTTATATGTGTTTAAGGCCCATTGAAAAAAAGGATTTTGGCAAATACGGTTACACTCAGAGTAGAAGACCAGCACAGAGGACGTCAGGTTGTTGGTGCTGATCACCTCCCATCGGAATCCCGACAGCACGAGGCCCGCTGTCAGTAGCATTAAGCTCAACCAGTATTCACTTCACTGAGTGCTTTTCTTCCTCACCTCTGCATGCACAGTGGCGAGTATACAATAGACAGCCACATTTTTTTTTAATGACCAAATAGTGAACATGGATGGAGGAGAACTTCACTGTCCTCAAGAATCTGGCAGTCTAGAACAAGCAACACTAACACCAGCACTGACAGCACACTAGTAGCTAATCCTGGGTGCAACCTGGTGAGGAAGGAATGAGTCCGTGAACATGGAAGGACCATGAAATCTCCATCAGAGAACACTCATTTGAACTTGGCTTACAAGATGAGAGAGTCCAGCCAGGAAAGATAGGGGAGCAACATTCAGAGCAAAGGGAAAACTTGCACAAAGGCAGGCAGGAGAGCGGGCACAAGGGCCATTGTAAAGCAACCAAACATACAATTTGGTTGGATTTATGGACAGATTTGGATAAATTTGTATATGGCAATAATTAGAAACAAGGCCAAACATAGACTGGACTCATATTCCAGAGAGTGGAATTCCAGGGAGAGGCAAATATCTTT
>PVHT021183634.1:20295877-20360093 GCA_004024745.2 Catagonus wagneri
GGGGGTCCAGCGGAGGAGAGCCACTGACGAGGGAAGTGATACAAGAAGATTTGCATTTAGCGAGATTTTCCCAGGAAGGTTTTCCCAGGGGGGGATTGACTAGTGGAGGCAAGAAGACCACTCAGGTTGCTTTTAAGTGATCCTGGGGCAGACGGTATGGTCTGACCAAGCTGGTGGCAGCGAGGAGAACGGGAAGGGAAGAGACTGAGGGGTTATGAAGGCAGGTGGAATCGTCCAATGATGGAAGCATGGAGGATGGGAGGAAAGGAGGGAGACGGAGGATGGAGGTCCTGGAATAACTGTCAGCTTTCTGGCTTGGGCAACACAGTGGACACAGGTGCCGCTTCCTTAGGAAGAAATACAGGTGGGACAGGGGTTAAGGAGCCTTTCTCAGCTGTGGCTGCACACGAGAAGAAGTGAGTGCTACTGCCTGAAGGCCTCCGCTGTCCGGAAGGAATGTCTCTCCTGACCTAGGATGCTGCTTGGTCTCCCTGGGGGAACCGGGGAAACAGGCGCTCGAGTCACGTTCTACATTCTGCTCAGATGAAGAACCCCAGGGGAGAAAGGTTTCCATGATGTAGGGCTGCTTACGCTCGGGCCCCGGGAGCGGATGAAATCAGCCTGACAAAGTGTATAAAACTGAATCGGTTTGAATGACAGAATCTAGAGATGCAAGGAAAAAAGCAGGAGACCGTGACACTTAAATCCTCAAGGAAGCCAAGGAGAAGGTAACTTTAGAAAGGAGGGACTGGCCAAGCTGTTACCCACAGCGTTTATTGTGCCACTGGGGATGCTAGAGGTGATTCTTGGGGTATATACGGGCAAACATTTTTTAGTAGTTATTTATTTTTTTTTTATCTGCAAGGAATCCAGCATTTATGTAGTTATATAAGTAACCCTAGCTAACAGTTATTGACAGTTACTATATCCTGGCCATTTTCTAAATGCTTTATATGTACTAATGTGCTTACTTAACACTCACCACAACCCCACAGGTAGATATTACTGTTATCCCCTTTTTAAAGATGAAGAAACTGAGGCACGAAGAGGTCAAATCACTTGCCCAAGGTCACGGAACCAGTAAGAGGCAGAGCTGGAATTTGAACCTGAAGGGTTTGACTCCAGGAACCCTGCTTTAAAAAAAAGTATTTACTTTTTGCTTTAAAATAAATTCAAGTCAAAAAAGAATAGCAAGAAAAATTAATTAAAATGAAAGAAAATAGCAAGGAAATAATAGAACAAGTGGATTCAGCTGTCAAAAATTGTAACAGAGATACCTGAATAACTGACCCTGGCCGGGGAGCTACATCGCAGAGAAAGGGCTGATAGTGGCCTGTACACAGTCTGCACATGTCCTGAGACCGCGGGACAAAAGGAATCATCATCATACTGCTCCCTGCCTAGGTGGGGGGTCAAATTGCATCCTTTCAACTCTAGGCCATTATCTTAGGGACAGACAACAAACCACAAATACAGTATTAACTGTTAACTGTCTAAAATGTTATTTGTTATTGGTGGGGATTAGATTCTTTAATAATGTCCTGAAAGATTCACTGGGTTCTTTAAATTTGACCAATCTCTTTCGCATTATTACCATACTTAAGTGTTTTAGAAATGTGCTAAATTACTTCCTTGATTGCATTTTGAACACTTCAACAGCTGAGTACATTGTAAATACTCCGGCAGGAATTTTTATTTCTCATCCTTATTTCTTTAGGGTCCCGTGAGAAATACAAGAAGCTTGTTGATTGCTGAAATACATCTTGTTTAATGTCTTTCGTGTCTGTCCCTGGTGTCCTACCAGCAAAAACGGTAGCGACATGCTCCAAAGCAGAGGAAGAAATAAAACAGGGAAACCAAGAGAAGAAAGGAAAGGGAAACGTCCTGGGAAGGAAGATGCGGCTTCAGTCCTTATCTGGGATGAGAAAAAGATGGAACAGATGGAAATAGGCCAAGAGATATCGTTCACGAGAGATGCCCTCAGGCACCGGGAAATATTATCTAAGTGAGAGTGGCTGGGTACCAGCCATTGACACATCTATCCTCTGCCCTGAATCCTTGCTGGTCCCTGCCTATAGGTTCTCTCATTCTTTCAAAGTTTCAGTAGCACCTGGTTTCCGGAGCAACACAATGAGGAGTGTCTGTCCTCGAGGCCCAGGAAACCATGTGCCACCCCAGCCCTGGGACCCCCTGGCTCAGTGCACCCACCTTCACTGTACTTTCAGCATGATGGATCACATCTCCATCTGTCTGTCATCACCAAGGCTGCTGGAATAAACACGATTTCCACAGATCTACGCTCTACGTTAGAGGGAGAGACAAAATGCATTCCCATCTGGTAGATACAAACGAGGCCATGCCAGTAATTCAGATTTCACCGGTTCTTGACATTATGGCTACAACTCAGCATTTTCACCTAAAAATTTACCTCAGGTATTTTCTAGAAGGTCTTACTTGTATTTGTCAGCATCGTTACTCTCATCTCTCCTCAGGTCCTTCCTTTCGGCTTGAAGAGTCTGTGATTCTATGAGATTGGTGAGGAGGGCTGTGGAATCTCTAGTACAAGAGCTTTTGAGTGTGTTTATTTTAAAGTCTGACTTTTAGAAAATTTCAAACATCTACAAAAAAAAATAGAGAAGAGTGAATGAACTCTCATGTACCCATTGATCTGCTTTAACAATTATCTACTCAAGGCCAATTTATATACACCTCCACCTCCACCTCCACCTTCTGGATTATTTTGAAATAAATCCTTAAATATTTTAGCATAAATCTCAAAGAGACAACTCTTTTTAAAAAATCAGATGCAGAAGTTTTTAAACTTGAGTTTATATATGTAATGCTGCATGCATATATACTTCTCGAGAAAATGGCCTATAGCTCTTGCAAAAAATTTGTTTAACTGTCTCAGGGGTCTAAGGTTTTAAAATTCATGGCTCTGGGGCTCCTGCCACGGCACAGTGGGTTAAGAATCCGAATGCACCAGCTTGGGTCGCTGCCAAGGTTCGGGTTTGAAACTCAGACCAGCACAGTGGGTTAAAAGATCCAGCATTGCAGCAGATGCAGCATGGATTCCTGGCCCGGGAACTTCCATGTGCCCTGGGTGCAGCCATTTAAAAAAAAAAAAAATCATTGCTCTAAGCAAAACAATGAGAAGAGATTAAATTTGCCTCAGGGTCAGTAATTATGAATAAAACCTTTCATCTTTTCACCATTATCATCATTCTATTCGATCTTAAGTTTTTTGTTTTGGCTTTTTAGGGCTGCACCCTCGGCATCTGAAGTTCCCAGGCTAGGGGTGGAATCGGAGCTGTAGCTACTGGCCTTTCGCCACAGCTACTCCGGATCCTTGACCCAATGAGCGAGGCCAGAGACGGAACCCACGTCCTCATGAATACTAGCCGGGTTCATTTCTGCTTCGCCACAACGGGAACTCCTTATGTATTTTTCAGAAACCTGTTTCTTAGGAATAATTTCCCTTTTTTTTGCTTGTGCCTAGAGCACGTGGAAGTTCCTGGGTCAGGGATTGATTCCAAGCTGCAGCAGTGGCCTGGGCCACTGCAGTGACAATGCTGGATCCTTAATCCGCTGGGGCACAAGAGAATTCCTTTAGGAAAGATTTTAGCTGTTGTATATACGGAGCAGTAAATTTCAACTTCGAAAGATTTTAGGATTAAGTGCACTCTCCAAAAGCCATAAATGCCAATTTAAAGAGCAGAAGAACATTAGCAGCACGTAATCAATGGTCAGTACACGATCACCATGAGAGCTCTAGGTCTGTCCAGTGAAGAAATCCAAGGGATTTCTGACTCACCAGAGCGAGAGTCAAAACTATTTCACCCAGAGCACTGTCCAACTAAAGTTTTGCAAAATACAGAGGAAAACATACTTCTAGGAAATGTGCTACTAAAATAAAAACCATTCAGAAGCCATACATACAGGTGGTTAAATTAAAATAACTGAGTTATTTTAATAAAACAGACATAAAATATACACGAACATTTTATTTTAAAAAATCTGGGTTAAACAGTCAAGCTGCATGTACAGAAATCAAACCAAACAATAACAACTTAAAAAATAAAAAACAGAATCTTGCAAACTGATAAGACTCTACCAGACTATTAACTAGGGAGCTGGACTAGATGAACAAGAAACTCTGACATGTGATTTCCCACTCGAGCGATACCATGAGCCCACACATGTGCGTACATGTGCAAGTGTCACTCAGGAGAGAAAGAAAACCTTGAGAATGGTACAATAAAATAATTCAAGTTAGTGACCATTTCTTATATCATTCAGAATGAGGTTTCCAGTGTGAACAAATTATAGATATCTTCCTCTGCATTAAAAATTGATCCAAGATAATGAAAACATCAGCACACAATTTTGTCGCTATCTTTTGGAACAAAACAGCTACACAGAAAATATTAAATTTCAAATGAAAGTATTGTTTCTCGTCTAAGTAGTTAAAGTGAACATATTTTTGTCAGTCACAGCAAAACAAAAGGAGACTTTAGGAAAGGTTATACTTGGAACTTATCCAGAAGAGATCCCCTCCATCTGGAAGAGGTTTGCTGGGCTTTGGAAGGAAAACCTAAGCAAAACGCAAAGCAACCCATTCACTATTCTATGGCTAAATTTAAAGCAACTTTGCCGGTGCTGTTGAAAATTTTTAATTTCCAATTTAAATGGTCAAGATTACTTGGGGCATGAACTTTACAGCGCCAGGTAGGAACTGAGCAAGGCCAGTATCAACATTCTATGTGTTTTCTTTTCTTTTCTCTTTGCGGCCCCACCCACAGCATATGAAGTTCCTAGGCTAGGGGCTGAATGTGAGCTGGCAGCCTTTGCCACAGTCACAGCAATGTCAGATCTGAGTTGTATCTGTGACCTATTCCACAGCCTGTGGCAACCCCGGATCCTTAACCCACTAAATAAGACCAGGGATCGAACCCATATCCTAACAGACACTATGTTGGGTTCTTAACCCCCAGAGCCACGATGGGAACTCCTCTGTGTTTTCAAGGCCATCCAGTGTAAAACAAAGCAACCCAGCTCTGGTTCTAACACTGACACTGTATACCTTGGGAATAAATTAATTTAGTGTTCTTTTGGGGGGGGTCTTTTGTTTGTTTTTATTGCTTTTATTCCCTTACTATTCTGAACACAGTTCTGTAAAACTCCAAGTACAGGAGTTCTTGTCATGGCTCAGTGGTTAACGATTCTGACTAGGAACCATGAGGTTGTGGGTTCGATCCCTGGCCTCGCTCAGTGGGTTAACGATCTGGCGTTGCTTTGAGCTGTGGTGTAGGTTGCAGACGCGCCTCGGATCCCACGTTGCTGTGGCTGGGGTGTAGGCTGGCAACTACAATTCCGTTAGACCCCTAGCCTGGGAACCTCCATATGCCACGGGTGTGGCCCTGGAAAAGAAATAGACAAAAAGACAAAAAAAAAAAAGGAAAGAAAAAAAACCCAAAAGAACTTCAAGTACAGCTAAGGAAAGCACCTCACTGCTGTCCTGCTGCTGAACCTGAACTTTTCTTACATTTGCATTCTAAAACAGGTTTTGTTTCTCCGGATCTCTTGTTAAAACACAGATTTATCTTCTGTAATTTTCTAATTTTGCACCTGTTGTCAGTTCTGAGTTTGGGGAGAGTGGAGAAGCATGTAGGATGGATGGCCTTGACAAACTCTGGTCTAGGCTCTTGAACCCCAAGACGAAAGTGGGGACCCCTTGCCTTTTCTCATTTGGAAGCTGGGGACTGTTTTAGGATAATGTTTAAATGGTAGTGGGGATCCTTTTGTAGTTCATGAGCGTGATGGTTGGGTGTTCACGCAGCTGCACGACGTGTGCCCTTTCAACTCTTGTTACGACAGCGGCACATTACCCGTCTGACGTGAAAAAAATAAAAAAAATAAATGGTAGTGGGGAAAACAAATCAATTGAAATTTTATTTGTAAAAATGGTATTTGAATTTTCTATTTTTACTCTAACGATCATGCACTATTTCTGTAATAAAAATGAAGAAACCCGATGCTGTGAGATAGCAATTGTTTTTAGGTACATTTTCTTGAATGAGTTCAGCCCATTTAAGTGAGGACTTTGAGTGTTTTTAGATATGTGGCTTCTGGCCGTATTATCTATTTAAAATATACGTATCTTTCTTCTAGTGGGTAATTGATCCGATACCCCCCGAGTCTCTTGAGATTATGATATTAAGCAAAAAATAAATTTTAACCAAGCTTTTAATTTACCTTTATAAGAGTACATAGATGATTGAGTTCTTAAATGCTTGTCATAACTAAAAATCTTTTCCATATCTTTCCATATAAAATGTGTATCAAATTCCAAAATCACAAATTTCCCCCTCATAATTCTCTAGTGTTTCTTGGCATGTGGTGCTATAGAGTAGAAGTCTGGAGCCAGAATGCTCTTTTGTTTTCTGATAGGCAACTTGTTACTGTCTGACTGGATGCCTACAGGATTTTTCATTCCCTGTTCTTGGTAGTTTAAAATTTTGCCTGGCGCAAGTCTGTTTCACTTTTTGGCTTAGAACGCAGTGAGGCCTTTCAGTCTAAATACACAGATTCTCATCCTGTTCAAGAAAGATTTCGTTTTTATAGTCTAATATTTTTCTCAATATAGTCTTTCCATCAGAGAAGCAAATGTCAGAAATGTTAGCTAATATTCTGTCTTCCAAATTCATTATCTTTCCCATTATTTTCATCTCGTTTCTTTTGAGAGAACATTAAGAAGAAAATCTCTCAAGTTTGTCCTGTACGTTGAGTTTTTTTTAAAGCATCGATGTTGTTCTTTCTTGCTTCCAATGTGGATTTTAGCCTCCTATTGTGTCTTTAGCTTCCTCGAAATCCTTCTTTCTAATCTATCTTCTTTTCCACTTTATTCCATTGCTTTTTCTCTTAACCCATTCCCATTTTAAGATAATATATTATTGCTGGGTAGAAGAAATTCTTCTCTTTCTTCAGTTATGACAGAGACAACCCTACATTTTTTTCTTTGTTTCTTCCTGTGGACCACTTTCATGTTCAAGTGTTCTGGGGGTTGTTCATTTTCCCTGGTTCAGTCACATGTTTTTAATGCCTCATTCTGTTTTCTCTACACTCATCTTTAAATGTGGTTCTCTCCTCTCACCTCAGGATTTGCCCTCGGTTCTACTATCTGCCCACTTGAGTGTTCATCAAATACCTTTTTTGGGATGCACAGGTTGATGGTAAGGAGATGTCCAAGTCTAATTTCTAGTCTAACACTTTTCCATTGAAGTGGCATCCTTCTCCTTCCTAGTGCCTGGTTTTCCAGATTTCTGATCCAATGCCATACATGAAAAATCACATTTGCATGCTGTGCTACTTGGTTATTTATTGTTTCTGCTTCATCTAATGGATGTTTTTCTCAGAACAGTCTGTCTCTAATAGATCTTCTTTGCTTTCTGCCCACGTTTTAGCCCTAGGCTTTGGAGCTAGACCGAATGAAGAGGCGGTGGGTGAGGAGATGGAAGAGAGGGTAGGACAGAAAACATTTTCACTTCACAGTGTGGCTTCTGGTTAAGAGAAGGGATTGGCCAGTTATTTCTCTTTACTCAGGGTTCTGAGTAAAGAAAGAGGCAGACACGGTTACGGAGGAGAAAAAGTATTGTCTTTCAGATTTTTTATGTCACAGAACCTCTGTCTCATGAAGTGAAGACCAAGAAAACAGTGAAGACCAAGAAAACAGTGAGCTACAACCTGAAAGGTTTTGCCTCAGTCCAACTCCAAATGCCTTCCTTCTAGATTCTAGAACGAAGATTTGGCCTCCTGGATCTTTATGAGTGCTTTTCGGGCAAGGCAGGAGCTCTCTGGAGGCTTCTGCTGGTCAGATGTTTTGCCAGGTGCAGCTCCACTAATTAATTTCTAAAAATCCAAAACTTCCCAGCTATGTTATGGAGGAAAGATTCTGGATTCATTTCCTAGTCCTAAATCTTCTACTTATTGTCTTGCTGATCTTGCATGGGCCATTTAATATTCCCGGGCTATCTCAGAGTTACTTATAACCTCGTGTTTTTTAAGTCTTCAAAACAGAAAAACACGTCCTGATTACATGCTCAGGGTTTCAAGAGAAAACAAATGACCAAATAAGCATTATTTTGCTGTGAGGGTGCTTTAGCCTAAAGGTTATAAGAGTCCCCTGACATCAAAATTAAAAAGCAAAAGTAAAAACCCTGAGCATGTAATTGTGACACAGGTTTACATTTTAAGCAATGATACCAGTCAAAACAGGTGCAGTTTGCAAATGACTTGAATTTAATTAGAATAAACTGGCACAATCATCTGCCCTAGGTAGATGACAGATAATACAAGTTATTTATTAAATAAACACAGAGTGTTCTCAGTAGGCAGAAAATGTCATACTCATTCATAGAAAACCATCAGGCTTTCCAGGAAATTTTTTTTTCCTTTGCTTTTAAGAGTTGCACCCGAAGCATATGGAGGTTCCCAGGCTAGGGGTCTATATTGGACCTACAGCTGCCAGCCATAGCCACAACAACAGAAACGCCAGATCGGAACTGTGTCTGAGACCTACACCACAGCTCACGGCAAACCCTGGATCCTTAACCTCCTGAGCAAGGTCAGGGATTAAATCCTCAACCTCACGGTTCCCAGTCGGATTTGTTTCCGCTGCACCATGACAGACACTCCTCCAGGAACTTTTTTCCACCCACAGCACATGGAAGTTCCCTGGCCAGGGATTGAATCTGAGCTGCAGCTGCAGCAACGAAGGATTCTAACCCCTGCTGCAGTTGTATTGTTAACCCACTGTGCCACAGTAGGAACTCTTAGGAACTATTAAATAATGCCAATATATCAAATTGTAAAAAAGTACATATAAAGAGTGCCATAAATTTTTAAAAGCTTTGTGATAAATGGACTTCTTTGGGACTAAAGAGGCAGTCTGATCACTGGATTTGGAGTCAGAAGACCTGGATTCAAACTTAAATTCTCCAACTTATTAGCTCTGGGAGACTTTGGGAAATTTACTTAACTTCTCTGAGTCTTGGTTTCTCAATAAGCAAAATGGGAATAATGAGACCTACCTTGCAGAGCTGTTGTGAGAATTAAATGAAAATACAAGGGAACTATGAGCTAACACTTAGTGTTAGTCAAATCGGAATCTTCCAGAAACTGATTTGAACAAATTAGTAACTACAGTTACATGTAAATTAATCAAATCAGTTATACCGACCATAAAATATTTAGGAGCCCATTCTCCTCTCAGTGGGGGAGCAGGATCTATCTAATTGCTATTAATAATAATGGAAGCAATATGCATCTACATATATTCCACTGATTTGTTTTTTTTTTGGGGGGGGTTTTAAAAAATTTCCTGGAGTTATTAACTTCAATACAAGCACTTTGAGCATAAAAATCTGATTCTGATCAACAGTGAAAACATAAGGAACTTCTCTGGATTTTTTTGCCTATAAAGAAGTATCCTAAATAATCATCATCATCATAATAGGCTAACTTTGCCAGAAGGATGGGCAGCCTCCCTCAAAGGAGTTTTGGGAAATCCTGTGATGTCAGGATACATGGAAACAGAGAAATTTCCAGAGATAAGCTAGTTTTCCACCCAACACTGCCTCCTCTTCTCTCAGAAAGGGAGTTTCTTAGGTCACCACCAATCTCTCCCCTCCCTCATGTTTTTCCTAAGGTGATAATTTCTATGGGCAAGTATTCCCAAGATTTTTACCTAAGGACAGTGCCTAAATACATGAATGTTTTTCTTTTAATACAGAACGTTAAAAATTCACCCCAAGAGCTCTTGCTGGGTTAAGGGCCAGGCATTGCTGCAGCTGTGGTGTAGGTTGCAGCTGTGGCTTTGACTGGATCTCTAGCCTGGGAACTTCCATAGGCTGTGGATGCAGCCAAAAAAAACAAAAAACAAACAAACAAAAAAACAAAAAAAAAATTCACCCCCAAAGCAAAATCATTTACTGAAAAACATGAATTTGAACTTTTAATGTATTCTTCAGTTCAGGGCTGTTTGTTAACAGTTTCTAAATGTGTATAGGCCTCCACTTAGACTAAATTAGAGCTCCTGCAGAGAAAATGAGGAAACTCTTCTTTGAGGTCTTCACTGTTTGCATTTCTTGATGCCTAACAGCAACTGGGTACTATAGCTCAAAAACAGTGAGCAATCCAGACTTCAATAAAAGCAACAAAGGGATGCGTATTTGAGCGCAATACTTAAACATTGTTTATTTAAGTGGCAACAATGTGGTCAGTGTTAGCCTCATCTGAGAAAAACAATCAGCATTCTGCTGCCTATAGAGAGAGCAAAATAATTTAAGGAGGGAAACTTGAAAATTTAAGAAAATTGTCATTCCTAAAGAAAGCGTTCCAGTCGAGCAAGAAGCGCTAATTGAGATTTGGCATATGACCGCGAGGAGTTAGGAATTCTGCCTCTAGTTTTGCCACTTCCTCACCATGTGGCCTTGAGGAAGTGCAGAAATATAATATTGCTCACTTGGGAAACGAGTGTTCCAGTGACCCCGCTTTGCAGCTAAGGGAAGTGAGACCAGCATTTGCCAAGTGAGTGGTGGAGGCGCTGCCAGTGTGGCAATCTCTCAGCCAGAGCCAGTGGCTTCTGCTTCTCCAGGAGGATTGTTTTACGTAGGTTCTCTCAACAGCTGTCTGTGAACACGCCGATGGGGGGGGGGGGTACGGCGCTTGATGCCTTTAGTAAGGTTGAATTTGAATAAAAATCGCAGTATCAGGATTTCACATTTCTACAAACACCATTTATCCAGTCAGGGCAGGTTAATACAGCACGTCATCCAAGGAAAACTGGGAAATGCCACATAACCTAGGGGATCATTTCTGTTAACAGCTTTGGTTAGGTTTTCCCACAGTACTCCCCTTAGCAAACACACTACACAATGGAAAAGCTTTCTCATAAAGCCTCTGAGGGCTCTTCTCTACTCTTTAGTTGTTTCTGCTTATATCTGAGGTATCAGGGCTTGGATGTGTTGGAGGTAGAATTTACGGGTATAAACGTGACCAGATTATCAGGTTTGGTTTCCCCTTCAAGTTTAACAGTTTAAAGGAGAGAGAATCTCCATAATGGAAGAAAGAAGTGGTGTAATGCAGATTAGTTGAATGATATGATTACCTTTACCAAAGGTTGTAACTAAAATAGCTAAGTTTTACTGTGTAATTATTATGTGCCTGGTGCTGTACTAAAGCCTTTACGTTTCGTTGATTCACACCCCATCTGAGCCACAATAAGCCTTCAAAGGGAGGCCTGCTAGATTCTGGGGAGGAGGTACCAAGCAAGCAGGGCTCCTTGAGAGCAGAAGCAGAAGGTGCTGCGGGTGAGAGCTCACCCAGAGGACGCCACAGGTCCTCCCATCACACCTGCAGCCACTGTTCCTGACGCAGAGCCTTGGCAACTTGTACACTGGTAAACATGCCAACTCCTGATATTCATTCCCACTTTTGAGTAAAAAAAAAAAACAAAAACCCAAAACTAAAGGTAAGTGGAGAAAACACTCTTAACTTCCCTGTTTGTTCCCTTCAGATCCTCCTTTCTCCTGGGTTAGGCCCCGAGTAGAAAATCGTGGCGTGCCCAGCGGGTATGGTTTAGAGCTGGGTGAAAAGACAGAACACCTGCCCTAGCTCTGAAGACCAACTGGAGCCGGCTACTCTGGCCTCTTCTGATCCTCAGAGCACAGACACAGCCTTATAGACCCACAGGCGCTCTGCCATGTCAGCAGGCTGCTGAGTGATGCCACAAAAAAACTTAAAGTGTGTGTGTGCATACACACATAAATATTCACACACAAATATATAATAGACAAAGTATCTCGTACAATGGGTGGCACAGAGCAGCACGTGACAAGTGTTTTCTTTCTCACTCCCATTCCCCAAGGAGGCATGTAATGAACGGCATTTAGGATGCTGAGATGGGATTCTTCCCTTCCACCAGATATCACTGGAGATTCTACCTTTTGACCTTTTATTATAATCATTCACTTCAGAACTCTGAGGACTGAAAGTACATCAAAGAGGTGATAAGCGGCACATTTGAGGCAGAGGCTGTTGTTATTCAGTTGATGAGAAGCCGCTATCGACAGAAAGATTACTGCCTCTGGATTAGTTATTGCTGCTGTGGAGTGTTAAAATCTGCAAAGATCCTAGTGATACCTAATAGCAATTTCTTTTCGAATCTACTTAAAATAAAAATGGAGGTTTTATTACTGAGGCTGCAGACTCTGCCCAATATTCACATAGGTTATATTTCTGTTTAAGTGAAGAACTGACAAGAAAAATGACCATTTGCTTTCCACAAACAAAGTTTCCTTTGGGTTTTCAGCAACTGAAGAAAACTATACCTAGTGTTTTATGTCTTTTTTAATCAAAACCCTAAAATCCCTATAGGAAACCACAACAGAACTGTACACAATATCAAGCCATGACACTCATTATTAAATATGACCTGTTCTTTATATGCAAACGGAGACATATCAAAATTAATCTATATTCAGAAGAGATCAACTAGTAAACAAAATTATAAATGTGCGGTAAATAAAAAGGGAACCACATTAAACCTTAAGGCAGCATTGGTTGAATCTTCTCTAGTAAAGGAAGTGTTACAGATTTCAATGACGAGTGAATGGCTTTTAAAGACAATTAATTAAAATAAATACTAAAATAATGTTTTGAAAAAGAAATAGGACTGATTTTAGGATCCCTGCAAAACACACGTATCCTGGAATTTTAATTGTGGATTAGAAAGCACATGCAGGAACAAAATGGCCTAAAGTTGTAGCAGTCTTTCCTCAAATACAAAATAAAGATTCCCTAGAAATTATCATTATTAATTAGTATTCTTTGGGTTCCTTTTTTACTTATCATTCAGAGCAGTTATCAGAACATTCTGTTAATGTTTCAGTAACATGTGCTCAGGTTGAATCTCTCCTGAGTGAAATGACTATCAAAAATGACATCAATAATCTATCGTCATGCTCTGATTTTTACAACTGTGTCCTTAATGCTGGGTGTGCTTACCTGGGAGTTTGCCTACATCATCGCGTCCCAAGCATTGGTGCCAACCTAAAACGATGAGGTCTCTTGTGGCTGAAAAACTCATACTTTGACAAAAGTATCTCAAAACCCTTAAAAACACATTTGGAATTTGTTTTCTTTGCAGCTTGTTTTGTTGGGTTTTCCTGGTTAAGCCTGAAAATTACCTTTAGTTGTTTTACAGATCCAGTGCTAATATGCTGATACAAAAACTGCATGACCCAAAGATTAAGAAAAAAAACCAAAAACCCTAAAAAATGTTTACATGAAAACGGCTTTCACTTGATGTTGAGAAAGAAAACGTAGGCACTTCTGCTTCAGGAGGTTTTTCATGTTTTGATCACGGACCTGCTTTTCCAAGCCACCTGCTCTCACTACTGGAAATTCCCTCATGGTACAAACTGTCCAGTTCATTGGAAACCTTCTCACAAACATCATTTGGTGCATTAATCTTTTTTCATCAAACCGTCTCTACTGATGCAGTTCCTCCCAGTGCTGAGAGCCGCCAGAACAGCCTCCGCCTTCCTGTCAGCATGAATGAGTGTAGCTCTAGGACCTTCCATCAAGCAAGGCTGCTAGCTCCGCGGGACCCAGTTATCCATCAACCAAACAGAAAGAGGAGTGCCAAGTGCAATTTTTCTCCTGGAAAAATAGTTAACATGTCTGCCCCTCTCTTCTTAGTTTCTCACTGTGAGTGTAATTCAACAAAGTGTTTATAATCTTCATAACATTCTAAAGCTACTAGGCTACTGGGATTTTTTTTTTTTAATGACTACTTAAACAGTTTTCTTTTTTTTCTTTCTTTTTTTTGAGAAAATCTGTGCTAAAAAGGCACTAGATAAAATGAATTTCCCCACTCTTATATATGTGGCAATTTATACATTGTATTAGACTCTATAATTTAACAAAGGTGATACACATTTGGATAAAACATCCTAAATATTCACTCATCTACTTTCAGTTAAACAAACAAACCAACCCAAGGTCAAAGAAGTAGGAAGTCACACTGACAGGGACCAGCCTGACCATGACGTCACGGTCATCCCCTGGCGCCTCGGAGCTGTGGCCTTGGCCGCGGAGGGAACTCTCGGCTACCAGGGTGAGCCGGGCAGTGGGAGACTCACTGGCAGCAGCTGTGGGAGCCAAGCCTCCTGGAGACCTGAGTAAATGAGACGAAGGTGAAGTTCTCACAGTTTTCCAGCTTGACCTTCTTGGCCAAGTTCGGGACAATTCCCCGAAGAGACCGCAGTCCCATCCTCTGATCCTCGTACCACACGCTGCCCAGGTCCGTGGCCTCCTTCCTGGCGGTAAGATAGAAAGGGGACTTGGCGTCCATCTGGGTGGGCGGCCGGTGGATGTACATGTACTTGTAGAGGAGGCAGTAAGGGCACTGTTTGTGTCCCCTGGAATGCTCGTGGTAGATCTTCCCATGACACACTCTAGTGGAACCACTCCGACTCTCCCGCTTGACACTGTCTGTCCGGGCAAAATAGGGCTGGTTCTGCGGGTCCTTGAGCAGCTCGATGTCACCATACATCAGATCCGCGTGCTCCTGCAGCGTCCGCATGTTCAGATACTGGCTGTTGTACTTGACCACGGTGGACAGGAGAGTGATAGGGCTGTCATCCCCCAGACACCCTGCCTGCCACATCTCCTCCTCGTCAGAAAGGGAGAAGTAGACGATATTGCGAGAACGGGCGCCTGACATCCCTGCCTTACTCAGCACCCACAGCTTCTCCTTGAGTTTCTTGGTGGAAGAGCTGAAGGTGCTGCTGGTGATGGAAAAGCCCACACCCGCATTCTTCAGGATACGGTCCAGGCCTCGGCGGATGGCATGGAGCGACGTGGCCAGGAAGTCTGAGCCGTCACTCTTCTTAACGGTGACATAAAAGTTCTCGAGCAGCTCGTTCAACTTCACTGCAGGGATCTCAAAGGAGACAAACACTGAGGTTACACATTTGAGGACACCCAAGTAGCCAGACCCCTCCTTCCTTTCCTGATCCTCACTGAGGCTGTACTGTGGACAGCTCTCTAGAGGGCTGGCTCCTTAGCACGATACTGTGGATAAAACAGTGAACTTCAAGCTCCATGCTTGGCTCCACTCAGTCTCTTTAAACATCGATGTTTCAAGCAGCAGAATGGGAGATAACAATCATACCTTCTCAAAGAATTACTGTAAAGCTTAAATAAAGTAGTGGACATGAAAGACAATAATGAACACACACACAACATACATATACATATATGGATACAGACATATAATAATTACTATTTTTATTATTGGTCTTTGTAATCTTCACTGTTTCTCCCTAGAAAGTTCTTTCTTTTCTTTTTTTCTTTTTCTTTTTTTTTTGTCTTTTTAGAGCCGCACCTGCAGCATATGGAGGTTCCTAGGCTAGGGGTCTAACAGGAGCTGTAGCTGCCAGCCTACGCCAGAGCCAGAGCAACGCCAGATCCAAGCTGCCTCTGCGACCTACACCACAGCTCACGGCTACGCTGGATCGTTAACCCACTGAGCGATGCCAGGGGTTGAACCCGTAACCTCATGGTTCCTAGTCGGATTTGTTAACTGTTGTGCCACAATGGGAACTCCTTCTCTTTTCTAGCAAACCATTTCCTTCCCTTCCCTCCAATAAAATGCAACCATCCTCTGTGAAGAATTCCCAACTAAACTTAACGAACTTAGATTCTTTCCAGCATTGATTTCCTTGGTCTCTGTTCATCTGTTTGGCACTGCTGGTATGAAACGTGGTGCTATAGGGAAAAACAACTGACATTTTGCACAGCAAGTTAATGCTCCTTGATTTTTCACTTGAATTTATCTGAACAGATCTGGAGATATCTCTGGCTTAATGATCCATATTGATTGAATATAAGTATTTGTCCAAAAGATATGGAAAAATGCAGAGATTATACTGATAACTAGAGCGTGCTCCTTATTTAGGTATGGTAGGAGGAGAAGGAAGGCTGGCTGGTAAGGAAGCTTTACTTTCACAAGGGAGCTATAAAGATAAAACCAGATTGCTCATAGCGAATTTAGGCTGAATACATATTCTAGGACAAAAGACAGTCTCAATAAAAAAAAATGATTTAAAAGTAGAAACTATACAGGTAATCTCCATTCTTCTAATAACCCTTGGGGTCAAAGAGAAAATAAAAACTGAATTATACATTAAAATGAGACAAAATGAAAACATCACATCTCAAAATGTGTGAGATGTTGCTAAATATACCCCAATAACATCACAGTCTTGAACGACTTTGTCACACAACTTGATTGAAAATAAGCAAATAGTATTCAACCCAAAAGGCTAGAAAAGGTAAACCAAATTCAAAAATAGAGTGAATCAATAAAAATAAAACAAATTAATGGATTGGAAAAGATATAAGTGGGAATAGATGAAAAATGAAAATATGTGGAGCTGCCTGGTTGTCTAGTGCTTAAGAATTCGGAATTGTCACTGCTGTGGCTTGGGCTCAGTCCCTGGCCCAGGAACTTCAGCATGCGCAGGGCATTTTTTTTTTTAATTTTGAAATAAGATAAAATTTTTATTAAATAATGAAAATATGTGATCTTTTTTTTTTCTTTTTCCTGTCACACCTGTGGTTTATGAAAGTTCCTGGGCTAGAGGTCGAATCGGAGCAGCAGCTGAAGGTCTACGTCACAGCCATGGCAACGGCAACACTGGACCTGAGCCGCAGCTGCAAGCTACACAGTAGCTTGCGGCAATGCCAGATCCTTTACTCATTGAGCAAGGCCAGAGATCAAACCCACATCCTTACAGACACTATGTTGGGTTCTTAACCCACTGAGCAACAATGAAAACTCCAAAATGTGCAATCTTTCAAAAGACCTATAAAGCTGATGAATTTCTAGCAAATCTGACAGGAAGAGAGAGAGAGAGAGAAAGAAGAGGAAATATGCATAGAAGCAATATTAGGAATGAGAAAGACTATAACCACAGAAAATGAATAAAGAATATGAAAGAATATCATAAACTTTATGCCTATGAATTTGAAAACCTAAATGGCCTGAAACATTTTCTAGCAAAATATAAATTACTAAAGTTGGCTCAATAAGAGGTAAAAGATTTGAATAGTTCCAAACAAGAGAACAGACTGAAAAGATTGTATATTACTCAGAAAGCGACGATATTATAGAGTTGATTTGGCTTTTCTTTTATATTTGAACACTATTGGAGCATAGGAAAAAGAAGCGGTCTTCATTTTTTTTCTAACCAAATCTGACATTATGCCAAAAAACAAAGTATATGATTATAAATGTAAACGGCCCTAAATAAAATACAGTTGTTGTTCATTTTCATTTTTCTTTTTTTCCTCTTTGCCTTTTTCTAGGGCCGCACTTGCGGCATATGGAGGTTCCCAGACTAGGGGTCCAATCGGAGCTGTAGCCGCCGGCCTATGCCACAGTCACAGCAACGCGGGATCCAAGCCGCGTCTGCAACCTACACCACAGCTCACGGCAACGCTGGATCCTTAACCCACTGAGCGATGCCAGGGATCGAACCCGTAATCTCATGGTTCCTAGTCGGATTCATTAAGCACTGAGCCACAACGGGAACTCCTGATTTTCATTTTTCACAGCACCATGGTTAACAAAATGCATACATGTCAGAACCACACAAGTGAGGACATGGCTCTGATATGCACAAGTAGCAGTTAATATGGGACCAGCAAAACCAGAGCTGTCCAGGTCACCACATCACATTCAGAACTGCGGGGAAGCAATGTACATCAAGACCAGCAGGGATTACTGCAGAGTGTAAGGGTGAGTCAATATTGATGAACACTTTGATATGAAATATTCATATATTAAGGAAAAATAATATGAACTTGATAATTACTGAAAAATTATTGCAAAGAATGTGCTATCCATTTCAAATTTTTAAAAATTCAAATTAGGAGCTCCCATTGTGGCTCAGTGGTTAACGAACCTGACTAGCATCCATGAGGAAGCAGGTTCAAACCTTGGCCTCGCTCAGTGGGTTAAGGATCTGTTCTGAGCTGTGGTGTAGGTTGCAGACGTGGCTCAGATCCTGTGTTGCTGTGGCTGTGGTGTAAGCCTGGGGCAATAGCTCCGATTGGACCCCTAGCCTGGGAACCTCCATATGTCATGGGTATGGCCCTAAAAAGACAAAAAAAAAAAAAATTAAAATTAAATGTAGATTAGGAGGGAAAAAAATCCTCTTACTACAACAAAGAGTATTTTACAGACATGAACTATACAAATTATACCCAAGATGAACACATTAGAATCTTTTTTATGAAGTCAGGCATAGGATGAGAATGCTGAATATCCTTGCTATCATATAACACAGCTCACAGTATATATCATATATACACACACGTATGTATATATGCATATAGGAAAGGAAAAAAACAAAATATAATTGTTTGCTGATAATCTGATTGTTGGCCTAGGAAACTCTTAGAAATTCAGTTCAAAAGCCATCAAGAAGGAGTTCCTGTCGTGGCTCAGTGGTTAACAAATCCGACTAGGGACCATGAGGTTGCAGGTTCAATCCCTGGCCTTGCTCAGTGGGTTAAGGATCCAGCGTTGCCATGAGCTGTGGTGTAGGTTGCAGACGCGGCTCGGATCTGGTGTTGCTGTGGCTGTGGCATAGGCCAGAGGCCACAGCTCCGAATGGACCCCTAGCCTGGGAACCTCCATATGCTGCGGGTGCGGCCCTAAAATGACAAAAGACAAAAAAAAAAAAAAAAGCCATCAAGAAAAGTAGGGTAGCTACATACAAAATACAAAAAGCAATAGTGAGTTCCTACTGTGGCTCCATGAGAGCAAGTTTGATCACTGGTCTCGCTCAATGGGTTAAGGATCCATCATTGCTGTGAGCAGATGCAGCTCAGATCTGGTGTTGCTGTGGTTGTGGCATAGACCTGCAGCTGCGGCACAGACCCTTAACTTGGGAACTTCCACGTGCCCCAGACATGGTCCTAAAAAGAAAAAATAAAAGAAAAAGAAGCAATAGCTTTCTTACATACCAGTGAAAACCAGCTAAAATAATTTCCCAATAACCACGACAGCCAAATAAAGCTGGTTTAAGATTTTTATGTTGTTACTTACAACTCCCTACTTGCAGGTATCTATTTTGGGGGGCTGTGCTTGCGGCATATAGAAATTCCTGGACCAGGGATCAAACCCGTGTTATAGCAGTGACGCGGGAGTCACTGCAGGGACAGCACCAGATCCTTAACCCGCTGCACCACAAGGGAAATCCCAACCTCTCTTTGTATCCCAAGAGAGAGATGAAATTGAACAAGCTGAGACAAAGAGGGATATCAAAATGAGTGGATTTCAAGGCCATCAAGGACTCTCATCTCTACAGAATGACTTTCTTTATGTAGCTCAAAACACAGCCACCTAACACTCTCCAAGGTTTATATCTTATAGGTTCAGGTATTGGCAAGGGGCCAACTCTCGTTTTCAGTAGGAAAAAAAATCTAAAGGAAGGATTCTGATTAACCAACTCCTGATCCAAACAAGTGACCAAAAGGTGGGCCACTGTTCTAATATAACAGCTTCTGCAATAACCATGGGGATTGTAGGAGAGGAACATTTTCTAAATCAGGAGTACTGAGCAGAATATCTTCTTGTATTTTATAGGTAGCTACCCTACTTTTCTTAGAAAATGTTCCTCTCCTACAATCTAAGAGGAAAACAAAATGAGTCTTTTTTTTTTTTTTTTGTCTTTTTAGGGCCATACTAGCGGCATGTGGAGGTTCCCAGCCTGGGGGGTCTAATTGGAGCTGTTGCTGCCATCCTACGCCACAGCCACAGCAATGCCAGATCTGAGCCATGTCTGCAACCTACACCACAGCTCACGGCAACGCCGGATCATTAACCCACTGAGCGAGGCCAGGGATCGAACCCGAAACCTCATGGTTCCTAGTCTGATTCGTTTCTGCTGCGCCATGATGGGAACTCCCAAAATGAGTCTTGAATTAACCATTGCTGACAACAAACCTGACTTCATTTTTGCAGTTATCAAATTTCACTTTATTGAGAAAGATAGGTATTGAACTTCAAGATACTCTATTTTCTTTCTTTCTTTCTTTCTTTCTTTCTCTTTCTTTCTTTCTTTCTTTCTTTCTTTCTTTCTTCCTTCCTTCCTTCCTTCCTTCCTTCCTTCCTTCCTTTCGTCCTTTCTTTCTTTCTTTCTTTCTTCCTTTCTTCCTTTCTTTCTTTCTTTCTCTTTCTTTTTTGTCTTTTTGCCTTTATCTAGAGCCACACCCGTGGCATATGGAGGCTCCCAGGCTAGGGGTCTAACAGGAGCTGTAGCTGCCGGCCTTCGTCACAGCCACAGCAATGCGGGATCCGAGCCGCGTCTGCAGCCTACACCACAGCTCACGGCAATGCCAGATCCTTAACCCACTGAGCAAGGCTGGGGATGGAACCCGCAACCTCATGGTTCCTAGCTGGATTCGTTAACCACTGAGCCATGATGGGAACTCCAAGATACTCTATTTTCTGAGGGGAGCTAAGGAATATATAAATCAATGAGAGGGCAACTCAGAGGGAGATGGATCACGGAGGATTAGGTCACACTTGTGAAGCAAAAACACGATGTGGAGCACACACAGTAGAGCTGAGTGATGAGAGAGTGAGGCTGGCAGGGTACCCTCAGCTTACTTAGATGATATTTTGAAGTCTGATTTGACTCCTCACTTTCCTCCTTCAAACAACAATGAAATTTGAGGTTTGCCAGGTGCCAAACCCTGATCAAGAGCTTTTACCTGCCTTGTCTGTTAGCTGTGTCTATCTTTAAAGACACATCTAGGAATTCCCATCGTGGCTCAGCAGAAATGAATCCGACTAGGAACCATGAGGTTGTGGGTTCGATCCCTGGCCTCGCTCAGTGGGTTAAGGATCCGGCGTTGCCGTGAGCTGTGGTGTAGTTTGCAGACGTGGCTCGGATCCCATGTTGCTGTGGCTGTGGTGTAGGCTGGCAGCTGTAGCTTCAATTAGACCCCTAGCCTGGGAACCTCCACGTGCCGTGGGTGTGGCCCCAAAAATGACAAAAGATAAAAAAAAAAAAAATTAAAGACACATCTAGACTGAAAACACCCTGCACCGAGACCAAGAAAGTGAGATTAAAGAATATGGGCCTGGATACCACAATTCCTTCTTTTAACTAAATACTGGCTGAATCCCTAAGACAGTGGCCTCTTTCTTAAGAATTTATCATGAAAAATATGTAAGTGGCCCATGTGAGACAGAGGATTGAAATCTCTCTTCTTCCTCACCCATTACTCCTCTAGACAACATGGGAGAACCTGAGAAATACGCGTACCTGGGAGTTTGATAAGTACGCTCAACTGGACAGTCAAGACATTTTCTCTCCCTGGGATGTGTATGTCACCTAAGCATGGAGGCTGTGGAGAAATGGGGCTCTTTTCATGGATTCCTGCAGGGCTATGTAAAGTTTTCCAGTGACAGATAATTGTCTTCATAGTGACGTCACAAAGTCCGGAAGACAAGACCCTCAGGCCTAGAAAAGGTTAAGGTTAGGGGTTGAAGAAATGGTGACGGGCATCTGTGAGAGAAGATGAGTTTTTCACTATTATCAATAAAGGTGAAACTGTTACATTTTTATTGATTTTTTTATTATGATAAACTATACATAATACAAAATTTACCATCTTAACCATTTATAAGTATACAATTCAGGGGCATTAAGTAGATTTACAATGCTGTGCAACCGTCACTACTACCCATTTCCAGAACCTTTTCATTATTCCAGAGAGAAACTGTACTCATTAAATAATAACTCCACATTTCCTCCTCCCACCAGCCTGGTAACCTATAATACTTTCTGTCCCTATGAACTTGCCTATTTTAGGTACCTTATGTAAATGGAATCATACCTATTTGTTCTTTTGGGATTGATTTACTTCACTTAGCAGAACATTCTCAAGGTTCATCCATGCTGTAAAGTTTATATCAACTTCATTTCTTTTTATTGCCAAATCATATTCCATTGTATGGATACATAACACTTGGTTATCCATTCATCTGCTGATGGACATTTGGGTTGCTTGTACATTTTGGCTATTGTGAATAATGCTACAGCAAATATTTGTGTACAAGTTTTTTTTCTTTTTTGCTTTTTAGGGCCACACCCATAGCATATCGAGGTTCCCAGGCTAGGGGTTGAATTGGAGTTACAGCTGCCGGCCTACATCACAGCCATAATAACTCGGGATCTGAGCCGCGTCTGCGACCTACACCACAGCTCACAGCAACACGAGATCCTTAACCCACTGAGCGAGGCCAGGGATCAAACCCGCATCCTCATGGATACTAGTTGGACTTGTTTCTGCTACTCTACCATGGGAACTCCTGCGTACAAGTTTTTGTACAGATAAATGCTTTAAATTATCTTAAATTTCTGGTTGACAGAGTAACTTTATGTTTAACATTTGGGGAACTGCCAGACTTTCCAAAGCAGTTGCATCACTTTATCTTCCCACCAGTAGTGTATGAAGGTTCCAGTTCCTCCACATCCTCATCAACAGTTGTTAGTATCTATTTTTTTAATTCTAGTCTTCCTACTGAATGTGAAGTAGAATCTCATGTAGTTTCAATTTGCATTTCCCTGATGTCTCATGAAGTTGAGCATCTTTTCATGTGATTATCTTTTCCACAATAACTCTTTAATATTCTTTTCTACTAATTCTAAAATATGTCAGTTCTGGGTTGGTTTTGATTGATTCATCCTTAAGTGAGATATATATACAGTCTTTTGAGGGCCGCACCCGTAGCATATGGAAGTTCCCAGATTAGGGGGTCGAATCGGAGCTGTAGCTGACAGTCTACACCACAGCCACAGCAACGAGGGATCTCAGCTCCATCTACGACCTACACCACAGCTCACGGAAACACCGGATCCTTAACTCACTGAGCAAGGCCAGGGATTGAACCTGCGTCCTCATGGATATTAGATTTGTTTCCACTGAGACACAACAGAAACTCCTAAGTGATATATTTTATTGCTTTTTTGCATGTCTGATAATTTTTTAGTTACTAGACATTGTGAATTTTATTTCTTGGGTTTTAGATATTCTTATATTCCCATAAATATTCTCTTTTTTTTTTTTTTTGGTCTTTTTAGGGCTGCACCCACGACATACGGAGGTTCCCAGGCTAGGGGTCGAACCGGAGCTACACACACCCCACATAGTCTTTATTTGTTCATTCATCTACAGACACTTAGGTTGCTTCTATGTCTTGCTACTGTAAATAAGGCTGCAATGAACAAGAGGGTGTATATACCTTTTCAAGTTAGTGTTTTCATTTCCTTTAGATAAAGGATCATATGGTAGTTCTATTTTTAATTTTTGAGGAGCCCCCATTCTCTTTTTCCATAGTGGCTGCACAAATTTACATTCCTACCACCAGCACACAAGGGTTTCCTTTTCTCCACATCATACCCACCACTTGTTATCTCTTGTCTTTTGATAACAGCCTTTCTAAGAGATGGGAGGTGACATCTCACTGCGGTTTTGATTTGCATTTCCCTGACGATCATAGCAACTTTTCGTATATCTGGATCTTGCTTTTAAGACTTGCTGGGTGGGATTAGAGCAAAGCTCAGTCTATAGCTAATTATTCTCCACATCTGATGCAAGATCTTCCTGAACACTCTGCCCTATGAATCCTGAGGTTTTCCAGCCTGGCTGATGGGAAGAGGTAGTATTTCCAGTTCCGTGTGAGTTCCAGTTTCTATTAACTTTTTTGGGTTTGTTTGTTTGCTTTTGTCAGCCTCAGGCAGTTTCCTAGGCAGATGTTGATCAGTACTCAGCTGAATATTTGAGGGGGGCTATCTTCGGTTCCTTCCAGTTCTTTTTCTGCATACCTTTCTACTTTTGAATATTCTGTTACGACAATTCTAGCCACTTGGGTCTCTCTGGACCCTCAGCTCCATTTCTTCAGTTTAACAAGTCTGCTGGGCTCTGCCTGGATGTCCCCTTCCTGCACCACAGCCCTGGAGACTCTCTCAGCAGCAAGCTGGGGCATGGGTAAGGCTCACCTTGTTTCCCATCTCTCAGAGATCACTGTCCCTCTTTGGGTGTTATACAGTACCTTGCAAAACATCAGTTCTATCATTTGTCTGTTTTTTGGTTGTTTCTGGCAGGAGAGTAAATCTGCCCTTCCAAATTGGCTGGAAGTGAATGGCTTAACGGATTTTTCTCCTGGTTATGGGTTATGTGTTCTCACACCTTCCTATGTATAGTAATATTTGATTGGATGCTAGAAATTGTAAATTTTATATTATTAAATTCTAGATTTGTCCTATCATTTCAATGAATGTTGTAACTTCTACTAGGGTTCTCATGTCCTCAGCCTCCCCAGGCTCTGATTTCTGTCTCCCCTCAACTTAGCAAGCTTCCTAGGCTCCATTTGGGTTCCTCTCCCTTCACTGCAGTTTAGAAACTGCCTCCAGGCAGAAAGCCTGCGAGGTGGTAGCATTCATTTTAGGAATCAATTCCTGTGCTGCCTGTTCTGTTGGAAGAGTTATTTTATACACAACAACTGAGTTGCCCAGTTTTCTAGTTGTAACAGCAGGAAGGTAATTCTGGATCCTTCTATTCCCTTATGGCCACAAGTGGAAATTTCAATTTCTTTTCTTTTCTTTCTTCCTTTTTAGGGCTGCAGGTGCGGTTCATGGAAGTTCCCACGCTAGGGGTCGAATCGGAGCTACAGCTACCAGCCTACGCCACAGCAACGCAGGATTCGAGCTATGTCTGTGACCTACACCACAGCTTATGGAAACTCCGAGTCCTTAACCCACTGAGCGAGGCCATGGATTGAACCCGCATCCTCATGGATACTAGTCGGGTTCATTTTCCGCTGAGTCACTAGGGGAACTCCCTCAACAAACATTTCATACATACTTAGTCTATAATCTACTATCTAAAGTCCTTGGTGTCTAAATCTTTTCCTTGTTGTTTCTATTTATCCTCATTCATTGCCATTTAATTCCTTAGGTGACTTATGAACTTGTTTTTTTTAATGAGCACATGTTTAGCTGATCTTAATCTGTGAAAAACCCGAGCTTCTACATTTTGGATGTTTCCATTCAAAGATTATTCACATATGACCCTGAAAAGAGCCAGGGTATGGCACTGACCTAGAATTTCTTTAGACTCTTTCAGGGTCTTCTCAGTCAAGGATTCTTTGGTCTCATCCTTTCCTTAATGATGTTGATATAACATAAGCCCTCAGGGAGAGCCTTGCTTTTCACATGTGCTTACTGCTCACTCTGCTCCAGTTTCAGCCCTGTGGCTGGTTCCCTTTCTTTCCACAAGTATGGTGAAAAGGCCCCTCACAGCATCTAGTGCACCATACTGCCGGAAGTAGAAACCTGGATTTCCTATTTCACCTCTTCTTGGGGCTCTAAACACATCGTCCAAACTTGGAGATGTCAGCTGCCCTTGGGCTTCTTCTTATAACTTTTCTTTGTAATACCTCTGAATCCAGCTTTCACACTGCCCCCATGTTTTAGATCCCACGGTTCCAAATGCTTATTCAGCATATCCACCTGGTAGATGACTTTATGACTTAAGACTCAACATATCCAAGTCAAAATACGATATCCTTCTGTTCTGCCTCTACATGTCCAAGAATTTTTCCTTCTATTCACAGACCTCAAACATTTCAAGTGGGAAGACATTTCAAGGGCTCGTTTTACAACTGGGGAAATCGAGAATCAAGAATATTAAACAGATTTTTGCTCATCACTTCCAATTAATTTCTCTAAAATATCGCTTTTCTTTTGTTCCTCTCTGTTCGAAAAAAATTGTGTTTCCCGTTCACCTCGGCCTTAAGACATTTGCAGATCTTACGATCAGAGCATTCAGCCTGTTATGGTAGTCCCTTCTCTGCTGTCTCTGCAATAATCCTTCAAATAAAGTCTCTGCTCACAAACACAAAAACAAAACAAAACTGTAAGATTTCAGCTTGGCATTTAGGGATTATCAAAATTTAGTGTTAGGGTTCACTATCCCCACATATGAAGCCTCTGCTGCAGGCAAGTGAGTCTATCCCTTAAAAATTTACTCTTTCTTAATTCGGCCCAGAATACTTTTGTTTTCATTCATTTCTATTGAAATCCTGCCTCTTCCTCAAAATATGGTTTAAATATCAATTCCCTTGTTGGTCTCACCAAACTGAAATTAATTTATCCATCTGATTTTTTTTTTTAGCATTTCTGATCCATAAATTCAAAAGCCACTTATTAAATTGTACTTTGATGTATAGATATTTTTCTTTCTTTTTTATGGTCTATCAAAGTTTCCTCAGGTAGAAAGCAGCTCTTCTGTGCTCCCACAACACTTAAGAATGGTGCCTGGCACATGGCAGCTCTGTGAAGTTGGCTGAAAGGAGTAGTGACCTTAAAGATTTCTTACCTTGGTGATGTCTGTGTGATCTTTGAGCCCATTGGTCATGCACCAGTATCGCCACACATTCAGGGCATACCGTGTAGCCTTGGTAGTATTTGGGCTCACTGCACTGGTACACAGATCATTCAAGTCATCATTAATATTAAATACAGGAAATTTGTTGAGCTTAGTAGAATAGGCTGGAAACAAAAACAAAAGGCATTAAAAACAATTTGCCATTCCCCTTCTTCAGTTTTGTTTTCTCCCCCCATTTAAAAAAAATTAAAGTATAGCTCATTTATAATGTTGCGGCCATTCCCTCTTTAGAGAACTACATCTTTGAATTACATTAAGTAAGAGAAAATTCCTAAGAGAGAACACTTTAAAAAAATAGAATTCCTATCAAGTATACATTATTAGAATAAATACAGTAGGGAACAATATTTTGAGCATGAAATCAATGTGGTAACATTGCATTTAATCCCAACAATTTTGCAATAAATACTAACTGATGCACTCATGCAGCCATTCCAAAAACAGAAGAAACAAAAATGAATGCAGGAAAACAAAGAATGTTCTACCTACAATTTTCCCTGGAAAAAATATCATTTCTATTAAGAACAACAAAAAGACAGAAGGGAAGACAAGTTACACATCCTTTCTCTTTCCCTTAAAACATGAAGAGCTAATTATTTCTCTGCATTATATAGTCTCAAATGTCTTATGTGCCATCTTGGGCAGCTTTGAATTAAAAGGTGCTAGCCTATTTCTCTAATTCTTTTCACAAATTAATAAAGAGAGAGAGATATCACCCTGACTCCACGACCTATCAGCTAGCTTAGAATCAGAATGGAAAGTCAAGTGGAATATTAGGAAGAAAGGGGGCTACTCCAGAGAGGCTCACACTGCTTCAGAGGAGAGCAAACAGATTTTAAATAGCAATTTCCAAGTAACCTCAGATGAAAACTGGTCTTCTTCAATGTGTCCACTTTAACTACTGGCTGCCAAAAAGATAATTGAATCCACAACCATTAGCTGACCTTTATTCATTCTCTGAAATCTACTAAAGCCAGGCTCAAACTGTTCGAATTATCTTTGGATAGAAAAACAAAAATTAAGTAAACCACCGCAAAGTAAAAAACAATGCTAATATGTACTTTATTTAATGGTTCTGACGTTCTCTGTGTAACGTTTCTTTACTCAAACAAGGCATAAAATGGCTGAGAAACACCAAAATGAGAAATTAACGCAATTACCAAGGTGATCTTTAAACTGGTTTTATCTAACTCAACTCAACCTTTCTCTGTTCCCACTGAGAAACTCCAAACCACTCTTCTTCTGCCGTTCCCCAGCATCTGCCTGTGCCCAGACACCCACACCAAACCTTCTCCACACTCAGCCTGAGAAATCTCCCTGGGGTATTTGTGACACTCAAACAGTGTCTTTTGGAGTTCCCATCATGGCGTAGCAGAAACAAATCTGACTAGGAACCATGAGGTTTCAGGTTCAATGCCTAGCCTTGCTCAGTGGGTTAAGGATCTGGTGTTGCCGTGAGCTGTGTTGTAGGTTGCAGACGCGGCTCGGATCTGGCGTTGCTGTGGCGTAGGCTGTGGCGCAGGCTGGCTGCTGTATCTCGGATTAGACCCCTAACCTGGGAACCTCCATGTGCTGTGTGGCCCAAAAAAGCAAAAAAAAAAAAAAAAAACACCTAAACAGTCTTTTTTTTTCCCCAATCCCAATTCCGACTGCAAAACTCAGATACGTGATATTTCCCCACAATAACCCAACTCTCTTATTCTTTCCTTCAGTATGTGCCCACATTCACTTCATTATTCCTTAAAACTAATGACCTAATTGTGTCCAGATCTCTTCAGTTGGTCTGTACGCTCCTCAAAACTGCGTCTTCACCCTTTAAGTCTGCTTGGAACTGCTGAACACACAGTCTGCTTTAATAAATACTTACAGCAGGAGAGGAATAAACAATGCTAAAAATGCTTTCCAAAGCAACTGAGTTATTTAGGCATATTCCTAAATGGACCTAACTCATTTCTGGAATTTGCTTGATATTAATGAAAGGATTCTAGGATAAAATTTACTGTTATTGCATCTAGTACTAATTGAATGCTTACTATACGCCAAGAGTTAGATGAATTATCTGTAGTCTCTCAGCAACCCTACCGTTATGCTTATTTTACAGATAAGGAAACTGAACCTCATACGTTGAGTAATTTCATACATTACTCATCCAGTGTTTACTGGGGTACGCTCTCTATACCAGGCAGTGTGCTGTCCGAAGTCACAGAGCTGGCAAGTGCTAGAGACAGGGATTGTACCTGAGTCCTACTGACTCTACGCTCTGGTCACTACAGCAAAGGAATCAGGTACTGCTGGGATGAAATACTTAGTAAGGAACACGGTTTAGATATTAGCCACTTGTGCTTCTGAAAAATATCTTTGTCTCCCAAATTTACTCAGATTACCCTTCAAAAATCTGATTTATTTAAACAACCCCTACAGTTTCACTACGGTGTTTTTTTTTTTTTTTTTTTTAACAGTAAGGACAACAACAAGTGATTCATTTGCAACACAGCCTGGTCCCCAACAGTTCAATATAGCATAGGAGTAGAAAAGTCACACTGCGACATAGGATGACTAAGTTTATTACACTGAACAATTATATGGACTTAAATAATTTATTTTTTTTAATCACAGGGCAGAGACTGTACACTGAAAATGGAAACCAATATCCTAATATATAGAGGGAAAGAATGCTTATGTGCTTACATAATGCGAAAGAAATTGGTGAATATGAAATGACGTATATAGTCCCTTCATGACTGTGTATAAGGATTAAATCATGTTTATTTAACTGCTTTTTAAAATTGTTGAGTAGAAGTTATAGTGTTATGGTGCTGAGGAAATTTTTAGAAGACTATATTGATGGAGAAATAAATAAAAGTAAGAACATATAACCGAATACAGGGAAAAAGAACTAACTATTAAAGGAAGCAAACTCTGAGCTCAAAGTTAGGAAGACGTGACCTGGGAGTGGACAGGGACTCTAGGGTCCTGGTGGAGTAACCGAGGGATGGACAGATTGGAACGATTATATATGTGAGACTGGCTCACTCTGCTGTACTGTAGAAACTGACAGAAAATGGTAAATCAACTATAATGGAAAAAAATTATAAAATTAAAAAAAAAAAACATGGAGTTCCCATTGTGGTGCAGTGGAAATGAATCCGACTAGGAACCATGAGGTTACAGGTTCGATCCCTGGCCTCTCTCAGTGGGTTAAGGATCTGGCGTTGCTGTGAGTTGTAGTGTAGGTTGCAGATGTGGCTCAGATCCCACTTTGCTGTGGCTGTGGTGTAGGCTGGCAGCTGTAGCTCCGATTTGACCCCTAGCCTGGGAACCTCCATTTTGTGAACTGCAAAATGAGGTATGCCTGTATTACACGAACCAAATAAATGAAGAGTTACACCAAGTACCTGGATGGGAAGACTCGGTATTATAAAGCCTTTTTTTTTGTCTTTTTGCCTTATCTAGGGCCGCACCCGTGGCATATGGAGGTTCCCAGGCTAGGAGTCTAACAGGAGCTGTAGCCGCTGGGCTTCGCCACAGCCACAGCAAAGTGGGATCCGAGCCGTGTCCGCAACCTACACCACAGCTCACGGCAACGCCGGATCGTTTACCCACTGAGCAAGGCCAGGGATCGAACCTGCAAACCCATGGTTCCTAGTCGGATTCATTAACCACTGAGCCACGATGGGAACTCCACCATTTTTAATTTCTTCTATCTTTCCCCCCGCCCTCCTACACCCTTAGCATGCAAAAGTTCCCAGGCAATGCCAAATCCTTAACAGCTAGGCCACCAGGGAACTCCAAGAAATCTTTAATTCAATGTAATTCTAATTAAAATCTCCCTTCTGTTACTTGTGAAGTTGACTGTAAAATTTATCTAGGAGAGTAAATGCATACAAAGAAGGCAATTTGAAAAATAATAATTGGAAGCCCTGCCCTGAAAGATATAAACATGCACTGTAACACTGAAATAATTTAAAGTGCCCTCTTTTCCTTTTTTTTCCATTTTCTTTTCTTTTTTTTTTAGGGCCACACTCACTGTATCTGACTTGTAGCCTAAATATTATTCGGTTTGAATTCTAATATTCTTCTCCTATTGGGGAAATAAAATTTATTACATTTTAAGTGTATAACTTAGAAACACATTTACTGTACAGTTGTTACAAAAAAAGTGGGGATAACCACAATATCCAAAAATTGAAATAAATGTGGCATATTCAATGAACCGCATTACTACAATTAAAAGAAGTGAAACAATGCTATGTATAAACACTGACTGTTCTTAAAACATACTGATGACAAAGGCAATGTGCAAAGCAGTATGTATAATGCAATGCGACATTAAAATAAAATGTTATATGAAAAAATAATGAATCCTCAGCTTGAAAGAAAAAGATGAGCTCCTTCTTTCTAAAGTACCAAAACAAAACATTAAGTTACAACCATTTACAAAGTAGTTTTAATACCTTATAAAGTACTGTAATACAAAAATACAGTACTAATTCCTGTTGGAATATTCAGGTTTCTATGGGTAAAAACTTTGGTGGACTAGTCAAAGATATGAAATATACATATTTGCATTTTTGCCAAGTAATTGACTGAGATAGAATGTTTTATTTTCTAGAGTTTTAATATATTTTCTTTATTAAATAATTTTAGTGACATACAAGGATATCTGAAGTTAATAATTATAATAATCATTTTGAAAAATCATTCCTATTCTGCTCAAAGAACAATGTCAAATGTGCTAAATGGGACGATTAGCACATGGGAAATTTTATCTGACCAAAAATGAGGACGTCTGGAACCAGCATCTACTTAGCTTGTTATGACTTTACACAACTGGCTGACAGAGACCCACAGATAGAAAGACAGAGCGTTTGCAGCAGAGCCTTCTGCTCCACTAACAGGGTATTTAGGTCTGGGATTCCAGGAAGCACATGATTAATTAGCTATAAATGCCTTCCGAACATGTCTTTCCTACCTATGAGCTGTGTCTGAAAACTCACACGTAGAAATTCTTCTCCTTCCAAGATTTCTCCCTCCTCAATGGTTAAGAACGCCCCGCTCAATAAGCATGGACTATATCCTGGGGCTGTAATGCCTGGTGACCAGGACAATTCCCCCCGCCCCCAAACATGGTTTGTCCTTTTTTTTTACCCTGATGGAGATTCCCAGGCTAGGGGGCAAATAGGAGTTGTAGCTGCTGGCCTATGCCACGGCAACGTCAGATGGGAGCTGCATCTGTGACCCACACCACAGCTCATGGCAACACTGGATCTTTAACCAGGGATAGAACATACATCCTCATAGATGCCAGTCAGATTCTCTGCTGAGCCACAATGGGAACTCCTTAACTTGTCTTTTAAGCTGTTTGTTGTAGCTACATAAACCAGTTAGTTTGCAGAAAACCATTTATTAAGTGAATGAAGATTGGCCATACCCCAAAACAGACAAAACACTGTGATTAAAAGCACACTCTTATTACAGAGACATCATTGATGCTCATTAGCTGATTTTATTGGAATTGCTTTTCTTATTCCCATAAGTTTTAGACTGTACTAACAAGTATGAAAAAAAAATCACACTGCATTAGAGGCAAACATTATCACACAACAGAATAAGCCACTGGGACATAAAACTATAATTTTATTTAAAGCACAGGTATACAGACAAATATGAAGCAAAAACAGTGAGCTAATAAGGATGAAAATAACTTGGTATAAAAGATTAGTGAGCAGCAAAATGAAAATGAAACCAATAGTATATTCTTGATAACAAAAAGTTCTACATTATTACAAATATCAACCAGCAGAGGATTAACTAATTAACCAAGAGTTCAGAGACACACATTTTAAATATTAACAGAAATTCTTCTCCACTTCAGTTCACCTTTCTCCTCTTTCTTTCATACAACTGTAGCAGCTTAAAGAGAATTTCAAAATATGGTTCAAGTGACACATGCATTTCTCAGGTAAAATCAGTTAAAACTAAGTGGCCAGAAAATATATCAAATTGACAAGGGGGGAAAGTAAATCCATCTTTAAGGAACAGTACTATATCTTTTTATAAAAACTTTTTTTGTTTTTGCTTGTTTAGGGCCGCACCCTCGGCGTATGCAAGTTTCCAGGTAGGGGTCAAATTGGAGCTACGGAAGCCGGCCTACGCCACAGCCACAGCAACAAGGGATCCAAGCTGCATCTGTAACCTACACCACAGCTCGCGGCAATGCCAGATCCTTAACCCACTTAGTGAGGTCAGGGACTGAACCAGTATCCTCAATGGATACCAGTCAGATTTGTTTCTGCCGTACCACAATAGGAACTCCTACAAAAATTTTAAACTATTAATTATGGCTACCACATTTCTGAACAGATGCCTAGTGTTAAATTATACTGACTAAATTAGTAAATCTACCTCTTTATTTCCAATTAATTTCTAAGTGGTAGAGTAAAAGGAATCTTAAAATCATTCTTACACAAAGGAAGAACTTAAGTTGAATACAGCATTCACTCTAGGAAATCATCAAAATTCTTCATTTTAACAGATACATAAATCTCTATATATGATTCTGTAGAACCAATAACGCTACTAGTCATTCTCTACCAGTTTTCAGGCCTATGGGGTTAGAGTTGCACTTCTGGATTACTATGAAAAAGGTAAAAACCATGGGGCTAATTGGGCAAATCCATGGCTAACTTTAGTAGTGAAAAAAAGTTTAAAGTCATGGTGGAAACAAATTCTATACATTAGAATTATTTGATTAAAAAGTTGCCCTAGGATAAAGGCCTCAGGATGGACAGAAGACCCAAAGGGGGTAAATAAACCCAAGAGCAGGATTCAAATAAACGTGCCCACTGCTATCTAATAGAAACTGTTAATCATCAGGACGCATCACGCCATCATCTTTGGTGTTCAAAATAATAAAAGGAATTCTAAGGACAGAGGCCTTGCCTGAAAACTCCTGATGCAAGAGAAATATTTTAGTGTCACTCTGGAGGCCATTGCACAAGGGCGGAACTTCTTTAGAACATACATAATTGAATTTCCTTTTATTGCTTTGTTACCTCCACCAAGGGACAAACAAACGTTTAAAGTATATTCTGGAGAAAAGGCTCAGAGTTAAAATATGCCCTTCTTTTCCTTTAAGCAAAGAAGTGGCAGGGGCCTTGATGAACTCATTTTAATATTTTTAGAATCAAATCAGCAATTTCAGAAGCAATGTTTCCACATATAGTGTTGGCTGTCATCATATATCTGACAGTCACATGGAGAGCCTATATGTAACTCAAGAGACTATCCCTTCATTAAAAGAATCTTATAATTATAAACCCATTGAATAGACAGACTGAAACCTTGCACTGAGGAGTTTTGGAATGTTGTCATGAAAAGGCTCTGAAGGAAGTAGTCTTCTTTTCTTAACATTTTATAACAGTTTCCTTTCCACTTTAAGACTATAAATGCATAAAGTATAATGATACTTCCCCTGTTGAATTTTAACAAAGAATAGTAGAATTAACCCCTTAAAATAATGTTCTCTCTACTGTCAAGAGTTTGTTTGGAACTGCTGAGGCAAGCTGGAAATACCAGAATGCAAACTAAAGTAGGCATGAAAAAATTCTGATGGTCATAAGGCAACCAAACATGTTAAATAAGTCTACACAAAGGCTGAATATAAAAGTTAATATTTGGGAACTCTGAGGTTTCCATAGTCCCTTACAAATAACATGAAAATACTAACTATTCTTATTAAATGCATTTCAAACAATACACCATGATAACCACAAAATAATGTATGCACCTCACAGTCCTCTGTTACGACACTGTTCAACCTAAAAATACCAGAACAAAGGAAATATGCTGCTACATTGTCATTCTACTGACTTTCTCAAGTATTGGGAAAAATAAAAGATTGAAGGTGGGGAGTACTAGAAAAGTTCAGAATTCTTGCTTTCTCTGTCTGCAAACATTTCCCTCTAACGAGTTGGGGAAAGTATAGAAGGAAAGCTAATCTAGAATTAGAATTGTACAAGATTTTGAAGTTGGCATCACTTGAAAACTATATTTCCTTTCGTAGTGGCCACTAAGTGCTGGCTCAAAATATTAAACAGCTAAGTACATACTTTCACAAGTCACACGTACAAGTGCTGACCGGCACAGCCTCTTAGCACAGTTTTTCAGTTAAACTACAATAAGTGATAGCAGCAATGGTTAACAATTCCACATAAATACCACAAACACACATATATGAAAGAGCACCTACAACATGCAAAATCTCAACAATGACATCACTGAATATACACAATGCATAGAAATTGCAATGGTTTTTGGCAAGATGGTTTTTTTTGTAACAAATATTTTATAAAACAAAAGTTCTTTTTATTATAAACGCTATTTAAAAAGTCGTAATATAATGGATTGCAGATATAAAAGTTCGGTTAGATAAAGTTAATCTGAGTGGATTAATACTAAAATGGACCTGCTACTTTATCCGGTATAAATAATCAATTATAAATTAATTTCTAGTGGAAGTATACTAAGGTATTTGATTTATAAAATTTAAGAATCACAGAAAGTAAAACAGGCATAAAAAAATCACTTAAATACAGTATGCACAATTATTGTTAGGATTCTATATTGCTGATTCTTCCTAATTCTACTTAACCACAAATAAATAATGCCAAAGCATTTTCAAAGCTATTTGAAATGAGTGGTAAAAATTTCTAATTCCAGTGTAATACAAAGAACAACATTAGAAGTCTAGCAAAATTCAACACTGCATTCAAAAGGAAAATAATTCCATTCTTTTTTGTTTTCTTAACATCCTAGAATTCCATCTTTTTTCTTCAACTATAATCTGGTAAATATAATTTATAAAATAAATATTTGTGAAATTTAAAAAATATTTGCTTGAATTTCTTTTTAGGAGAGTAAGCTGGGTAATATAAGAATTTACAGGGTTTGTATTTTTATAGCTTGCTGTTGTAGGTTTCTTTCATTATTTCCCATTTTCTTTCCCTTTCCTATCTCTAAATAGATTCCCTTCAGAAATATCCTAATTATGTTGACAGATATTCCATCCTTTTGATTGAAGATGCCCCAAAACTTTAAGATGATTTTTTTAAACTTTCCATAGACTATAAAAGGGTACTGTAGATTGCATTTGAAACCAATAACATAGATACTATGCAGTTGGATATTCAAAGAATACCACATCAAATAAAAAGCTACTTTTTAGTTCATAATCTTTAACTGGAATTCACACACTTGAAAACGTTTGTTTACCCTCCATAAATGAAAACTAAATATAACTGGGGTAGGCTGAGCGATGTTCATTGAAATAAAAGATGATTAGAGATTAACCACCACATCTCAAAAGAAGTTGCTAAAATCAAGATGTAACACTACACAATGCAAAGTGAAAGTTCACATGCAAAAACAGCCTATTTGGAAACTGGCAGCTTGAATCTATTCCTTAATAGAAACTTGAGAGCTTAAAAAGCTATTATAATTTTGAAAACAAGAAAAGGATACTCCTTATTCAGTGGGAATGTTGGGCTGTTCCTTGTCCCTAAACCCTATATAGACTGAAAGTCAGGCTGCCTGGGTTCTAGGTCTGGCTCTGATTCTAACAAGGTGTGTGCCCCTGGGCATTCACCTAATCTCTCTGAGGCTGTTTATCTCTCCTATTAAAGAAGAGGGATGAATTACATGTTTCCAGTTTTATTTTCCAGCCTAGCACACCTGAAGGATGTGTAATAGAGGTAGTAGTAGCTCATTCAGTCTAGTGAGGCTCAAAGTAGGAAGGGAGGGGCACAGAGGGCATGAGCCATTCCTGGAGAATCTGTTCCAGGGTGTGTCCCCTTTGCAATCTCCATCTCTTTGCCCTCCTTGCCCCCTCCCTCCAAGAAGACATGGTGAATTTTATCCTTCACAGCACTGAGAATCACTAGGATTAGATGATCTCTTGGGTCCTTTCTAGATCCAACCTCTATAACTCTAATTCACTCAACTTTAATACTCTGACCTAATTAATATTTGGATCAAATTAGCACTCTGACCTAATTAATACTGAATCTAATTCAACAAAATCATGGTTTACATAAAAATTCAATTTAGAAATTCCCTGGTGGCTCACTGGGTTAAGGATCCAGTGCTGTCACTGCTGTGGCACAGGTTTGATCCCTGGCCAGGGAACTTCTGCATGCTACAGTGCAGCCAAAAATTAAAAAAAAAAAAATCTCAATTTAAATGTATTAAAATGCTATATTTTTTTAAAAAACCGCAATTTCCAGTACCAAACTTTTTTTTTTTTTTTTTTTTTTTTTGCTTTTTATGGCGGCACCTGCAGCATATGGAAGTTCCCAGGCTAGGGGTTCAGAGCTGCAGCTGCTAGCCTATGCCACAGCAACATTGGAGCCTTAACCCACTGAGCAAGGCCAGGGAACAAACCCACATCCTCATGGATACTAGTCGGATTCTTAACCCACTGAGTCACAATGGGAACTCCAAGTTAGTTCTTTACTTCAGCTTTGGTAGACCCAACTAGTCAATTTACAAATAGAAAGGGGCACAAGAAATCTTGATGATTTTTCATTTGTTTAGAAAAATGAAATCAGAGTTGTTGGCAGTTTATCAGTATCATCCCCTCTTTTGTTGTTATAGCATTAGAAATACACCAACTGCCAAAGGATGATATACACAGTGCATTTCTTTATCCCTATGATGTTCTACGGCAAGGATCTCTTGAAAATCATCCTACCTTCATCACTTTGCCTTATAGGAAGCTATGCATTCATATCATCCCACCCAGACCCAGTGGGCAGGAGAAGCAATTATTTGAATATCATGCAATAAGGGAAAAACAGAAACAAAAAACAACAGAGGACGTCCTTGCCAATGATGTATTTCTTAATAAGTAACTCTCTGTCTACACCATTATCCTCTGGTAGATTTGTGGAGATACACCTTCTGTAAAGAAATTCTATTGAAGAAAAATCTTCTAAACTGATTGACAGAGAACGTGTGAACTCCTTAGTTATTTCCTTCTAAAACACAATCTTACTGCAGTAAATTATCATACACTCCCCTCGATTTTTTCCCCTAGACTTAGAAATTTATTTCTTTTATCACATGCACGGTAGAGCGTTTTCATTTACAGATGTCAAGTATTACAGCTTTATTTTGGCTAGAGAAATAAAAATCAAAATGCTCCTTTCCTGTAGATAAAGAAAACCAATCAGAAGAAGGCTGATTAAAATCAGAAATGTTTGTCTCTAATACCTAAAACTGTGGAGAGGGTCAAACTAGAAAAAAATCTGAATGGTTTTAGTTGATCTTTAATTCTGAGAATCATAAGGATAGCAGTTTTCCCACAAAAGATTCCTGTTAAAAATAATCTTAGCTATACTTAAAAAAATCTTGACTGATTAAAAAACAAAAACAAAATAATAATAGCAAAATCCTCTATTAAATAGTTAATTTGGTGAAACTAATTTGCAGAGAAGACCAAATGCCCTGGCAGACTGGCTCAATATTCAGTAGCTGCTGGATGCCAATATTGGCTCCTGGGCTGAAGAGAGTTATTCTTTCTACCTAGAACTTCCCCTTCTCTGTCTGAATTATCAAGAATTCTCTTGAAATAGAATTTATGATTTGGGATAAAAACAAATGACAAGCACTTTAAAAATATGAGTATTTGTGCACATATACACTCACCTCCATGACAAAATTAAGAGTTCTTTAAAGAATGACACAAAGTTTTGCTCTCTTCTCACAGCTAAGGGGAAACAAACTTTGAGGAATGTTCCATCTCAAGATAACCACAGTTAGGGGGCCTCTAGAGTTTGAGGCTAACAAATATGCCAGGTGATGCCAATGCTCTCAATCAACTCACAATTGAATGAATACTGATGATTTAATTACACCAGAGATTTCATTTATAATTTATCATTTCTGAGAGTCTTTTTTTTTTTTTTTGGTCTTTTTGCCTTATCTAGGGCCGCACCCGCGGCATATGGAGGTTCCCAGGCTAGGGGTCTAACAAGAGCTGTAGCTGCCGGCCTTCACCACAGCCACAGCAACACGGGATCCGGGCCGCGTCTGCAACCTACACCACAGCTCACGGCAACGCTGGATCCTTAACCCACTGAGCAAGGCCAGGGATCGAACCTTCAACCTCATGGTTCCTAGTCAGATTCATTAACCACTGAGCCATGACGGGAACTTCATTTCTGAGAGTCTTAACAGAAACATAGCAAATCACTTTGTGAACAGACAGCTACAGCAGAAAAAGCCAGTGCTTAATGGTATCTGGATCTAGTTGCAGAACCAGATGCCTTTATATATTAACTGTGATGTGGGCAACTTATTGACTTCTCTGGATTTCCTCATTTATAAAATAGAAATAGTGATACTTACCCTAATAGGACTATTGTGAGAATTAAGAGAAACAACTCACAGAAGCACTTAGTGCTACGGTATGCTGTAAGTACTTAATAAATGACACTCATTGATGATCATCTACAAGTTCTTATGCATGTGTGCACCTGTGTGAACACAGTAAATGGTGTAGAAATGGCTTTGCTTTATTGATTTTAAAACAGGCTCTAAGGAAGATCCCCTACAAACTATGTAAAGTAGGATTATGTGTTCTAAAGCAAATCATCATATTCAATGGTTAAGTAATGGACAAACTGCATGAGTACGGAAGTTTGAGAAACTATGCAAAATAATAATGGCAGGATTATTTGCTGGGCTTTCAAAAAATGAAGTGAAACTTTTAATACTGTCCTTTATAAACCTTTTGAAAGCAGGAACAATTTTATACATATTTTTACCCTTCTTAGTGTCTATACACTAGGTGTTCAAATATTTGTTGATATGGCTATAATTTTCATCTCAGTTAAGTCATTTGATTTCATAGCATCTAGAACCTAAGCCATACGACTTAGAGAAATTAATACAATGGAAGTTTCGGCTAACCATGATCTAACCAGAAAACCAGAGAGACCCGACCTAGGCTAGAAAATCTTCAGACTACAAAAGTTGATCAGGAAGTGAGTGATTCAATGTGGGGAAAACTTAACATAGGGAAAAATAACTATAATGAAAATATTTTAAGTAGCTGATGTATTATAAACCATATTAGACCAGCCCTACTAACCATAACAAATGGATTCAAGAATAAACATCCTGAGTATCTCTAACCTTTTCAAATATTAAACTTCAAGAAAACTGCTACCATCTAGGATTCTCAATAGCAAGTCACTTACATGAATACAGAAGAAAAACTGATTTATGCAGCTATGTCATCCAAATGCTGACAGATACATTTGGTGTTTTTGTCGTAGACACTGATCATGTGAGGGTTACCAGAGAATTTCTTACATGACATTACACTGACCTTAAAGTGTAAACTTTACAAATACGGTTTTATTGTTTTTATCTGAACCACAGGATTGCCTGGAAAGGCAGCACATTTGGTTGTAGTCAACGACTGCTGGACAGCTGAATTTTTGCTAAAGCACATGTACAATTTTGGCATCTACCACTGCCACAGTATGGATCTGATTTTTAAAAATTTAAAGTAACAAATAATAAAAATGGCATCTGGTAGTAGTATATCCTCAGTATCACTTATACAAAAACACAAAATTTAGAGGTAGTTGCTGATCATTTTTCCTAATTATCCCAAAGAGATAATATAATGCAGCTAAAATCCTACCAAGCCATTCTTCAGGAAACAAGTTCTCTAAATCTGAATGTCACAATGTTCCTACTTAGAGTTATCAAAGCAAAACATAAATAAATACAAAATAATTCACATTCTCAATCTGTGTTCTTCTAAATGAAAATGCAGTAAGATTAAACAGGAGAGAGAGTTTCTTCTTAGCACCTCAGTATACACAGAGGAATTCAAAACTGCCTAGCTCTGCTTACTCAGTGCATAATGACTACCCTTTGTCCCCATGACAAACTTACTTTGCTGTCAAAAACATATCAAGAGTTTTTGTTTAAGTATGTCAATGCAAAAACAAAGTGCACAGTCACATCTTAAATGTTTTATAGGAATCTTTTTAAAAATGAGGTAACCTATGTAAAAAAACAACCACCACCTTAATCTTGAGGGTTCTTTCACAGTAGGCTGTCATGTGCACTTCCGAGCCCAATACAGAATATGGAGAAGAGGAAAGTTTCATACAGAGAATTGGGAAAAGGAGGTTCTATGGTTCCAAATGAGTAGAAGAAAGGAGCCTGGGGAACACTGTGTGCCGATCATGAAAGGTCACTCAGCGTTCCTTTTAATCAAACAGACTTGAGAGATGGAAAGGCATTGCATCCTCATCTCTGGCTCAAATCACTGGAAACTAACTACAGCTTAGAACTAAGGAAGGTAAATAGAAAGAACTCTGGAGTCAGATGAGAGACAGTACAATTTCCTTAGCTATAACCTGATATGTCTTGATCTCAACATAAAATAGAGGTAACTAACCTTCTTTTCAAAGGTGCTGAAAGGATTAAATATCATGTATATAGAAATAAGTATGTATGTACTGAGATAACTGAAGAAATATTTACCAAAATATTAACAGTAATTATTTTTGGCTAGCAGATTTATGAGTACGTATTGTTTTCTTTACGCGTATCTGGATTTTCTAATTTTCATAAATTAGTATTACTTAACTGGTGCATGTAAGTCAGAAAACACAGTGCTGGCACATAATGGCTCAAAAATGGTGGCTATTACCATTACTAATACAAAAAAAAATAAAGCAAGATTATCTTCTACTCTTTCTTCTTATTTCTGGATGTCTATGAAAGGAAAGTCATGAATTGAAGTAGACTGCATAACACAAAGGTCACAGCAGACTTCTTGCTCCTGAGCCAAAGGAAAGGTCACAGCTTAGAGGAGTGGATCTTTATGTGTTCATGACTTGGGAAGAGCTGCCTAGCCATGGGAAAGCTCAGCTAACGTGATGATGGAGCAAAGCAAATCAAAATGAAATCTGTCCTGGTAATACAATAAAATTAAAACATGAAATACCACCTACCTTCCTAGCTAATGTGAATTATGACAATGCTCTGAAGAAAAAATACTTCCCAACAGAATGCCCAGATCCAAGAAAGCACTTAAGATTTGGCTTGTTTTTTATGTGTTAATGATTACACAGGATAGGAAACTTGCTCAGATTTATGTGGTCCTAATGTCTAAATTTATTTTATTATCAAAGTATCTCAATAATTCACCACAGGCTTAAAAAAAAAGGCTTTGGCAATACCACCACAAGAAGTTGTTTAACCAAAATTATAATTGTTATAACTGCAGGATTATCTCAGACAAATGCATTTATATTTATTGAAGAAGAAACTTTGCACATTTTCAAGAATGCTTTGAATTCAGCTACGCTTGGTAACAAAATGTTACCTAAAATGAGTGTCAATATTCCTTTGATCTCAACTACAGTCAAGTAATCCCCTAGGGAAAAGAGACTGGGGTTCCATGCTTACAAATAAATAATTCAGGGGATCTCAGCTTTGAAGAGTATGAGTTTTTCACTGTCTTGACTAGTGCTTCTAGATTTTTAGTAAGAATTTTCCATTCTCTACTTTCTCTTTACGTTTGATATACAATCTAATGCTTGGGAACACTTTCAAAGCTTTGGTAGTTTTAAATTTCTTATAAATCTGATAATGACTTGGTGTTGTTTCATTTACATGATTTCTTAGGAAACAAAAAAAATTCTATCCAGATTCAAGCACGACAGTAAAAATGAGCTAGTAACAGTCTTTTTTGCCACAATATTGGACTTTGCATATTATTTAAAAATTATTTATTTTCCAAAAAGAATGGCACCTTTATTCCCTCCTTCTACCCCGTCCCTGTTGCCCCCAAAAGAAAAGATGTTAGCTAAATGTCTGTATTTTCATACATTGCAAAAATGAGGCATACCTGCTAACATCTAATTATGCTTTTTTTTTTCTTTTAAAAAGAGTATGTAAATAATTTGTCCAGCTTCTTTCAGCATTTTCATATTCTGGATCTGACAATTTGTGTAAGCAGTAAAGTTAGTATTACCTCATGATTAATATAGAATTTTAAAAATTAAAAAAATAATGCCATTTATTAAGCAGACTAAAAACGAGAGGTGGGGTAGGAAGTAAAAGCAGGAGTTGAGGACACAAGTGTCTAGGATGACTCTCAGTTTCCTTTTTGACAGTTAAAAACAAAAACATAAAACGGAACTCCTTCTCTACTTTGTGTTGCCTGAGAACCACTATGGTTTTGTAAAGTCTGTTTACAGTTAATTACATTTAATCACCCACGAATACATTTGCTTTAAGCCTATAAATACTATGTTAGTAGTACTAAACTATCTCCATGGGCTTATTTGTAAAAAGAAAAATATATTATATATTTATATTCTTATAAAGTTAACACTGAGGGCAGAGGAAAGGGAACAAAGAAGCAGTGTTTAATCACAGTTTCTCTGGACACGATAACCAGACTGGGGTTGCTCAAGCCACCTGGTCAAGCAGTGTCTGAGGAAGAGTCATAGGAGGCAGAGACGATGAAGTTGCCGCTGTTGGAGTGCCCGGCCACCGACTGGGCGGCCTGCTGGCTCAGGTTGTTACAGATAAGCACCAGCTGGTTGCTCTGGGCCTCGGACAAGGTGCTGCAGCTCTGATACACACTGAAGTTGGTTTTCCTGCCGGGAATGTTCCCCTTCTCGCACATGGTCTTCACCATCTTGGCCAGCTTGTTCTTGCCGAGGGCCTGGCAGTTGTACCAGTGGAGCGCTGCCAAGTTCACGACTGGCTTGATGGACAAGTAGAAAGGGGCGTCCTCGTAGCGCATGGCAGGAGGCCGCCGCTGGGCATACTCCTTGTAGTCCTGCACCGGGCAGGTCTGTGGAGCATGCTGGGTGGCATACACACGGGAGTCTGTCCCCCCTCTCTTGGTTTTGGCATTTATGTCACCAGTGTCTTGACCCATCCACTCCAAGTACTCCAGCCCCGTTTCTGTTACCCGGAGCCGAATATCACCCCACTTCAAGGTAGATCCATGGAAGCCCGTGCAGTGGCCAAAAGCTTTTGTGTTGTTGAGCCAGACGAGGTTGAGCAGACCCTCTGGGTTATAGCGGCTCAGCAGTCCCCTTTTCCTCAGAATGAGCTCATCAGCAAACGTGAGCTTCATGGACTTGTGTGGCTTATTTCCTTTTCCTTTGCAGCGGAGTTCAATTTGCTTCTGTTTCAGGGCCTCTTGGGAGCGCTTGAATTCCTTATCCCTGGTGATACTGTAGCCATACCTGTGTTCTTTGAGATACCGTTCGAGTCCACACTGGTAATTGGCCAAGCTGTTGGGTTCATACTCGGATCCATCCTTCTGCCTGGCATCCACAAAGAAAGAAGCCAGGTAGGCATCCAACTCCTTGCAAGGGATGACATAAATCTCTCTTGTTTCAGAAGGATACTTGGAGATGAGGAACTCCCGGAAATTGCGGAGCGCAGTCTGCGTGCTCCGGATGGTTTTCTCATTCTGCTCCCTGCTGAGCTCAGCTGCTCTTTCATCCTGGTCTGCAACAAATTGGGGAGGGGAGGGATAGAGAGGGTGTTGATGAGTTCAGACAATGAACTTTCTACTCTGAAATAAAGTTTCCTTTTATAATGAAAAGGGAAAGAAGAAATCAGTTTTACAGAGATCACTAATAAATGTGATTTACATACCTGTTGCATTATAATAGCCAACTTCAGTTTCACAAATGATGTACTAGACAAGAGATGGCCCATTACAATCAAAATGAGCTTCTCATGCCAGTGAACACATAGTTTAGTGCATGAAGGTTGGTGGAAAGAGTGAGATTAGAGGCAGCCTTCGTTTTAGGAAAAAAGTGAGACAGAAATGTGTTATTTATCCTACTGCAGTGTGCAAGGGCCCCATCAGAGCAACATACTCATTATGCATCCATTCATTTGTGAAACCAGAGGTTGTACTGGTTCCATTTTATTGAATTAATTGAAAATATTTGTTTTTTAGCATGTCTCTATAGAGCTCTACTTTTAAAAATGACTAAATAGATCATTTACAGCAGTTAACTCAACATTCTACAGAAATTCAGGTAAACTTAGTTTATAAATATTCTGTATGTAATTGCAGGACAGTTTATAATAACTGATGAAAATATTTCATGTTTTGCAAAACGAAAAAAGACTCACAGATACAGAAAGTAAACCGGTGGCTGCCAGAAAGGAAAGGGGTGTGGGGTGGGACAAAATAGGTGAAGGGGGATTAAAAGGTACAAACCTACAGTGATAGAATAAATAAGTCACAGGGATGTAATACACAGTGTAAGGAATATGGTCATTAATATTATAGTGACTTTGTATAGCGATGGATGGTTATGAGGCTTATTGCGGTGGTCATTTCACAATGTATGTACATATCAAATAATTATGTAATGAAACATAGTATTACATTGATTATATTTCAATACAAAAAAACTGGTGTTCTGATAAAGTAATGAGGATAAAACTTCACAGCTATAAAGACAGGACAATGAAATCTGAGTAGAGCTACTATAATCAAGATATAAGGAAGGGGGTATGTCTACTGGATGGTTTTGTTTTATTAATGTATTATTTATATTCTGCCACCAAAGACTGGAGATGCCTCTTTCCGTCATGGGTCATCCATGATTAAATAAGGCTGCCCTGGAGTAGTGGTTCTCACTCTTTAGCGAGCTTCAAAATCGCTCAGGATGTTCAATCAAAACTAGATTCCTCAGCACAGGTCCAAGAATCTGCATTTTAACTCGCACCTCTATGCTCAGAATGAGGTTCAAGAGAATACACTTTGAGAAACAAAGTTCTAGTGCTTATGGCTTATGAAGGAAGCCCTACTCTGTTTCACTAGATTAAAAAAAAATGATTAAATTCAATGATATCATTTAAATGGTTTTCTCTCAGTCACAGGTAATTTAAATTTGGATCTTAACAATAAAAACATTTTGTTAAAAATCACCACAATTATGTCAGGCATGGTCTGGGCAGAACTCAAAAGAGAAATTATAAAAATGAAATTACACAACAGAAAAACCAGTCCATTCTATTGACTGTTGAGAGGCAAAACACTGTAGTTAGTTTATACAACATTAAATGTAATTTCTGATTCTAAAGTATAATGTAAAATTATTCTGCTTATCCCAATTATCTTATTTAGGAAAACTTTAGATTAATTCGTAAGGCTGCTCTGTGGGAAGTCTTTGAAATAACCACATACAATAACAAAAACAAAATTTCTAATAAACTGAATTTTATTCACAAATTCACTGCTTTTTGTACTACTACATGCATTTATAAATGTCCATATTATTTTTAAATGACAGTTCTATAATTGTCAAAATCTTCAGAATTTCATAAAAGAAATAAAAATCACAAAACTAGCTAATTAGACATTTTTAGAGGCACATTTTTGAGATATTTCCAAATTCAAATACACAACCGTATATTTTACACTTCATTAGACTCGACTTCAGGCTATGCTATCTTCTTCCAGTTGAAACTGTTTGTATATCAACACTATAGATGTGCATCCTTCCATCAGAAAGGTGGCAGCCACATGGAACCTTTCACCATGCTGGTTTCCCTGACTGTTTACATCCAAAGCCAAGAGGGCTTTTTATCGTGGCTACTTGTTCATGTATCTATCACAACAGTCTTCAAAATTTAAACAAAGACTTAAGAAATGAACATTCATTAACAACTTTAGGGGAAAATTTTCCAGTTCCTCAACTTTCACATCAAACTTTTTTCTAAAACTTATTTGTCTGAGATGAAGATTGCGTTTTCCAACCTAAATCTACTGTGTTACAACTCTGGAGTATTAAAAACTTTGAGGAGTCACACAAAGTTTCTGGAAGTCATAAATTGATGATTAAACCCATAATCTTGTCTACACTCTTACCCTTCTCTATATTATACACATTAGGGGTATAGATGAAATTTGCCACTGGAAATAGGGGATTTGGGCCTAAATTAGGGTGTTTTGAATTCAGGAGTTTTGAAAGGGTTTTAGGTTAGTGAAGTTGATCCTTTTAACTGGAACTGGAGTAATCTGTAGGACTACCAAAACATTCAGGATAAAGTAGAAGCTTAAAATTTAATTCAATTCTTTCTAATTTGGCATGCTTTGGTTCACAGATGCCTAAAAATTACCAAATTGTATGAAGCACTGATTCTAGTCACAGTTAATATTGACCTTCATTTTATAAAATTTTCAGTATTTTCTACCCCCTTTTTACAGAAATAAACTGACTGAAATGTGTTGAAAACCTTTGGGCATCAATTTAAAAATGAGTATGATCATTTTTTTTCAAAGTTCTTTTGGGGGTATGTGAGGAAAAGAGTTTAAGTCTGTAGGACTCAAGCAGCACTAGTCAGTATACTCCAAGTGGTGAGGAAGATTAGAGAAGGGCCTGTGGTGCTGACGTGTCATTCCCTGGTGAGTTTCCTGAGTGAGGCAGCTGGCTCTACCCCTCCTGCATCTTCTCCATCCACATTATTGGCACCAGGCTAACACACTCACAGCTGACCAATACATCAGCACTGCTTCAACATCCACAGCCCAGGCTTTTTTTTTCTTTTTTTTAAATGCCCACACCCTCAGCATATGGTTCCCAGGCTAGGGACTGAATCGGAGCTGCAGCTGCTGGCCTACAACACAGCTCACAGCAATGTCGGATAGTTAACACATGGAGCAGGGCCAAGGCTCTAACTGGCATGCTCGTGGACACTAGTCAGGTTCATTACCACTGGGTCACAACAGGAAATCCTTGGCCCAGTCTTATTTCCAAGCCTTTCTCTCCTTACTTTGTCTTAATTTTAGTTAAGAATCTGTGATATGATGATTTATAATAAAATACATACATATGTATATATATTTGGTCTTTGCTCTGGTTCTTAGCACAGAGCTTCTAAAAGCTTTAGAATTTTCTGTGGTGAGAGTGATAAAGGTATCTTTTGTTATGTGTCACTGAGGTAACTTTTGGAAAGCACCTAAGCATAGGGGCTGGCTGTCAATGGAGCCAGGCAGCTGATCACCAGGTTTGAACTTTCAGCCCCACCCCCTTCTCCTCTACCTCTGGGGAGGGGGGAGAGGCTGGAGACTGAGTTTAATTACTGATTTAATCAATCATGTTTATACAATGAAGGCTCCAAAAAATCCCACAAGAGCTTTCCAGTTGGCATAAGTGTGCGAGTTCAAGTCGCTCCATATCTTCAGCAATACTAAGTAATGTTAGTCTCATATTCTGCATATGAATCTCCTCCTATTCTGTGGCTTATCCTTAACGATGTCTTTTAAATGAACAAGAATTCTTAATCCTAATATGGTACAATTACAATTTTTCCCTTTATGATTCATGTTTTTTGCCTTCTTTTAAAGAAATTCTGCTTTTTGCAATAGAAAAGAGCTTCTTTCAAAAGCTGTTTTTTTTTTTTTTTGCTTTTTAGGGGTGCATCCATGGCATATGGAGGTTCTCAGGCTAGGGGTCGAATCAGAGATGTTGCTGGCCTACGCCACAGTCACACAGGATCCGAGCCGCATCTGCGACCTACACCACAGCTCACGGCAACACCGGATCCTTAACTCATTGAGCAAGGCCCCAGGGACCGAACCTGCATCCTCATGGGTGCTAGTCAGATTCATTAACTGAACCTTTGGAGTCAGATGGGAACTCCAAAAGCTCTACTGTTTTAGTATTCACATTTTGATATGCTGTCTCCTAGAACATCCATGTATATTTCCTCAGACAAAAATTAAGAGTAACTTTTTACATGGCAAAAAAAAAAAAAACCCTAAAACAAAAAAAGAAATTTTTATATGGACCATAATCCTCTTGATTTTAATAAAATCTGAATAAGCAACATACGTATGGTATCTAAATAGCTACAAATGGGTAGAAAGTAAAAGTCATCCTCTCCTCCCATCTCCTTGTCACATTTCCCTCTCCATGGCAACCAAAGTTACCAATTTATTGGGTATAATTTGGGGGATTTCCTATGCACACACACTCATTCTTTTCCTTTTTAAAAGGGTGGGGAGTATATTATGCATCCTATTCTGCACTCTGCTTTTCACCATTAACAAAGTATTAAGAGATAGCTCTACATCATTACATGGACAGTTGCCTCGATCTTTATAACAGCTTTATTTTATATGATACACTGTATTTATCCATTCCCTTTAGATGGACATTTGCAGTGTCTCCATCTTGTTGCTATTATAAACGATGCTGCATTGGGTATCCTCGTATACATGATGTTTCCTATACATAAGCAAGCATTAAACACAATGAATCTCCAAAAGTAGAACCGCTGTATGTATCACTGCTATTGCCCCGACCATACGTTGTGATTATTTCATTTCCATGAGAAGGTATAAGAGTGCTGGTTTAATCATATCTTCTAAGATACAATGTATTATTAAGCCTCATAATCTTTGCTTATTTAACTTGTAAAATATAGATTATGGTTTTATTTTTCATTTCCTTTATGATAAATGACATTTAACATTTTTCAAATACTTATTAGTCCCCTGTGTTTTCTCATTTTCTATCTGTGGATTCTGTGTATCCTTTGTCAAAAATATTCGAGTTCAGGGAGTCTCCGTTGTGGCATAGCAGAGACGAATCTGACTAGTATCTATGAGGATGCGGGTTCAATCCCTGGCCTCGCTCAGTGGGTCAGGGATCCAGCGTTGCTGTGGCTGTGGTGTAGGCCAGCAGCTGCAGCTCTGATTGGTTCCCTAGCCTGGGAACTTCCATATGCTGTGGGTGTGGCCCTAAAAAGGGGGAAAAAATTATATTAAAAACATTGAGTTCCTGCTGTGATGGAATAGATTAAAGAGCCGGCACTGCTGCAACTGTGGCATACGTTGCAGCTGTAGCTCGGTTTCAATCCCTGGCCTGGGAACTTCCATATGCCGAGGGTGCAGCACCCCCTCCAATTATTTATAGGAGCTCTAGATATATTTAACATTATTATTATACTTACCCCTTTGTGATGTGTATTTTTTTTGTTTGCCTTTTGTATTTGTCACTTTGTTAACATTTACAGGACGGAATCATCTGTTTTTAAATGTTTTTTATATTGTGTTACAATTAGAGATGTTTGCCCCACTATGAAACCATAAAATAATTCTGTTTCTTCCTAAAGCTTTTTGTTTTGACTGTACCCGCAGCATGCAAAAATTTCTGGGCCCGGGACTGAGCTTGCACCATAACAGAAATGCTGTTGCTGCAGTGATGACAAATCTTTAACCTGCTGCACCAAGGGAACTCCCTGTTTCTGAAGCATTCTTAATTTCATTTTTAATATTTAAAAATTTGATCATCTGAATTAATTCTGGTTTAAGGAAGGTACCAACTTATGTTTTTCCTAGACAGCCACCCAGCTGTTAAATAACAGTGATGACTGCAGGTACAGAGAAGTCAATGGTCAGCATAATCTTTCTCCCTCAGGGATCTCTTGATTGCACTTTGAGGGGTGGGGGGCTAAATAGCTAGATGATTATTTCCTTTTTCTTTTTAGTTTGAGCTTTATTTGAAATGAGAATCAAAGGACAGTTGTGTGGAGTTTCCTTGGCCAAGCCCATGGCATCTGGAATTCCATGGACTGAACCTGTGCCACAGCAGTGACCTGAGCCGCAACACTGAAAACGCTGAGTCCTTAACCACTAGGCCAACATGGAACTCCTAGATGATTATTTCTTTATCTGTGAATGGCTATAGCTTTACTAGGCTATATTTCAGTGCTGACTGCTGTGCATCCATCTTCATTTCTGGTACACAGCATACCCTTTCAGGCCATATATTCAAGTATTTCTTTGTTGCAGTGGCAGATGACTCCCACAAAGATGGAAATTGCATATGTGGTTCTCTACTCAGTCCTGCTTCCTCTTCTACTCTCTGGTGTCAAACAGGGTCCAGGGAAGCTCTGGCCACCAACCCAAGCTCCCCACTCAAGTTCTTCATCACTGCATTTGGCAGCCTTTTTTACATGCCACAGTTCTAGCATCAAACCATGGGTGTTCATCAAAAACTCAACAGTCGAAGTTCATTAAATTTGTTTGAATGTATATGAATGTATAAGAAATAGAACTTGGATTCTAAATAGCAATAAAAATTGTTTTCAACACAAACAAAAAAAGATAAAGAGCACTTTTAATTTTCTTAAGAGAAGCATGCATACAGTTCAACAGGCAAGCTGAATGAGTCACTTATTAATGAAAAAAATGCACTGAGATACACAAAATAGTTTTATTATATTAAGGAAGTTGTGATTAATAACAAATTTTTAAAACTGAATGTGGGTACAATCCCAAAGGCCTAGAAAACTGATTGAAGAAGACAAGTTGGCAATCCGAAATATGCAAATATAAATTACTTTTTCTAAGCATATCAGGTATTCAACAATTAGAAATGAAGTTTTACAGATGGCGAATGAGTAGGCATCAGAATCATATTTCCTATGGCTTCTGTGAACCTAACACACCTAACAGCTTGATCAATGCATGGACCCAGACCTAAAACGGCACTTAGGTCTGTCCCCACAAACCTGCTCTCCCACCCAGGCAGGGCCTCCAGCACAAGCCTGAAACCTGAGTACCATCCTTGACACCTGATCCCCTGTCTGCAGCTAACCCACCCAGTCCTCCTGGGCCACCACAGGCATCTATTCAAGCACACTTAATGACAACAAAAACACAGGTTAGGAAAGAAGTAACCAACACGTCTAAAGGGATGAGTACAATATAAACTATTCCTCGTTTTCAGAGTAAGGGAAACAGACAATAACACAAATAAGTAAATCTTACACAAACCGACACAAATGCTATGAAGAAAAATAACAAATGACCCACTTAAGGATGGATGTTCCAGGAAGGACTAAGAAGAACTTTTAGATGAGACATGAAAATGAGAAGCCAGTCATATAAATTAAAGGAGTAAGAGTAGAGGAAACCGCATTTGGGAAGTTCCTACAATGGAAATAGTTTGAGGACCTGAAAGAATGTCAGGGTACCTGGAGTGAAGTGATCAAAAGAGAGAGTGGCATGAGAGGAGGTTTGCAAACCCACAGGCCAGATCATGCCGGGCCTCATCTAATAAGCCTTTATTAATGACGTTGTATTTTAACCTAAGAAAACTAGTTGTTCAGAAAACTACACGGTGAGATTTGCACTGCTCTATTACTATATAAACCCATGTCCTCCCATGCTAAGAAAATCCTGGATTAACTCCGCTTTACATAAGTAGGGTTGAGTTCACATTTGGATGATCTGGTGGAAAACAGACAACAAAATGATCCATAATCTGAACCTTCTCGATGGGAGCGGAAGGTCAGAGCCAGAGGGAACAAGAGAATATTCAAGTCAACCACCACCTCCCCCTCCCCTTCCACACAAAAAAAGGAAAGGTACTGGGAAAGGCATAAAGTTTTAAAGCAAACAAGTTTCCTATATTTATTTATATAGTCTCCATGCCCATTACATTATGTTTCATGTATGTATTATCTGTGAATCCTGAGTACTCAGCATATGTTCCAAATGAAGACTGGGTGTGAAGACTGCCTGAATATGTACTGTTTAAAAGAATTTTAAATCCACACATGTATTTTGAATAGCTGAGTATCTCAAGTTTTGGTCTGAGTTTGATATAAAAAGGGACAAGCACAGCTTACGAAAACGCATTTTAAAAAGGTCTGCTTTTCTCCTAGACCCTCAGTTTATGTTACTTCCCTTCTCCCACTCCACAGCCTGCTGGGCTACTATTTTAGGGGTGTTTGCTGTCACTGTACGACTATTATGGTCTTGGTTATACATAGGGAGAGTGGATAAACTCTGTACACAGAACATGTGAGTGACCTTGGTTCTTTGAATTAATGGCCACTTATTTCTTGGCTATAGCATCTACAAGAGCCATAATATTTCTAAAACTTATTCACGGTTTCTCAAAAGGAGAAGCCATCCATAAACCTAGTGTAGTGAAATGAACCTTTGATAAATGAAGCCGACAGATTGAAAGGTTTTAGGTTACCGACCTCCAAAAGATCTGTGACCTGGAGCCAGGCCAGGAAGAGCCTCAGCACTGGCCCAGGGACTCCTCAGGGACTGAGTAAAGTTTCTAATGCAGGCAGCCTTTCTGTACTTATTTACATAGTCTCCATGCGCCATTAATCCAATTATTTTCTCCCTTGTTAAGAGATGGTTTGGAAAAACAGATAATCAGTGCAGTATCTTGTGTTTTCATTTAATTTGAGGAGATTTATGTTAGATTTAAATTTAGATCCATTTGCTTCTATTGCTATGGCACTCAATTTAACAAAAAATAAACTTAGTCATCACATCCCTTTTGTAATTTTATTAAAGCAATACATCTGAAGCAGTAAGAAATATTTCCTGATGTTTAATTTTATTATTTTCATTTAAGAAGAGTATTTTGTCTTTTTACTTGATAGAGAAGCCACGTTCAAATTCTTTTTATAAACCAGAGAATGGTAAGTCCATGAGCTCATTAAATAAGAATATATTTTAAATTTGAAAAGTGAAAGAAATCTGGTAAGTAGATTTATATTTATGAGGCTGCAGTTGGAATTAATATTTAATCCACATTTGTGAGTAACCACTGTGCCCCCTTAGCATTTCAAGAAGACCTGTGGGGTGTAGTCAAAGGCAAGTCCCCAATGGTTATGCAGATGGCATCATAGCTAGAAGAGATAACTAACACACATAAAACTAATTAAAAAGACCATGCATGACTGTGTAATTAGGCACTGAGTTTGTGGTATAAGCTCCAGGTCCTACAGGAATTCAGAAAGAAAAGGGAGAGAGAAGTTAAAAAGAGTTTGAACTATGTTGGTGCTCTAATCCATGGTGGAACAGGGACATGGGTTAGGTATTAAAGGATGGGTACTATTTGGCTAAGCAGAATAGGAGGGTAGACCATTCCAGGAAAAAACTGCATGAGCAAAGGGAAAGGGAAAGGAAAGCTCAAGAGGACTGTGAAACACCCATCCTAGTTTGGGGGTGGGAGAGGGGTTGGAGTGGGGCATACAGCCAGGCCAGAGAGATGTACACATTGAGGGTTTTATACGGTAATTACAAAGACACACGCCAAGGAGAGGAGACTGAATATGCTAGGTGCAAAAAACCTCTACATGCAAAACATTTTTTTTTCTTTTTAGGGCCGCATCTGTGGCATATGGAGGTTCCCAGACTAGGGGCTGAATTGGAGCTGTAGCTGCTGGCCTACGCCACAGTCACAGCAACACCAGATCCGAGCCATGTCTGCGACCTACCTATACCACATCTTACAGCAATGCTGGATCCTTAACACACTGAGTGAGGCCAGGGATCGAACCTGTGTTCTCACGGATCCCAGTCAAATTCGTTTCCGCTGCACCACAACTGGAACTCCAGACGCAGAACACTGAAAAAGCTATTAAAAGACACAACCTTCATTTCTCCATCTCTGACATCCTTTATTCTTTCTTTTTTTTTTTTTTTTTTGGCCTTTTAGGGCTGTACCTGCAGCATATGGAGGTTTCCAGGCTAGGGGTCGAATGTGAGCAATAGTACTGTAGTTGTCAGCCTACACCATAGCCACAGCAACACTAGATCTGAGCCACACCTGCTACCTACCCCACAGCTCAAAGCAATGCTGGATCCTTAACCCAATGAACGATGCCAAGTATCAAACCTGCATGTTCATGGATACTAGTCAGGTTCGTTTCCTCTGAGCCACAACAGAAACTCCTATTTCTGATATTTTTTATTTTCCTTATGCTGTTATTTTCTTCCATACGCCTATTACCAAATGACATAACTACATATTACTTGATAATCTGTTTGGCACATGTCTCTGCCCAGTGGGCTGTGAGCTCCATAAAAGCCAGGACTTCGCTGCTTTATTCCCAGGGTCTGAAAAAGCACTCTGAGAAGCAGTAGCATTCAATAAATATTTGTTGACTGAATTAACATCAAAGCTGAAAGGAAAGTTACTGAGATAACTCTGTGTGAGTAATTACATAAGCCACTTTAGACCAACTATACTGATTGCATTTAGAAAGGACTAAAAATGAAAATCAGTGACAGAAAACTAAATTTTGAGACTCAATTAGAATTTTAAAGCCACCTTATCTTTTATTAAGGCTCTTAGAGTTAGTTGTGGTCAGGGCAAGGTGGTCTGGATGTCTGTAATAATAAAACGACTTATAAGGCCACTGGAAGCTTTTCCCTAGGAATAAGGACCTACCAGTTGTCACAGAAATTGCTACAAGACAATTATCTTTATCTTACTAACAGGATAAGGAACAAAACAAACAATAACAAAAGTCCATTCCAGAATTAATATGTCTATTAAAATCACGGGATAGGTCCCTCCCCTAATCCTCCACTTTATTACACCAGAAGTTCCCTGCTGCCCTAGTGGTGAGGACATGGCCCTTATCATTGCAGCCTGAGTTCAATCCCTGGTCTGGGAACTGAGATCCCACATCAAGCCATGCAACCGAGAAAAAAAAAGATTAGGCTGATATTGTGGTGTTGTCTATTACATACTTACTTCTTTTACATACATATTCATTTGATATAAATTTTTGTACAAGTCTTTCTATGTTCAAGGAGAATGATGTTGGTATTTAAAAATATATATATGCCTTGGTTGGTAAGCTTATGAATAGGCCTACTTCAATTTTATTTGTCAGGGGTTATAAAAATCATATTTGAATCATTCATGTTTCATTTTTTAAAATAGCAATAGCTCCTAATGCCTGTAAAATTTATTGGAAAAAAAAATCCAGTTTTCTACCTTTATTTACTTTAAAGGTAGAAAACAAATTGAGATCAACTTATAATACCATAAAATGTATTAAAAAGTCAGTGCCTTCTTTCTCCCTCAAACACCCGACTCACTGCACATTTCAATGCTTTTTCCTAAAACTTTAAAATGCATGTATTTTCTAGGATTGTTAATATCATTAATTGAAGTCAGAATTGTATGCTATTATAGCTATGTGACCAGCAAATCATTTCTATGCTCGGTTAACCTTTTCTAATAATGGAAGTAAAACACATTTCCTACATGCTCACTTAGGAGCATGAAAATTTAGCACAATAGTACTAGTTTGTCCAGTATGATTTCTGATATAAACATTAGCCATCTGCTCATTTCTTCTGGTTTTACGTCATGTGCCTCTAGAACCTTTTGCGAATTCTCTCCTTGATAAAAATTTAGAAATAGAATAGAACACAAAAAATACCAGTATTTATTAAATAAATAAAGTGCAAGCAAAACCTTCTCTTTTCCTCACCCACATTCACTGTCATCTCTCCATATGAATTAAATCAAGCCAAAGAGCTGTGTCTGCTGGAAGGTGAGGTAAGACAACGTATGTGTAAAGACCAGGCATTGACCATGCAGATAATCACAACTAGGAATTAATTTATGGCCAATAAGGTGTGCGAGTCTCCATTTTTAACAAGTTCTCAGATGGTTCTAATAAAGGTGTGTCAAAAGGGCCATGCTTTGAAGAAGAGTTTTATCTCTCCTCTCTAAAAGACACAGAAAAGGACTCTTCTTTCAAATAACCCTCAGCCCAAGCCTCAGTTACAGCAGCTGCCACACTGCTGGAATGACAGATTTTCAGATCCGAACGTTTTTATGTGCCTGGCAGAACAGTTGCTTTATAAATAAGTAATAAATGTTTAAGTGGATTCTGCTTCAGCGAAAAAATACTAGGAAAAATCATACTGGACTAATACTGTTATTCAACAAAATAATGCATAAATCAAAGAATTATTTCCCTTTGAAGCCCACTGGATTAAGATTTTTTTCTTTCATAATGTCTCTGAATTTATTAAGATCAACACTGTTATAATAATTGCCAAAGATCATTTTTAAAATCTTAATCTTGCCTGATCCCTTCCAGGACAGGTTACATGGGTAGCGTAGGTTAATGGTTATCAGCTTCGCCAATAAGAATGCCTAGGTTCAAATCCCAGCTCTGCCGTTTAACCAACTGTGTGAATCTGTGCAAGTTTTTAAACTGAAGCCTCGGTTTCTTCAACTGTTAAATGGGTATAAAAATTATACCTGTTTCTTAAGAGCTGTATGAGAATTAAGATAGGAAAGCAAACCACTTAGCTCGATGTTGAATATATAAATTATCTAGGTCAACTCTTTTTTTTTTTTTTCGGTCATTTTGTCTTTTAAGGGCCACACTTGCAGCATATGGAGGTTCCCAGGCAAGGGGTCCAATTGGAGATGTAGCCGCTGGCCTACACCACAACCACAGCCACAGGGGATCTGAGACGCATCTGTGACTTACACCACAGCTCACAGCAACGCCAGATCCCCAACCCACTGAGTGAGGCCAGGGATCGAACCCCCATCCTCACGGATGTTAGCTGGGTTCATTAACTGCTGTACCACAACAGGAACTCCTAGTTCAACTCTTTATACATAATGCTGCTTAGAAACGTGTTCCAACTCACGAAATCAAAGTCTCCTACTTTATCCAAGTCCTCCTCTACTGATGCTTTAATTCATAGCAAGTATCTGCTAATTTTTCCAAGCTAGCTCTATAATGGCCACCAGTGTTGGGCATTCGTGCCTAACTGAACATATCCTGTCATGGACACATGGGAACAACTGGAGTTAATATCTGTATCTGAATCAGCTCTTAGGAGACCTTCCTGGAATCCTGTGATTTGACAAACTTACTGCATCACTACAATAAGAGACATCATGTGACTGTATGAATTCAGTATGGTACTAAACTAAAGTTAATCATGGACTTTTCTAACAATGCTGCTTTTCCTAAATTTAATGAATAAAATGAGTTTCTCCTCAATCACTCCTTCCACTCAAAAAAAGATGAAGTATCCGGGGTGTGGCCTAGTAAGCCTTCAGGGCAGCCCTGCTAGCTAAAGACAGCTCAAGGCTAGCCACACTTGCTTATAAGGGGGTAAATTCAAGCAGACCTCACGTATAGAGGAGATGTGATATTCAGTGACAATCAAGAAGACACAGAAGGCAAAAAGGAGACTAGATGACAGGAATGAATACAAAATAGATGAAGCTTCTCAAATCTCAAACTTAATTTCAAGCCACAGAAAAGAAATTAAGCATTCCAAAGGTGAAAGAAGAGTATAACAAGAAAATAAATATTGTACTGTATTAATCACAATAAGGAGCACTTTCGTCTTGGCCAAAATATATTCTTAAATCAACTTTAAAATGCGGCTGCATTTTCAGGCTTAGCAGCATGAAACCCACATGACTGTAATTAATGTAATAAATCATGCTGTGGAATTCTCTACAGAATCTGACAGTACTCATTGATATACTGCTTATTAGCGACTAGAGATTTCTCTCGCACTTTTTTTTATTATACTGCCAGAGACTCTGAATGAAGAGTACCTTCTGATGTGTCTGAAATATCTGCTGTTGGTGTAATACATAAAATATATAGTGAGCCGCTGCTATCAGACTCTGATACATAAATTATCATATACAATCCCCCCAAAGAACTGGTTCTTTAATTCTTACTCTTCTGGACTTAGGGTAGTCATGAAGATACATGAATTCATTACAGATGTGACATTTATGTTTTCCACAGTTTTAATCATGAAGTCACAGCTTTATACAACATGGCTCTCCTTTGCAGCTTATTCTATAATGATTTCTTTAGTACAAAGCACAGAATACGGGCTTCGAAATCTGACTCTTAAGTAAAATTTTACTGAATATTAACTCACCTTCAAAAGTAAAAATTAGTCCTTGCACAGTTCAGGAATTCAGCTATGACTACATTTCACCTCAGTGAGTCTACTTACATCTTTACATCCTTAAATACACTCTGCATATATAAGTGTTTAAAAAACATACGGCTTAAAGGCTGCTTATTCACATAGGAAACATGAAGAAAAGATTAAGTATACTTCCCCTAATAAAATTAATTTTATTAATTTTTCATAAAAGTAACACATTTCATAAAAAATTTCCCCCAGAAAATAAAGGTATAAAGAAGAGAGCAAAACCGCCCAGTAATTCCATCTTCCAAAGATAGCCACTGGATACATACTGGTATAGAGCTTTCCAATTTAAAAATTTCATTAAAAATATTACTCTTTAGTGAGTTCCTGCTGTGGTGTGGTAGGTTAAGAATCCAACTGCAGGGAGTTCCATTGTGGCTCAGTGGTTAAAGAATCTGACTAGGAACCATGAGGTTGTGGGTTCGATTCCTGGCCTTGCTCAGTGGGTTAAGGATCCGGCGTTGCCGTGAGCTGTGGTGTACATTGCAGACACGGCTCAGATCCCGCATTGCTGTGGCTGTGGCGAAGGCCGGCGGCTACAGCTCCTGTTAGACCCCTAGCCTGGGAACCTCCATATGCCGCGAGTGCGGCCCTAGAAAAGGCAAAAAAAAAAAAAAAGAATCCAACTGCAGCAGCTTAGGTCACTGTGAAGGCAAAGGTTCAATCCCTGGCCCAGCACAGTGGGTTAAAGGATCCAATGTTGCTGTAGCTGAGCTCGGATTCGATCTCTGGCCCAGAAACTTCCATATGCCACGGGTGTGGCCATTTAAATAAAAACAAAACAAAACAAAAAAACTCTTTAATCACCAAGCATCTAGTCCATTCCATCTTAACTATACACTTTGGTTTTCTCTTGTGATTTATTCTATTTTATCTTTCTGGAAACATTGCTTTGTCTTATGTTCAGCAGGAAAACTGTTAACATAGTGTGCCTGGATAAGCTACTATTTCTGACACATTACTTTTCATCATCTGAAATGATATATTTTAAGACCTAAATAAAAGTCTAGCATTGGGTTTATTATCCACTGGTGACAGAAAAATTCCTTTATTAGCTATTGAGAATTCCCTATGTTGGCTCTTGCCCCTTTTCAAACTGTTCTCCACAAAGCAGTCTAAAAAAGTTTTCCTAAAAGAAACTAGAGGAAATGAAAGTTATCTCTTATTTTCTTTCTAGAAATTTTAGTATTTGCATATTTGCTTCAACATTCAACAAAAACGTATTTGGCACCTCAACATGGTGGGCATTGTTTTAGACATGTCTGTATATGTCTTCCCAACCGTTAAACACTTTAATTTTAATCCTCTCCTTGTGGAGACAAGCAGACCAGGAAAGCAGATGGAGACTGGGACAAGAAAAGGAAGAGTGAAAGTAGAAATTTTGTCAAAGTTTTGTAGAGATGAAAAAAACTGAGGGAAAGTGGTTCAGGTCCTAAAAGAGAACCTGTAAGGGCTAAGAGGACGGATGTTGAACTGCGTCAGGGAAGCGTCAGCTTGGCCAGTGAGGCTTGTGGTTAAGAACAGGAACTTGGGAACCAGGCGGCTTCGAGTCAGAATCCCAGCTCTTCCGTCCTCTTATTGTATGACCTGGGGAAGTCCAACCTTTCTTTACTTTAGTTTTGTTCATCTGCAAAATGGAGTTAATTATAGTTCTAGCTTCAGAGAGTTGTAAGAACTGAGTTACCAGAAGTAATTAGTGAGTTAATAAGCACTCCATAAGTACCGGCTACTAAAATTGCTATTTTGCATGCAATAATCAAAGAGAGCCAACAGCGTGTGACCCTGCCTACTAAAGAGGATTTTGGAAGTAAAATAATCTTTACCATTTGTTAATAGTTATGTCAGTGAGAAATGAGTATTTGAAAAGCACTTTTCATGAGTTTGCTAAAATTCTAGGGCTTCAATGAGTGAAAACAAACTCAAGTACAATACATGAGGCAACATTTGATGAATTTAAGAAATGAAATGCTGGAGTTCCTGTTGTGGTGCAGCAGAAACGAATCCGACTAGGAACCGTGAGGTTGAGGGTTCCACCCCTGGCCTCATTCAGTGGGTTAATTAAGGATCTGGCATTGCTGTGAGCTGTGGTGCATGTCAAAGACGTGGCTTGGATCTGGCATTGCTGTGGCTGTGGTGTAGGCTGACAGCTGTAGCTCCGATTTGACCCCTGGCTTGGGAACCTCTATATGCTGCTGGTGCAGCCCTAAAACGCAAAAAAAAAAAAAAAAAAGAAAAGAAATGAAATGCTATATATAGCACAATACAATAGAAATAGTTATTACAAACTTTTGATTAGAAACCATTTCTTCATTTAAATTTACATTCAATTTACAGGACTGCATATCTTAATTAGGAAGGATCAAAATGTGAAAGCATCTTTTACTGAAGATGCATAATACAGTAAAAACCACAAAGGAATTATTCATCAACTTGAAACAAAAGATGTATGGCACATAAAGTAAAGGAAAACAGATAACACATAAAAATGGAAATGCACAAAACTCTAATAAATTACCTCCTTCTTTTCTGAATTAGGCTATTAATATTCATTAAATTCCATCTAAGAAGTAATAACCTAATGGATAGAAGGATGCTGATTTCTCTAATTAGGTCAGTGGATAATAACAAAACATATTTTAAAAAGTTCACTATAAAATAAAAATTATTTTCCTATATGGATTACTTTCCAGTACATACTTATAAGTGCAGACAAAACAGGAAAATAAAGCTTTTTTTCTTAACAAGATGGCTGTTTTCCATTACATAAAATAATAATTTAGCAGTAGTAATTTTAACAGCATGAAGGTGTTAAAAAGCTAGTGACCTGTACCACAAATCTTAAAGTACTATGGAAACTAAAAATATTTTATGAAATATAACTTCAGGTTATTATTTTTAAGGAATATATACTTATATTCATTGGATCAAATCCTAAGGTCAAATTCAAAGAAATAGCACATTCTACGATTACAAAGATTCTTTATTTTTCTTGCTGAAATGGAGATTGGGATGAAAAATACATAAATTATTAAAAAAAAAAATTTCTCAGGGGAGTGTCATCAGCCAGCTCTGGCCCCTCCTAGCTGTAGTCACCAACAGACTGGCAAAGGGACCTGACAGGAGACACTTCCATCTATGCCCCTTGGAAATTCTGAAGAGGCCCTATACTTGGCTGCAGTCCATCACAGGAGCAGGCCTGCAGGTCCAAGGACATAAAAGATGCTCCTGTTCACATATCTCGAGATCCTAAAAGGGTCCAATACTCAGACAAAACTTTGCCAAGGAAATTGAACCCATCGTGCTGGGAGAGCTTAGGCCTATAAAGTGGGTGCTGGTGTCTGAGACTTGTCTTTGGAGGCCTGTTGACCAGCACCAAGTCTCCACTTTCTCTCTGTATAAGGACTCTTGCCTACCAATACCTACTTTTCACTCAAGAAAAGGCCCAGGGGAAGCAAACCTATTTATACAATTGCAGAAGAAACCAACTTCAGATTCCTGTCCTATATTCTTAAATTAGACTAGGCACCAGAAGAAAAGTGGCAGCAATAAAGAGAAGGAGGAAGAAAAAGGAACAAAAAAAAAACTGTAGGAAAAGATAATTCGAAGACAGAAAATTTTTTTGGAGTCCTCGTGTGGCTCAGTGGGTTAAGGATCTGGCGTTGCCACTACAGTGGGTCAGGTTGCTGCTGTGGTGCAGGTTTGACCCTGACCCAGAAACTTCCACATGCCATGAGTGTGGCCAAAAAAAGAAAAGAAAAAAGTCTCCATGTTTACTTCCCACCTATCCACTCTTGGAAAATTATTTGATGAACTTCAATATAATAAAGAGCAAACATGAAATCTAGGAAACAGTTGTTACAACCCAGGGAACAACTCAGAATGGGTGGGACAGTTCCCTTAAGCTTACGTTAAATCAACTTGATTATAGTTTAATTGGAAGTATGCTTTTTCTTTGTGGAATATAAAATAATGGTACATCTAACAATCAGTGATATTTCAGCTGCAGTGAAATAATAAGAACAATAATGATGCTGGGACACACTTATTGAGGACTAACTCTCTGTATCAGGAACTATTCTAAACCCTTTACAAGGATTAAGCCATTTATCCACACAATAACCCTTAGGAACATTCTTCTTTCAGTGTCCCAAAGGTTGTGAAATTCATCAGGATGGAAAGAAATTTCATCTTAGAACACTAATAGCTATGAACAATATTTACACTGTCAAAATAATATAAATGGTGTTATTGGTTGTGAACGTTTAGCGTCAATCTAAGGATAAAGCAGAAAAGACTTAGTTGCAGCCACAGAAGAGAAGGAAAATATCAACAACCCTGTGAAATTAAGATGGTAAGAAGAGAGGGAAGAACAACAGAAGGCAGGATAAGGACAGTAATATCTTTACCCTGAGGTTGAGAAAGCATATATATTGCTTCTTTTATTATCTTTAGTTTTTCTGTTGGTAACGTGTGTCCTAATGGCCTAACGATCAAATATTGGGAGGGTAATGAAAATGGATTAAATCCTCATCATTCATAATAAGGAGGCTGTAGATATTTTCTAAAGCTGATAAAACAAGAAAAAAAAAATCAAGAAACAGAGATGTATAGTTTGTTTAGAATTTTGGAAGAAATGAAAATAGGCCCAAAAGAAGTCTCCTTAGAAAAGTGAGATGATGAGGTGAAATTGTTACTGTTTAGCAAAATTATTTCATGGATTGCCACATACAAGAATAGCCCTGACAAAAATAAAAAACAATGAATAAGGCAATAAAATGATTGTTTTTAAGAAAGCAATCCTACGGTTTTAAGGCAATATGGAAGAGCAGCCTGACACATGTATCATAATAGAAGTCAATAAGTCACCTAAGAGGCATCAATCATTAAGTTAGATTTACTGTTCTCTGAGCACTGTTCTCACCTAAAATAAAGCTTAAAATCACCTTGCAGCCACAGAAGTGTAACACATCACTTTAGCCATGTTATACAAATATTCCTCTGGGTTTAACAGACCCTTGGGAACATGAGCCATTAGTTACATAAATGAGATCTAGATTGAAAGAGAAGTTAGTACTGGGCCTAACCGATGGTGGATCACCTGCACTCTGCCCATCCCTGCTGCGACCCAAGATGGTCTAGCAGCTCAATCTGTGAGGTGTGGGAGGAGCCTGCTGCTTCTCGGAGGAAAACAGAAACAGGAATAATGTCTGAAGCTGAAACTGCGGTACTCTGACAAGGACTTGACTGCCCAGGGGTTGTACATTACGTCATCTCTTTTAGTCAAATCCGAATTCACTGCAAGAGATTTATTTTTTTCTTTTTGGCCATACCCACAGCATGTAGGTTTCTGGGTCAGGGATTAAACCCACGCCACAAGAGTGACAATGCTGAATCCTTAAACTACGGTGCCACAGTGGAATTCCTAAAAGAAAATTCCTGAAAGAGAATTATATCTGAAGGTTTACAGTAATTTGCTAGTTTGCTGTATTTGGGTATGTTCTGCATATGTGGAAGACTCAATTACATGCAGGAGAACTTTATATATATAAAAGTAAGAGTTTTTACTTCATTGGTATAGTAGAAAAACGATTCTATTTTAAAGAAATTAAAACTCAACTGGGAAGATTTTCTTGAAAAATATTAAGACAAATGATACTTAAAAAGGAAATGCAGGAGTTCCTGTCGTGGCTCAGTGGTTAACAAATCTGACTAGGAACCATGAGGTTGTGGGTTCGATCCCTAACCTTGCTCAGTGGG
>PVHT021183634.1:20361093-20421314 GCA_004024745.2 Catagonus wagneri
TTTTGAGAGGGCAAGAGTTGAGGTGTCTCTCCCATAACAGTGCAGACAGTATGAGAGAAAGAACCATGTCGGAGTTCCCATCGTGGCTCAGTGGTTAATGAATCCGACTAGGAACCATGGGTTTGCAGGTTCGATCCCTGGCCTTGCTCAGTGGGTTAAGGATCCGGCGTTGCCGTGAGCTGTGGTGTAGGTTGCAGACACTGCTCGGATCCCGCATTGCTGTGGCTGTGGCGAAGCCCGGCAGCTACAGCTCCTGTTAGACCCCTAGCCTGGGAACCTCCATGTGCCGCGGGTGCGGCCCTAGATAAGGCAAAAAGACCAAAAAGAAAAAAAAAAAAAAAACAGAACCATGTCTTTGCCCTGTTCATAAATATCCTCATATCCAAACTGAACATGGCATCTGATAGGCTTTCTATAGATATTTGTTGAATAAATGGTTATGGCATGCTTCAGAACTCTTAACTGTTATTTCATCCTACACACAGAGAATTACGACTTCATTGTAGATAGCTGGGTCCTGAAGATCTTTTGGCGTTCCCTAAAACAGGGCCATGCCTTTGGACAGAGATACGAGGGTGGCAACAGAGATCCCAAGAGGCCAAACATGAGGAAGTCATTATGTCTAATTCCTGAATCATCTACCTCTGTCTCCTCCCCTCCAGTGCCTTTATTGTTGCCCCATTTGAGCACTTACTGCCATTTCCCATCTGGATTACTGTGATGATTACCCTATAAAACAGTTCTCCTGCCCTAGCCTCTACTTCCCCACTGCTATCAGTGCGATCTTCTACTAAAATGAACTGTGTCCCTCTGGTCCCCCTCTAAGTTTGTGACATCACATGCAAAGCCATTCACAGGTGACCCCAGCCCACCCTTCCAGCAGCAACTCTCATGATTACTTTGAAAACTACACTCAAGCCACACTCAAATCTTTGCTTTCCTGCATATGTTCATGATCTAAGGCGCCTTTACTCATGTTGTTCATACTCTTCCCTGTGTCCCCTAAGGCTGAGTCAGCTGATCCTCATATATTTCATGGCATTTTATATACCTCCTTCTATACACCTGGAGTTGGAGTTGCTGGTTTCTGTCTCCTTCTCTACATAATATTCTGGGGTCGGAATTTGCCATTCATCTCTGCATTTTCACGTGTCCTGTCATATGGTTGACCCTGAAATAAACTGAAATGCAGGTGACTTGTCCATATGCTTAGTAGAAAAAGGGACTGAGACACATATTTCCTGCTTCTTCCTTTTTTAAAAAAAAATTATTTAATTTTTTTATGGCCACACCTGCAGCATATGGAAGTTTCCAGGCTAGTAGTAGAATCAGAACTGTGGCTGCCAGACTACACCACAGCAACGCCAGATCCAAGTGGTGTCTGGGACCTACATCACAACTCAGGGCAATGCCGGTTCCTTAATGCACCAAGCAAGGCCAGGGATCGAACCCATGTCTTCACGAATCCTCGTCGGGCTCGTTACTGCTGAGCTGAGCCCGACGGAACTCCTGTTTCCTGCTTCTGGTAAAGTGAAGCCTTCTATAAAACCCTGGGTCTTTTTAAAAATGATTCTCAGGGAAAAAAGTCTCTTTGGGATATACTCTAGCAGCTTAAACTTTGGAAAAGTGATAGGCGTGACCTAAAAATGGAAGAAAGGGAAGCAATCAGCGGTGTCGGCTAATCCTACACCAAGACAAGCAGAGGTAGGGACCAGGGTGCAAAGCAGCTTGTTCTCTTTTAGTTAACAAGGAGGAGACCAGGTTATTTCCTATTGTAACTTCGAGCAAGTCATCTAGTTTTTTTGTGCCTCATTTCCTATCAGTAAAATAAACATCTTCTTCATGGAACTCAGGTAGTGCTGATCCTAGAAATGAAAGTGCTATATATAGATAATAAAAGACATTTTACTTTAACGTTTTTTATTTATTACAACAGAAGGACTGAAAAAAAAAACCTCGCTCATGACAACATCACATCATAATCATAAGGAAAAAAGCCACGATGAAACTGGTGATAATAATTCTCAAATTCTTTATCCATAAACAAGTATGTTGGGAGACCATATTAGTAAAGTTTGCTTTCTTACCAAAAAAAACCTCTCTATATTCAAGAATAATAACAATGTCATAATGCCCTCATGTCATACTCTACAACCATCTTTATTTACGCCTCATAAACTATATTAAAAAAAACCATATTTAAAAACATACAGAAAAGTATGCAGAATACCAAATTATGCTTACCATGAACCAGAAAGCTTTGCGTAAATTAATTTAATCCTTATTCAACCCTAGAGAATAGATACATCATTTCCTTCATTTTACAGATGGTAAAACTAAGCCACAGAGAGGTTAAGTGACTTGCCAAAGTCACCCAGAAAATGAGCGGCAGAGCTGGGATTTGAATCCAGGCAACTCTGCGCAGATTTTCACAATTAAGTACTATGCCTATATTGCCTCTTATAACACATCTGTGTTCCTGCCATTCAGATTTAATAAATGTTAATGATGTCATATCTGTTCCATGGGTTTTTTTTTGTTTGGCTGGGTTTTTTTTTGGGGGGGGTGCGCCTGCAGCATGACCAAGTTCTCAGGTCAGGGATCAAACCTGAGCCATGGCAGTGACTATGCCAAATCCTTAACCACTAGGTCACCAGGGAACTCCCAGTTCCATGTTCTCAAAAGAAAATAACACAGATATAATTCATTTCCCGTATACCCATTTTTATCTCTTTCCCAAAGATAATCACTATCATATACCTGGTATATCTCCTTCCAACCCATGTTCCACAATTAATTACCCTGTATGTAAAACCGTGATGTACAACAGTACACAGTAATGTTTGTGGTACTCTAAATATTATCCTGCAACTCTGTTTTCAAAACTTATCTACATAATAAATGCATATATGGCTGATGCATACGCTCCACTGAAAACTATATCTGAATTTATCTATTGATAGATATTGAGTTATTAACGGAATTTTCTGCTTGTTATCACAAAGAAAATTGCAGTGCACACCCCTACACATTTCTTTTATAGATGAAGAAGTTTTTCTAGGACAGATGCCTAGAAACTGAACTCCAAGGTTGTATGATATGCACCTATTTAACTTTATTAGATACTATAAATTACTCTCCAAAGTGGTCATATCAATTTATAGTCCCACTGGTATGCTCCCCATACTTTCAATAACATCTGGAGTAGTTAAAATGAGTAATTTTTGACTTTTTGGTGGTTTCTTATTGTTTAAATTTGGATTCCCCTGATTACCAGTGAGACTGAGCATTTTCCATATGTTTATTAACTACATGGGTTTCCTCTTATTAGAATTGCCTCATTTCCTTTGCTCATTCCCCTACTGGATTATTTGACCTTTCCCCTACTGATCTGTGGCAATTCTTTACATATTCTACACATGAATATTTTGTTTCTGCACATTAAAATCACCTCACAGATTACTGCTTAACTTGATGATATACCTTGCCCCAGCTAAGATTTTTGAAAGCTGTCAGCATTTTCAATAATTTCCTTTATAGTTTGTCCTTTTTTGTGTTTTGCTTAAAAAATTTTCCCAATATCAAGGTCACTTTGCAAGATTTCCCTCAAGCAGTTTTAAGTTTCATATTTCTATATTTAGACATATTTTTTAAGGGCCACACCAGAGGCATAAGGAAATTCCCAGGCTGGGGGTTGAATTGGAGCTGCAGCTGCCAGCCTACGCCACAGCCACAGCAACGCCAGCCATAGCTGCGAACTACACCCTCAGCTCATGGCAATTCCGGATCCTTAACCCACTGAGCAAGGCCAGTGATCGAATCAACATCCTCGTGAATACCAATCAGGCTTGTTAACATTGAGCCACAACGGTAACTCCCTATATTTAGATCTTTAAATGAGATTTATTTTCTAGTCTGATGTGAGGTAAGGCTCTAACTTATTTTCATCTACACGGGTGGCTAACTGTGCAATACCATTCGTTGGATGGTCCACCCTTCTCACACTGATTTGTGACAGCTCTCTCTTCATATACGGTTGTCATATATGCGTAGGTGTGTTTCTGGGCTCTCTATCCTGTTCTATTTGACTATCATTATTATCAGACCATTCCATTTCAATTACTACAGCTTTATAATGAGGTCTATATGTTATATAAGGTATAGTGGGTTTTCCTTACTGCCTTGGGAAAACTTGGATGTAAAAACCTAAGTACTTTGAGAAGACACGACAATAATAGTCATGTTTAGGGATCTATAGTTTCATCAAGGTTCTGACTTGCTCTCTCTTCCTATGGACAGGCAGTCTCGTATCATAACGAGGGAGGGACCTCATTTCTTCCCTGTGCAATTAGGTGAGTGGAGGAATCTATCATTTTTAGATGATGTTGCTAAAATCAAGCAGTGAGTCCTGGAAACTCGTGGAAGCAGGTACCTACTGTTCCCCCTGCGTATGTCCTCAAGATTGACGACTTATCAACACAATAACTGCACGAGTACTACGTGCAAGGCATCGGGACGGAAGAGCAGGGTGCCTAGTAGCTCCATCAATGCCTCCCTCAGCATTACAAGAGAAGGGGTTCATGAATAAATTAGGTCAGCGTCTAGTCCATTTACCTTCCTCTAAGAGGCCTAATGGCATTAGGCTCACTCCACTTTACCAAACTTTCCAGATTACTACCAATACTGATGGCAACCCAAAGTTGAAATTATACCAAGAGAAAAAGAAAAAGGAAGGTAAAAAGGAAGAAAAGAAATGAAATACATGAGACAACAAAATGTCAATTTTCTAATATTTCTTAATATTCTTTTTATTTTGGGCTACCTCCTGGTGATTCTGATGGTCAATCTCTCTGTCTTAGGGGATCAAACTGGAAAAATAGTGAAGAAATAAAATAGATCATTTCAGGAAAGAGTAGCATCATGTGAACTGACATGGGAAAAAGTACACCTAGGAGAAAAACGAATCTTTCAAAATTAATTTTTTTTTTAGGGCCACACCCACAGGATATGGAGGTTCCAGTCTAGGGGTCAAATCAGAGCTATAGCTGCCGGCCTTCGCCACAGCCACAGCAACACAGGATCTGAGCCACGTCTGCAACCTACACCACAGCTCAGTGCAACACCGGATCCTTAACTCACAGAGCAAGGCCAAGGATCGAACCCACAACCACATGGTTACCAGCTGGATTCATTTCCACCCCGCCATGATGGGAACTCCACAAAATTAATTTTTAAGTAATACTCAATATGGTGGTGAGAAACTCCAAATGGAAAGTGCCAATGAAGATTTCATATCCAAACAACAACAAGCTTGAACTGAGTTTTCTCTCATTTTTCCAAAATTGACCTTAAAGCCCACAGCTGAAAACAAAGGTACTAAGCACCCTCTTCTCCATTCCCAGTTCAGTACAACTCCCACAATGGACATATTTCAGCAAAAACTCCTATTGGGAAGAGGGAGAAGGTTTAGGGTGAGGAGAGGCTATCTCTAACCCTCACCACCCCATATGGGTTGCTTACGGTTCATACAGCAGGACAGCACATGCTATAAGGCATACTGTCGCTTACCAAAACGACATCATCTATTTTAGCTGAAAATACAAACCTAGTGACAAAAAGAAAATTATTTTCATTCAACATCTAGGAGAGGTTAACATCTTTCCTAGGTTCAAAGGTCTTATTCCTCCAGCTTCTTTGTTAAAATAATGAAAAGCCCAGTCTAGCTAGTTTAGGCAGAAAAAGAATTTAATAGAGACGACAAAATCTCCCAGAACACTAGGAAATCAGCTTTAGAGGTGACCACACCACAGATTTGCCCTGGTGGAGACAAATCAGCCACTAAACTCCTGCTTGGGCCTCCAAAGGTAGAACTACTACTGGATTGCTGCTCCTGCTGCCCCTAGAAACTGGACTGTATTTACCAAAATAGGTTCTTCTAGGTACTTCTGATTACAGTCTAGTGTGAGGGCATTTGAATGCCAAATCCTCACATCACAAGACTGTGCCCTCACTTTTCCTCAGGGAAAAGCAGGTTTCTGGCCTCTTCAATGGGGAAGTGCAGATGCTCAAAGGAGGGAATTCTCTCAAACAGGAAGAGTGTTCAAAGTCGCCCTGCAGACAGAGGGAATAACAAATGCCCTCTGCATTTCCTACATCATTGCTTCTCAAGCTTCAGTGTGCATAGAAATCACCTGGAGATCCTGTTAAAATGCAAATTCTAGTTCTATGGGTCTGGGGTGGGGCCTGAAATTCTGCATTTCTATTAAATTCCCAGGTGATACTGGTCCATGGACCATATTAGTAGATTACGGATGTAAAATGCATAAAATTAGAATCTACTTAACCACTCAAGAGTACTGAGTACAATAATGGCAGCAATGATGATGATAATGAAAATGAAAATACTAATAATGGTAGAAACTATTATTTATTGAGTGTTTACCATATGTCATGCATGAGAAGTGATTCACCTATACTTTGCATCTGGTCCTCAAATAATCCTGTGAGACAGACATTGTTATGACTTTACAAATGAGGAAACTGAGTCCAGAGAAATGAAATGACTTAAGGAGGATCTCAAGGCCAGCAGGAGACAGGACTGGGAACCAACCTAGACATGTCTGATTCCAAACTGATTCCAAGCTCTGCTGTTTCAATGCCCAGCATTGACTGCCATATCAGTCCTCAGATGAGCACTCCTGTATGATAAGGAGGGAATGATGGTGCAAACCGAGCCTGAATTTTACTTTGCCTCTCTTATCTTTTAGAGTTTATGTCTCAGGTCTTCCTACAGGAAGGTACAGGAGAGGGTATGGCTAAGAAAACAAAATTTTAAGTCTTATTCCATCTTGTAAGAAGAGACATACATTTCTTGTGGAATAGAGAAACACAAAATAATGTATGCATGTATGTTTGTATGTGTGTATGTTTGTATGCATATATACATACATATGCATATACACATACATATAAGCATATGTTTACTTATATATCTTTCTATCCCTTATGTTAGAACACTGTTCTAGTATATCCAGCCTTTGAACGACATGTATAAACAACTCCTCTACCTGCCCTCACAAAGAAAACTAAATGTTCAAAGAACGCTAACAAAAACCCCACCCCACATAAACAGCAATAGGTATCACTTGCCTCTTTCAAGATCAGAACCCAGAATGTTCTTGGAAGAACACTCCCACCTGATCCCCCACACTGGTAGCTATGTGGTCTATGTAGAACTTGTCTCAACACCGTTTCCAAGATGGGAGCGGATGCTTCAGAGACTGATTCGGGGGTTAGTGGGAAGGCTGTGTCACAGGCTCTGTCCATTGCTAGACATGAATCCCACCAATACTTAGCAACCACCTTGGGAACCATGCAGGCATCAAGTTTCTATAGGTGAAGCTAATACAAAGGAAGCCAAGGTGAGAAATGGAAAGATAGAAACTATAGACATTGTTTGAACCCATGATAAAAGCTCATTAGAAACTCTGTCCTTGGACTACCAAGCAATTGATTTCTTTAAAAATTTATTTTAACTCAAATTTTCTGTTGCTGACAAGAGAAACCATTGTTTATGTGTACAATACAGACCAAAATAACTCGAAATAACATACAACTTAAGTTTCAAAGCTCACTGAACTTAATTTTACAGGAGTAGATATCAAAAAGTATTCATTAAGTGCTTTAGACTACATGCCTCTTTTTCTCTGAATGTATTTTGTTTCATATAAAATATAATCGGTAAAAATTAGAAGAAAAAAGATAAAGAGATTAAAAAACAACAAAATAAAAAATCTAGAAAGAGACCCACTTATAAACAAAAGTATGATACATAAATCAATTCAGTGGACAATAATGATGTCAGAACATTTGACTACCTGCAAAATTAATGAATTGAAATTCCACTCCAAGATATATTCTGATTTTAGAGTTAAAGGTAAAAAAGGAGACAGAAAGGAAAGAAAGGAAAAGAAAACCAAAAAAGAACCAGAGGAGAATACAGATAAATATTTATCTAATTCAAGATAGGGGAAGGAATTCGTAAGCAAAATAACAAAAGCAGAAAAGATGATAGGTAACTAGACAGACAGGAAGAAGTTGAAAAAGTAGCCTCATAAAAATTAAGAAAACCCATACCTGGAGTTCCCGTCATGGCGCATCAGAAACGAATCCGACTAGTATCCTTGAAGACATGGGTTCAATCCCTGGCCTTGCTCAGTGAGTTAGGGATCCAGCGTTGCCTTGAGCTGTGATGTAGGTCGCAAATGCGGTTTGGCGCCCAAGTTGCTATGGCTGCGGCTGTGGCCAGCAACTACAACTCCAATTCGACCCCAAGCCTGGAAACTTCCATATGCCACAGGTATAGCCCTAAAAAAGACCAAAAAAAAAAAGAGAGAGAGAATCCATACCTCAAAAAATTGCATCAAAAAAATGAATTACACCAAAATTACTTTAATGGTAAAGTGAGAAAATATATTTCCAATATACATGGATATGTATTTCCAATATATATGATAGACTAAGAGTTGTTATATCTACTACATAAAGACCACAAATGAATATATTAGAAAAAGATAAAGACATGTTTTACAAAAGAAAAAAATGTATGCTTTATATACAGTACATACATATTACAAATCTGACAAGCAAAAGTTGATTGGTTGCTACAATAAAACTTCCAGGAAAAGAGCTGATTAATAAGAGGGGTCCCTGCACAAAATCATAAAGGAAGCTGTGTGTATGTATGTATCTTTGAGAAATAAACACATAAAAACCCAACTCGTGATGCAATAAAAATTTAAATTTATGACAAATGCCCCAAATTTACATAAAAACTTCAAAAATTAATGGAATCTAAACCACTGGGAGATAGTCAATAATTCTAATAAAGTATGTCCTCTTTACTCACAACTATTTGCTAAGATTCCAGTTGAGCCTTATGATACGGTTGACATGAAAATTAATAGTCTTATCTATACCTTGTTAACATTTTATAACTTTGTGTGAGTTTAGTTCTAAACAGAAATAAGGATGGTTTTCCAATAGGGAAATAGAATTTAAATGGAATCAGTAAAACCAAACGAAATGGAATAATAATCTCTCTTCATTTCCGGCTGACGCAATAGTCATTTGTCAAATTATTTATTTTAAAAATATTATTCAGTTATGTAGTACTTCTACAATGCTCTGATGAAGATTTAAGCTTAAACAACATCCATTTAAAAATACAAAGTAGGAGTTCCCTTCGTTGCTCAGTGGTTAACGAATCCGACTAAGAACCATGAGGTTGCGGGTTCGATCCCTGGCCTTGCTCAGTGGGTTAAGGATCCGGTGTTGCCGTGAGCTGTGGTGAAGGTTGCAGACGCGGCTCGGATCCCGCGTTGCTGTGGCTGTGGCGAAGGCCGGCAGCTACAGCTCCTGTTAGACCCCTAGCCTGGGAACCTCCATATGCCACGGGTGCGGCTCTACATAAAAGGCAAAAAGACAAAAAAAAAAATTAAAAATACAAAGTACCTGATTTTGCTTTCAGCTAGTTCTTTCAGAACCTTTCTTCTTTGCTTAGTCCTAAGTATGCTTTATATATTTAGCACTTAAGGTTCATCTGTACATATTCATCCACATAGATCTGGATGTGTTGAATTCTAAATTTCTGTTTTTATTTATTTATTTTTGCTTTTCAGGGCCATACCTGTGACATATGGAAGTTCCCAGGCTAGGGGTCAAATTGGGGCTGCAGCTGCCAGTCTATGCCACAGGCACAGCAAAGTGGGTTCCGACCTGCATCTGTGACCTACACCACAGCTCACGGCAACGATGGATCCTCAACCCACTGATTGAGGCCAGGGATTGAACACACATCCTCATGGATACTAGTCAAGTTCTTTTTTGTTGTTGTTGTTCTTTTAGGGCCGCACCCACGGCATATGGGGGTTCCCAGGCTAAGGGTCTAATCAGAGCTGTAGCCACCGGCTTACACCAGAGCCACAGCAACGCCAGATCCGAGCTGCGTCTGTGACCTACACCACAGCTTACGGCAATGCTAGATCCTTGACCCACTGCGTGAGGCCAGGGATCGAACCCACAACCGCATGGTTCCTAGTTGGATTCGTTTCTACTGCGCCATGACAGGAATTCCACTAGTCAGGTTCTTAACCTGCTGAGCCACGACAGGAACTCCTAGAGTCTAAATTTTTTAAAAATCTGTTTAAAATAAATTTTTCTACTATAAATAAATATGCAAAAACAAACAAAAAAATAAAACTTTTGGAGCACAGAGCCTAGTCTGGGCTCTACAAAGTAAATTATAAGTTTCTCCTAAAAGAAAACTACTGATCAGATTTTTGTCTCGATGTTTCTAGTCCAAAGAGTGTGTCTTTAAAGCTAATAATATCTTAGCAATATAATATCCTTCCACAGAACAATGAATCAAAACATCAGGATCATTCCTTAGAAAATGCCTATTACCACTTAGTTCTTCATCCTGTTTTTCTTCAAGTTTCAACTCCAAGCCAAACTGATCTCCTTGTGAGAACAGAACCAAATCAGATTTTATGATTGTACATGTTATGTGCTATCCTTGGCCATCCTACTTTTTATAGCTACCATAAGAAATGCAATTTCATTGAGAGAACCAGAAAAACCTAAGAATATAATCTATACAACAATAAATAGATTAAAATGATTTGTTGTTCATATAGGCTGGATTTTTTTCCAGAATAATTACACAGTAAGATTTTCATATTTGGTTAGTAAAGAGTCTCCATGTCTCATATACTTTACATATACTAGTGGGCTAATAACACCCACTAAGCAGATGAAAAAAAAACTTGCATCTTGCTTTTTGCAGGGGTAAGTTATTAGAAGGATATGCAGCACAAACAACAGTCTTACTAAGTTGTTTTGTTATACTGAACCTCTCTGTAAAATACATTTCTGAATTCTACCTTCAAATTAAGTGAGAACAGAGAAACTTTGTCAGGCTAAGTCTCTTAAATTAAAAAAGGGGGGGGGACACAAAAAAAATCCCAAAACCAGATTCATAACTATTTAAGTGAAAAGGTATTATTTATATTCCACAAGTATCAAGAATAAGACCTTTTTATTAGTACAAAGACTTTGACCAGCCTAATAAAGATAGCGTTGTGTCCAAAGATGTGAAGATTAACCAAAGACCATGTTGCGATTAAGTGACTGAAGTAAAACTAGGAAGGAAGGAAGGAAGGGAGGGAGGGAGAGATAGCCCAGGGAATGGAAGAAAATACTTACAAATCATATATTTAATAAAAGACTTACAACCAGAATACATTTAAAGAACTCTTACAATTCACCAATAAAAAAGACAATATAGTTAGAAAATGCATAAAGGATTTGAATGGATTTTTCTCAAAAAAAGATACACAAAGGGCCAATAAGCACATTAAAAAGAAGCCATTAAGGTAATATAAATCAAAGCTCCAAGACGCTACTTCACACACCAACAGGATAATATTTTTTCATGGAAAACAATGTGTTGGTAAATAAATGGAGAAATAGAAATCTTTTAAAATTGCTGAGATTTTAAAATGGTAAAGCTGCTTTGAAAAAAAAAAAAAAAGCTGCTTTGGAACAGAGTTTAGTAGCTCCTTGAAAAATTAAATATAGGAGTTCCCAGGTGGTGCAGCAAGTTATTGCAGTGGTTACGGTGAATACTGTGGTGTAGGTTCAATACCTGGCTTGGGAACGTCCACAGGCCGCAGGGTGCAGCCAGAAAAGAAAACAAACAAACAAAAAGGTTATACATAGAGTTACCCTATGACCTTGCAATCCCACTTTTAGGTAGTCGCCCAAGTGAAATCAAAGTATATGTCCACATGAAAACTCGTACAGAAATGTCAGCATTATTTAAGACAGCCAAAAAAATGGAAACAACCTAAGTGTCCATCAACTGACAAAGGAAAACAAAATATGGTATATCTATACAATGAAATATTTGGCAATAAAAAGGAAAAAATGTTGATAGATGCTACCACACAGATTAACCTTAAAACAATTACACTAAGTGCAAGAAAGCATCACAAAAGGCCACAAAATATGATTCCATTTATATGAAAAGTGCAGAATGGGCATAGATAGAAAGGAGATTAGTGGTTGCCAGGGGCTGGGAGGAGAGAAAAAGTGACTGCTAATGGGTATGGGGTTTCTTTCTGCGGTGATGAAAACAGTTTGAAATTAGATAGCGGTGATGATTGTACAACTCTGACTATATAAAAAACCCACACTAAATTGTATTCTTTTAAAGAGTTAATTTTACGGTATATGAGTTCTATCTCAATAAAACTATTATTTTAAAAAGAAAGAAAAACAAACTAAAAACCATAATTTGGAACTGGGATATGAATACATATATGTAAATTTATATACATTTTATAAATAATGCTATTATTTGACTGTCTTAGGAAATGATGAATTGAAGATTCCCTTTGGGAATCTTAACACTAACGTTAAAATTGCAAAAGCATGTTTGCCAAGCAACTTAACTTCAGGAATTTAGAGGGTGAAAGCATAGGTACCTCGGGCTTCTAGAAGCTTTTCCCAAAATGCATGACTTTATGAGAGGGACTAAAATGAAATCATAAAGTGCCACGAATTTCTGCTTTCTATATAGTGCTCTGCATGTCTCTTCATTCCTTCCATGTTTCTGCTTCTGTCCTATCAGATTTGAATCATGAACCCAATAGCATGACACTCCAACCACCCTTTATATACTAATAGCCCAGATTAAATAAATACTGAGCATTAGAATTACAGAACATTAGAATGTTAGAATTACAGATAGGGGCCTCATGTAAATATTTCTTTCTCCTCTCAATCCATTCCAGTTAGGTCCATATATTCCAGAAATTCAAGTTATCTGATTATTTTAAATTTTGAGAGAAAAGACAAAATACTTCTTCCAGATATATCTGTTGCTTTTTTTAAAAAACCTTTTTTTAAACTGCCATACCAGCTAAAATGAATAAAGTGCAGAACTGATTCGAATATATAACATCAAAAAAATATTAGGTCTATTGCCAGTGTATGCCCACCCCAACATCATTTTGGCTTCAAACCAGTAACCAAATATCTTGATACTGACAGGAGAGCATTAAACTTTCAAAAGTAACTTTACTATATAAAAATTCAACTTAATCAGATACAAGACTTACATCTAGCCATGCAATATCAACAGCACAATCCTACAGGTGTCCTCTCAGCCGTGAGATACAAGACTGGATAGATGGCCTTAATTCAGATGAATTCCCTTTAGAGTGTCACCTAGATATATTATATCTCATTATCTTTATCTTGATGAGAACAATAAAGCCCCGAATTCTAGCAAATTGAGCCAACGGTTTTAAGAGTGCTGGCGGCGCAGAATTCTCTGATGTACATGGATGAGGGACTCCGTCACCTCACCTGCCATACCTGGAATGCACTGTGCCGTGGCCTCAGTGGTTATGGTTGGAGCAACTGGGGGCTGCTGCTGACTGGAGCTCACTTCTGGCTCTGTGTTAACTGAGGGAGAAAGGGCTACCTCACAGGAGGAGACCTGGCTGGGCAGATGGGACAGGAACTCTTCAGAAGCAACTTGCTCATCCTGTCCAGGCAGCTGCAGGGCAGACAAGGGGATGCTGATCTGTTTGTTAGGATGGGATGTGCTCACAGGCATCTGCATGGCCACCTGCTGGTTGGTGCCATGGGTACCAGGGGGTCCTCTGTTTGGAGAAGCCAGAGATACCCTGGCAGTCTTCTGGATGATTGGTCTGGACATCACAGAGGGGGATGCAGACATGCCATGTGGGTCTAGCTCAGTGCTGATGGCAGATGTTACATGGGGAATTAGCTTAGCAGACCCTATACAGGAGGGACCAGCATGAGTCTGTGGTTTGGGTTTTGCCATCTGTGTCAGTGACAGGGCTGGTCCATCTACCCCTCCGGTCAGCTCTGCGTTTGCCACAATATAATAATCTTCAGGAATCTCTTGTTTGATTTTCTTAATGATGACATCACTGCTGCATTCATCAATCATCTGAGCCTGGGAGCTTGAATGAAGAGAAGATGGGACTATTCCAGGCCTTTTTCGAGCAATGCTTTGAGGCCTCTGGGTCTGGGGTTCAAAGTCACTATCCTCATCTGTAACAGAAGACTCGCAAACCATGTCAAACAGAGTATTTTCATCTTCATACTCTTCAACAGCTTCATCCAGTTCAGAGGGCTCACTGCAGTAAGAGAAGTCGCAAGAGTCTCTGGTCCGATTACAGTCTAGCTTCGCTTTCACTGGTCTCCCAGGGTACCTTTCAACAGGGCTAGTTTGTGTCTCAGAGGGCACTCCAATTATACTGGGACTATCAGAGTTAAAACTTCTGTTATCCTGGAAACAGACCCTTTCTTGGGAGCCAGCTCTGCAAGTAGCTGTCAGTGGCCAGTGGTAAGCATGGCCGGCACTACAGCCCCACATTGCTGTCAGGTTCCCATGGGAACCTTCCGAAAGCAAATGTTTCAGGTTTGGAATGAGGCTGCAAATGGTCCCATGGCTGTGGGCCCAGCTGACCAATTTGGATAGATTCTCAGATGAGGTATGAAGGCAATCCTCCATGTTACAGGATCAGCAGTGTCTTTCCTAAAGGGAAATAAAATAAGAAGCCATTATTACGCACGTTATTCCCATATTCCAATCACTTCAATCTCCTTGAACTATGATGATCATGTGACATAAAAAGAAATATACTTCAAAACTTTATCTAGTTTACATCACTGTATATGGGCAAGGACTGGAAGAGAATACAAGAAAAAAATAATAGTTGATGTTTTACGCTATGGGATTTGAGGTGTTTTTTGTTAATTTCCTTTATTGTTATAATGTCTACATAAGAAGAGGGGGGGGGAAAGGAACAAGTAGTAAAAGAGGTGAGATTTTTCATAGTACATTTTACTTCCAGAGTTACAAAGACAGAGATTCAGTCAGCCCTGTAATAACAAAATGTGTGTATTATTTATACCCAGAGGATGAAATTCCAACTTCAACTTCTGCCATTATAACCTTCATTACTAGAGGCAGAGCCAACAAAGGCTTAGATACATTCTAGGATGGATGTCAGAGAAAAGAAGTCAACCTGCTGGGCACCAGAAAACAAATGATGCTGCTGAGAAGTACAAGGAGAAAATGAGGGGCTAAATTTGGGAAATAGGGAAGAAAAGTCTTTAACAGAGAAGGCAGAACAGACTGGGAGGAGAACCACTAAAGGCCCTGCTGGGGTCAGTGGTGCAGGCAGGCTGCAGACCAGAAGCAAGGATGGGCAGTCCAGGTGCCAGCACCCTAACCAAATCTTAGAGCAGGTTTCCCACCTCCTTGCTGTCTGAAATTCCTGAAATACTGCCTTTCATCTCACAATTTAGAGGCAAAACATGCAAATAGTTTTTACCATCTGAGGTCCTATATACCCAAGGATAACTGACTACCAAATAGGAATGAATCATTATTGAGCAGAAGTAAAAAGGAATCACTTATGGGTCTTTGACTAGTAAGAGTGAAGACAAGGTGACGGGCAGAAGAGGTAAAAAGAGGTATGTAGCGTCTACATGTGATTAAAAAGGTCCAGCAAGGCTCTGCAAAAAGGGAGATCCTGGGAAGAACCAGGGAGGAAAGAACAAGGATCCTGATGTGTGATTTGGTCTTCCCTGGTCTATAGCTGTGGGTGAAAAGGGATGCCTTGCCCAAGGCAGGCTCTGTACTAAGGTGCCAAGGTCCAACTGCAATGCCACACAAACATGCAAAAGAGTACATCTGAGCCTCCATTCTCTGCCCGCCTCCACTGCGCTCTGTCAGCAGAGTTTGGTAAATTCAAATCCTTTAAAATGTTGAGTCTCTCTGATAATGACCCAGGGGGACACAGTCAATCTCCCAAGTTCTTTTTCTACTACGATGGCCTTTCCCCGTATTTTCTGTGGTCTCCTCCTCTCTGAACAGTTTCTCACCCCCACTGGGCCTCTAAAAGCTCATTCTTTAGCTTGATACGTAGCCCTCTTCCTTCTTTACCTGGAAAACCCCTCTAAGACTGACCACAGGACCACCTCCTACCGGAGTCTTCGCAGATACTCTTTTAGCCTTAGAGAGTTTAGATTCCCTTCCTGTACTGCCATTATCTCAAGGAACTTTGCCTTTGCTGTACTGTTATCGCTGACATTCCTATCCACCTCCCAGACTTGGATTACCTGAGCACAGGGACTATAATGTAGCTTTTTATTAATCAATGAGGACCTACTGAGGGATGCAGAAATTACTATGACGTGGCCCTACTCTTGAGGCCTTATAATCTATTGGTGCTGAATAAATGAATGAATGTATAAATACTGGCAGGACCATCAACACTAACAAAGTGAACATAGAAGACCCTCAAATAAGAAACATGAAATTTCCTCCCATGACTTTTATTGTAATTATTCAAAGGATTAGAGGATTTTCTTCCTGGTGGTGTAACCAAAACACAGCTGGCTTGTGTGTGTAGGAGAGTAATACATAAGCAACCAGCTTTTACGAAGTAGCATAATAATCAAAAGAACAGTGACTGGTGTGGGAGTCAGGAACTTCAAATTTTCATCCTGGAACTGATGACTGCGCCCTTAGCAAGTCACTAATTATCTCTAAAATGACAGGACTAGATGATCCTTTTGTTTCCTTCATACTCTAGCAATCTAGGGATTTATTTCATTTATATTCCTTTCATATAACTTTAAAGTGGAAATGCAGATAAAAGAGAAAGACTAGGGGGTTTCTGATGCTTGTTTTGTTAGTTTTCTTAACATATCTGTTTAGTTGGTGTGGCAGAGACTTCTATTTGTCTACCCAGTATCCCATTTTCTCTCTTTCTCTTTTTTGGTCACACTTGCAGCATGTGGAAATTCCCAGGCCAGGGATCAAACCTGAGCCACAGCAGTAACCCCAGCCACAGCAGTGACAATGCCAGATCCTTAACCCACTGAGCCACCAGGGAACTCCATTCTCTCTTATTCAATAGAGTCCCAAACTATTGGGGCAGCAATACGGTCACCTAAAACAGACTCAAGGTGTGTACCTACACATTTCGCAGCTTCCACTGAAATGGGAAATATAATATGACAGTTATGGCCCATGATATGTAAACAGAAGTCACTGGGTAGGGCTTCTGCAAAAGCCCTTTGAAACACAAACTTGTCTGTTTTTTGACTTTTTTCCTCTTATCCTTCCCTTTCTTCCTGCCTGAACAAGGACAAGATGGCTAGACCTCCAGAGGCCATTCTGGGGGCATGAAACAAGGATAGCCAGAGGAGCTTGGTGACATCATGGAGCCACTACATTAGCTCTGAACTGCCTAAGATTCCTTGCTTCATAGGGAAAGATCAAACCCTGGTCTTGCTTGAGCCACATACAGCTGAACTACTAACTGTTATACAAAAAAATAATACACCCATCCCTGGTTTTTGAAACCTTGGAACAGAATCTTTCATTTTCTTTGCACCATATTCCAGTACAACTGTTTCTCTGATTAGATTCCACGAATAAGTTCTTGGGAGGTCTATAATCAATGGCATTTCAAAATGTTTATAACTTTTCATTTTTATCATAATAAAAATATAATTAATATAAGCATATTATGAATCATCTAAACCTTATAAGTATTGCCTCGTAATTTTAGTGTCCTTCTGCCTTTGTATCTATATTCATATTAGTGTCCATAATCACTGAAAGTGTCATCACTCAACTTCCAATTTGTTGGGAAGCCTGTTCATGTTGTATTCTTTTTAGAAGATATAAATACAAAACTACTCTTCTGTGAGCTCCTGCTGCAGCTCAGCAGTAATGAACCTGACTAGTATCCACCAGGATGAGGGTTCAATCCCTGGCCTTGCTCAGTGGGTTAAGCATCTGGTGTTGCCATGAACTGTGGTGTAGGTCAAAGATGTGGCTCATATCCTACACTGCTGTGGCTGTGGTGTAGACCGGCACCTGCAGCTCCTATTCAACCACTAGCCCATGAACTTCCGTATGCCACAGATGTGGCCATAAAAAGAAAAAAAAAAAGAAAGAAAGAAAAAAAATTCAAGGAGTCCTGCCTAGCCTAGCAGAGTACAGGTTAAGAATGAAATCTGATGATCCTAAATTAGTAACAAAGCTAAAAGGCAGTTACCACCACACTGTAAGTTAACTCAGGCAAGCATTCTATGTGTTAATGTTCACACTGTCAAAGTCAAAATCAGAAACACATTAAATATAGAAGCAGATTTTCTACCATTAAACCTAACATTGATCATAACATTTCAGAACAACAATATAAAACTATTATTATAGCTAATATTTACTAAATAGGTACTCTTCTAGGGCTTCATATGTCAATAATCCCAATTATACCAACAATCCTAATAAGTAAATTATCATCCTCATTTTACTTGGACAAAGTAATGATAGAGCCAACATTTGACTTCAGTCTTAACTCCAGAGCCCATGCTCTTAACACACTACATTGAACCAGCATTATAACAGTAGAAAGATATTGTCTCAAGTCTGGTTCCCTATCATATTAATGTTGTTAATTTGAACTTAAGATGGTTTTTGTTTTACTTTAGTTGAATTTGTACGTTGTTTTGATTTACAGCTTTATTAGAACTATAGGCATAAATTTTACGTATAAACATATTTAAATAACATCATGATAAATATGACTTAAGCCAGCACTAGGTATAAAGAAGGTCCATGAAAATATTTTTATTTCAAAGGTTCAAGAAAAACTTTTTTAGCAAAAAGAAGGTATGAGTTCCTATCGTGGCTCAGTGTGAATATATCCGACTAGTATCCATGAGGATGTGGGTTCAGTCCCTGGCCTCGGCCCCTGGGTCGGGGATCTGGCATTGCCGTGGGTCTGCTGTGGTACAGATCACAGACAAGGCTTGAATCACACATTGCTGTGGCTGTGGTGTAGGCCGGCAGCTGTAGCTCTGATTTGACCCCTAGCCTGGGAACTTCCATATGCCGTGGGTGCAGCCCTAAAAAGCAAAAAAAAAAAAAAAAAGAAAAAGAAAATAAAAGAAAAGAAAGAAAAAAGGTATAAAATAACTGTCACTTTTCCAAACCTGAAACAGTGAGCTGCCAGTCAAATACCATGAATATCTTGCTGGCTTTCATCTGAGTTCAGATACAACAATTATTCTCCCTCTCTCCCTCTCTCTCTCTCTTTTTTTGTCTTTTTGCCTTATCTAGGGCCATACCCGCGGCATATGGAGGTTCCCAGGCTAGGCGTCTAACAGGAGCTGTAGCTGCTGGCCTTCGCCACAGCCACAGCAACACGGGATCTGAACCCCTTCTGCAACCTACACCACAGCTCACAGCAACGCCGGATCCTCAACCCACTGAGCGAGGCCAGGGATAGAACCCGCAACCTCATGGTTCCTAGTCGGATTCGTTAACCATTGAGCCATGACGGGAACTCTTATTCTCTCTTTCTTTATGAGGTTCTGAATCTTTCAAAGGATTCATTGTTGCTTTTGCTTTAATATTACTAAATCTCAATTGCTGATAGGTAACAGAATGTCACAAGAAAGAAAATCTAGATGGCCATTTGTCTATAAAATAAACTGAATTAAAAAAAAAACAAAACTTCTACAAAACAAAGATTTCACTGGTAGGGAGTTCCCATCGTGGCTCAGTGGTAACGAACCTGACTAGTATCCATGAGACTCGGATTCAATCCCTGGCCTCCCTCAGTGGGTTAAGGATTTGGCATTGCCCTGAGCTGTGGTGTAGGTCACAGACATGGCTTGGATCTGGCGTTGCTGTGGCTGTGATGTAGGCCAGTGGCTACAGCTCTGATTCAAACCCTAGCCTGGGAACTTCCATATGCCACTGGTGTGGCCCTAAAAGAGACAAAAAAAAACCCTCCAAAAAACCAAAAAAACACAAAGATTTCACTGGTAAATTGTATCACTCATTCAAGGAAGAAATAATACCAAAATTATGCAAATATTTTCAAAAAGGAGGAGGAAGGGGGAGCACTACTCATCTTGTTTGAGGAGGCCAGCATAACCCTTACTACCAAAACCTGACAAAGATATTACAATGAAGAAAATTAAGATCAGTATTCCTTATTTTAGGCAAAAATCCTTTACAAAACATTAGGAAACTGAATCAAACAATATATAATATCATGAGCAAGTAAGACTTATCGAAGGAATGCAAGGTTGGCTGCATTCAATCAATATAATTCAACATATTAACTATCCACTGGGAGAAACAAAAACTATATAATCATTACAATAGATGAAAAGTATTTGACAAAATTTAAAACCCATTATGATAAAAACTTTTTGCTAACTAATAATAGGAGGAACTTCCTCAAACTGATAAAGGACATCTACAAAAAGTCTACAACTACAATCATACCCAATATAAAAGACTGAATTGTTTCCTTCTAAGATCAGGAATAAGGCAAGAATGCCCACCTGCATCAGTTTTATTCAACAAAGCTACCGAAATAATACCAAAAAAGAAATAAAAAGAAGAAAATTTAGAACAGGAGTAAAGCTCTTTCTATTTGTAGATGATGTGATTGTTAATGCAGAAAATTCCACAGAATTCACAAAACTGCTAGAACACATAAATAAATTTAACAAAGTAATAGGATAAAAGATTAATATTTTAAAAATCATCATCAGAGTTCCTGCTGTGGTGCAGTGGGTTAAGAATCTGACTGCAGAGGCCTGGGCTGCTGCAGAGGTGTGGGTTCAATCCCCAGCTTGGTACCATAGGTTAAAGGGTCCAGCTCGGATTCAGTCCCTGGCCTGATAACTTCCATATGCCACAAGTACGGCCATTTAAGACAAAACAAAACAAAACAAGTCATCTTCTATATACTAGCAACAAAATATTAGAAAATTAAATTAAAAAAATTATATTTATAGTATTGTCAAATATATTAAATACCTAGGGATAAATCCAAGACTTCTATACTGAAAACTACAAAACGCTGCTGAGACAAGTTAAACATAACCTAAATAAATATATATCATATTTGTAGATACGGAAGATTCAATATTGTCAGGTTGGTATTACTCACAAATTCAATGCAATTCCAATAAAAATTCTAACTGGCTTTTTTTTAGTGAAAATTGACAAGTACATTCTCAAACTTAAAGGAAATACGAAGGACCTAGAATGACTAAAGCAAATTTTTTTTGGGTCCCTTTTTTTTTTAAGGGCCGCAACTGCAGCATATGGAGATACCCGGGCTAGTGGTCTAATCAGAGCTGTAGCCACCGGCCTACACCACAGCCACAGCAACACCAGATCCGATACGCATCTGCAACCTACACCACAGCCCATGGCAACGCTGGATCCTTAACCTACTGAGCGAGGCCAGGGATTGAACCCGCAACCTCATGGTTCCTAGTTGGATACATTTCCACTGCACCATGACAAGAACTCCTAACTAAGACAAATTTTAAAAACAAGGATAAAGTTCAAGAACTCACTCTTTCAAGATTTCAAATAATTTCAAGCTAAAGTAATCAAGATCATGCAGTACTAACAAAAGAATAAACACATACATCAATGGAACAGAATAAGTATCCAAAAACAGACTCTCACATATTTGGTCAACTGATATTTGAAAAACTACAAAGGTAATTCAATAGGAAAGGAAAATCTTTCCAACAAATAATGTTGTATTAATTCAATATCCATTTAAAAAAAAATCAGCCTTTAGTTAAAACACACATAACAATTAACTCAAAATGGATCACAGACCTAAATCTAAAATCTGCAACTAGAAAACTTTGAGAAGAAATCACAGGAGAATATCATTGTAAGCCCTGGTGGTAGGCAAAAGTTTCTTAAAAAGCATGAACTACAAAAAAATCTGATAAATTATACTGCATCACTTGCTAATGGATATAACTTTTGAGCCTTAGCAGGGATGGAGAAAGGATCCATTAAACTTAAATACATTCCAATATTGCCATCTTCTTTCAGGAGTTTCCCTGAGTAACTTTTCAGTGCTATCCAAGGAAACTTGGGTATAGTCTAAAATGACACTGACAATATCTCAATTAATAGACCAGTGATTTAAAATGATAGAAACAAAAGAAAATAAAACAAAATATGGAAGGCAAAGGCTCTTTTAAAAAAACAGAAATAAGGTTACACTGTTTTTTCTTATTTGTTGAGAATGACATACACTTCCTATTTTATTTTTCCACTAATTACAACACTAAGAATCTAAGTAGAGCATATGAATCTAATTTTTCCATATTCCCCTTAAAGGACACCATTTACTATATATGCTAATATGGGAAAATGTTCAAACAATGGGGATTTTTTTAAAGTCTGATAAAAAAAGTTTCAAAATTAATGTAAATTAATGTACAGAAGAAAGGAGGTATTACTTAAAAAATATAGTAGGTGCGGCCCTAAAAAGTAATATATATATATACAGTAAAGGATGTGGAAAAGATATGTATTGCTCTTGAGGCCTAAAATGTACTTTCCAAAATTTAAAACACATCTATTGTTTCAAAAAATAATTTATACGTAAATTATATAAATTAGTACATATATTAAAAGTGGGCTTACAAATGAATTCAGAGACTATTTGCTTTCCCTTTAAGACAGTGTATTTATTAATTTTAAAATGTCACAAATACCATGTAACTTATTATGTAGTTTCTGGAAATAGACAAATCTGAAAGACACTTTGTACAGTCATTTTTTAAAAATCACACTAAAGGGAGTTCCCGTCGTGGCTCAGCAGAAATGAATCCGACTAGGAACCATGAGGTTGCGGGTTCAATCCCTGGCATTGCTCAGTGGGTTAACGATCCAGCGTTGTGCGGCTTGGATCCTGCATTGCTGTGGCTGCGGTGTAGGCCAGTAGCTGTAGCTCCGATTAGACCCCTAGGCCTGGGAACTTCCACATGCCGTGGGTGCGGCCCTAAAAGGACAAAAGACAGAAAAAAAACCACACTAAAAAAACCCTTTTAGTTCTCTACCATGTATATATAACATGTATTTCATTTATATTTCAATTCAGTAAATATCTAGTGAATACCTGTTATATGCTAAACATTGTGTTACGGAGTAAACTGTACCCCCCCCAAACCCCGCAAAAGACAGAATTTAGTACTAGCTCTCAGGACCTCAGATGGAAATGGGTCACTGCAGATGTAGTTAGCTGAGTTTCAATGAGGTCATACAGAGGTACAGTAAGTCCCTAATCCAGTAGGACTGGTGTCCTTATAAGACAGTCATGTGAAAACAAATACATAGGGAGAAAGCCCTGTGACAATAAAGGCAGAGATTGCAGTTTTGCCAACTGCAAGCCAAGGAATACCAAGGACTGCCAGCAAATCACCAGAAGCTAGTGAGGGAAGGAAGGATTCTCTGCAGCTTTCAAAAAGAACATGGTCCTGTCAACACTCTGATTTAGGACTTCTAGCCCTCAGAACTGTGGGACAATAAATTTCTGTTGTTTTAAGCCACCCAGTTTATGGTACTTTGCTAGGCAGCCCTAGGAAACTAATAATGTGTGAAGCATTCCAAAAAAAAAAAAAAAAAAACAGGAAAGAGTTTAGAGAGACAGTATGTAAAACAATAATATGATGTAAGTAAGTATTACAGATATGGAGATAATGATTAATTCTACTTCTGTGGTAAAGAAAGCAAAGAAAGTCAGGATCTGCTTCCCCAAAAAAGGTGAAGGCATACTGATTTGAAACATTATGGTGATTTTAGTCAACTAAAAAGATGCAGTTACTATTGGTTTATGACATATAAGACAGGAACTATGGGAAAAGACTAAGCTGAAAAATAATGCAGGGGCAAAAGCATGATGGTCTTTGTGTACCATACAAAGAGCTGGGAGTTTATGTTGTGAAGGGCCTGAATGAGAAAAAAAGACACGGGCCTAACTCGTATTTTACAAAGATCCCTTCTGAGATAGATTAAAAGTTGGCAACGGGCAAAGGGGGCTATTTCAGGAGTTTAGACCAGAGGTCTAGGGAACTTTAAAAAAGAGGGCAGATCTGTTAGAAGATAACAGGCAGCAACTGGTAATGAACTGCTTTAGAGAAACGAGGGTAAAAAGAGGCTGGAATAATTCCCAGGTTTCTATCTTGAGAGCCAGGATAGCTTTGTTCTCAATCAAGATAAGTATCGTAAGAAGAGCCAAGGCATAGGTTAGGAGGGATGATTTGCTCAGTTTCCTTTAAAAAGCAATGACTCAGGAATTACTGGTTCTGATGGCATAACATGAAGAGTTAACGCAACTTACACATAAAAATCTCCCAAGCTGTAAACAAGTAGGCCTTTCTACGAAGAGTATATGTATGTCCTACCTGACTTTGCAAAACCAATTAAGATAATTTGAAAAGTGGAAATCATTTCAGTTGACTTTCAAAAGTCATTTTAGTCAGGTTTCCTGGGTAAGAGTATAAAATATGTGCCTTCAGAGAGATTCACTGGTTCATGTAACTTATTTCCCTGAGTCAAATGTAAAATGTCACCTGTCATCCATTCTTTCAACAATTATATATTAAGCACTGTGAGGCACTGGGCTGAACCATGGAAACAGAAGGGTGACAAAGACAATCTGTGTCATCACAGAGCTTATAGTCTAGGAGGAAAGAGCAACAAAAAACAAACAATTTCAATCACGCATAGTAAGTGCTACAAGAGAGATAAAACAAGGTGCTACAGGAACGTGAGGCGGGAGCATCTAACCTAGACCGTGACGCGTCAAGGCAAGCCACCTAAGTAACCAACTGACGCGCAAGTTGAGAACCAAGGGAGGCACGTAAGTTAGGAAAAGTGGTCCTGCTTGAAGGCCCAGAAAATCCAGAGAATGTGTCCATTTGAGAAAATGGAAGTTGTTCAGCGTGGCTGAATGAAGGAATAGGAAGAGGAGCCCATAAGGAGTACAATATATGTCTGAAAAGGCAGGCAAGGGCCAGATTATGACAATCTTGTAGATCATGTAAAAAACCAAACTTCATTATAGAGATAATGAAAGTATTCTATGGCTGTAAGCAATAAAGTGACTTTTAGGATCATCATTCTGATAATAGCTGGAAGAGATCTAAGACTGGAGGTAGGAATCCAGTTAGGAGAGAGGATGCAGTAACTGGGGTAAGATATAACGTTAGTCTGCCTCGCACAGTGGCAGGAGGGATGGTAAGAAGATGACAGATTTGAAACCACGTTAAGAGGTAGAAGATGAAAGACTGAATACTGGAGATGTGAGGGAGAAAGAATTTATAGATTATGACTTGGCCACTGAGACAGGGTTTGATTTATGCCACGTTACTCTGAGGTACCTTTAAAACACCCAAAAGGAGGTATTAAATAGTTTGATATACATATAAATCAGTATTAAAAGACTGATAAAAAAGAATGATGCAAAACACCTAAGAATATTTTTGCAGAATAGAGGATAAAAACTGGACATACAAAATGACATTAACAATGCCCTGTAAACTCTGAACTAAACGAGTCTGAGTTAATTCTGGGATTTACCCAAATCTGGTCAGGGTACTGGGGGGAGAAGAAGGGGAAGTGTTACCATGTCAACTGATGGCTGATTTTCCTGTATCTCAGTAATGCACATTTTTTCCCTCTATGTTTCTATGTCTTTCACCATTTATATAGGAATTTAAGATGAAAGGGAATTAAGTGTATGACCTTAAACTCAGGCTACATAGACACATTCTGACAAGTGCTGATGTTCAGATTAACTTAGAGATGAGAACTGGTAAATCAAAATAAGGATTATAGGAGGACAGACTCAGAAGGAAGTCAAGGTCTCTCAGGTGCAAAGCAGAGGATCAGCAACATTCTCCTCTGACTGATGTAGATAAAAGATTCTGAGTCTCCCAAAAGGGCCTCACTGATAGAAGTTGTAGCTAAGTCTAATTAGGTGAAGGTCCCATTACACCTCCTAGAAACTTAACTACCCCTTTCCAAGACCAATCACACACACACACACACACACACACAGAAAATAGTTCTGCACACAGACTATTCTGAATGTAGATGAGGGGCTATCTCATGTAAGCTAGGATAACACAGGGGTTAAGAGCAGGGACTACAGGCCAGATGCCCGAGTTCCAATCCTGGCTCTGCCCTTTGTTAGCTATGGACCTTGGGCAAATTACTTCACTTCTCTGCATCCTAGTTTTCTAATCTGTAAAATGGCAGTAAGAATAATATCAGCCTCATACTGTTATTGGGAGGATTAAATTTTTCATACTATAAAAAACACTTAGAACAATCATTTAGTAATTGTTTACATGAAATTAGGATCTTTCCCATTTCAGTGAACATGCAATACAACATGATATACCCACAGAAGAATGAGACCCAAAGAATTCTCGCTGTGGCTTAGCCCTACATAGTGTCTGTGAGGATGTAGGTTCTACCCCTGGTCTTGCTCAATGGGTTAAGGATCCAGCACTGCTGCAAGCTGCGGCTCCAATTTGACCCCTAGCCAGGGAACTTATATATGCCGAAGGCACAGCCATAAAAAGAAAAAGGAAAAAAAAAAAGGAATGAGGTCCTCATTTAACTTTCTCAGACTCCTCAGATTTAACACAGACCCAACAAAGTACACTCCTAAATTTAGAGCAGAATTACAGAACAGGGACATCCCTGGAAGTCATGCAAACAGACCCTCAGACTAGATACAGCACCTATTATGCAGCCACCTTAAAACTTCAATCCCAGATTCCTAGGAGAAATCTTCTGGACTTCCCTACATCCAACCAATACTGAATGACACTGGGCCACTAGGCACTAGCAAGATTCTCATGAGCAAGACAATTATATTCTGTGACTACAAGGAGTTCACGGGGGGCAAGGGACAAACAACTAATCATACAAAAAGTAATTGTGTTGCAATTTTGATAAGAATTTTACAAAGGCATATCTCCAGTGCTAAGAAAGCATAAAAACAGACTTGTTCTATTCTGAGGGATCAGAGAAAGCTTCCCTGAGAAAGTGGTATTTAAGCTAAGAGCTGAAGGATTAACAGGAATTCATAGATGAAGGTGGGAGGGGGAAGAGGAGAGAAGAGACTACTGGGCAGAAGGATAAGGATAAACACAAGCAAAGGGCCTAAGAAAGAATCTGAAATTCCCCCATTATGTATATACCTACCTTAGCAATGATCTGAATATCCTAGCACCCCGCAGAAGGTCCGGATAATAAATGCAGTGATGTGAAGTACTTCCTACCTTACCCCTCCCACCCCTTCCCAACAAATGCAATTTACCACCTTGAAATATACATTTCTGTCTTGCAAGCTAGTTATGCCTTTACCGAGAAAACAAAAATAATTTAAAAAATAGTATTAAATAAAATTTCTACTGTCCTGAAAAACAAACAGCTTCATCTTTTTTTGGGGGCGGGGGGCTGCACTTGCAGCATATGGAAGTTCCCAGGTTAGGGGTCGAAATGGAGCTGCAAGCTGCCAGCCTATGCCACAGTCACAGCAATGCATGATCTGAGCTGCATCTGAGACCTACACCACAGCTCATGACAATGCCGGATCCTTAACCCAGTGAGCGGGGCCAGGGATCGAACCTGAGTCCTCATGGACACTAGCTGGGTTTGCTACCACTGAGCCACAACAGGAACTCCCAAACACTTAATATTAATCAATAATTTGATAGATCAAAAATATTAATGTATCTAAAATACCCATTAAATACCTCAAAATTCCTGATAACTTCCAATTACTCATGATTTTAACTTTTATATTACACTGAGCATAAGTTTTTACTATTTACCTTCAGAAAAGGATTCAAATTCATTACAATTACAATGGCATTCCATTCATGGAAAATATTCCCTATGTACTGACTAGCAGTACTAGTCACTCACATTTTAAAAGTGGTTTTCCCAGCAATTAACATGATTTGACAGGATGATTCATGCTTTACAGCCCACTCAAACAACTATAGTAAATAGAAAAACGGAATTCTATCTCAAAGTGAGTGATGTTAACATTTTTAGCTGCCTTTAAATCCACATACCCTCATTCTCCCGATGGAATTTTCCAGGACTTAAGGAGTAGCAGGGTCTAATAATGAAGAATCCATCTTAGATGATAAAAATACAGCCCCACCGCGGTAAAGGCAGGCTGATGCCAAATTTCAGAGAACAATGTGGATATACATGTGCTACTCCAATTGTCCACTGACTGCTCTGACCAAGGTCACCAATAACATACAGGTCAACAACTTCGCCTAGCACTCCTGGGTTCTCTTCTTTTGGCTCCTCAGCAGCTCACAGAGCTGTTCTCTGCTTTACTGGAAACCCTCTCTTTCCGTCGATTCCATGATACTGCCCTATTATTTCCTAAGTTGCCTTTGCTGGTGTTCATGATCCTTTTTTTTGACTTTTAAAACTCTAATTTATCAGCGGTCCTGATAAATTAGAGTAATTCTTCTCAAATTATTGTCTTACCAGATGATTCTCTCATCCATCCCTACAGATCTGGTTATCAGGTACATACCCTGACAATTAATATCCAATTAATATTTCAATAAGTGGCACTACTATCTCCTTACCTGCTGAAGTCCAAATCCAACAAATCAGATTTTTAATTTAACTTCTTATGAAATATTTCAAATGTACACACAGTAGAGAAAATTATAATGATAAGTCCACATATATCTATCAGCCCATCATGATGATGAACTACAGTTGCTCTTTTTAAAAATCTCCTCTAGGTGAATCTTCCAATGCACCACCATGGCTGAGAACTATGGCTCTACTCCTTTTTTTTTTTTTAAAGTTTAGTTGATTTATAATATTGTGCCAATTTCTGCTGTACAGTAAATTTACTTAGTCATACATATATATATACATTCTTTTTAAAAAATATTTATTTATAAATTTATTATTTATTTATTTATTTTTGTCTTTTTAGGGCCATACCCGTGGCAAATGGAGGTTCCCAGGCTAGGGGTCGAATCAGAGCTGTAGCTGCCGGCCTGCGCCACAGCCTTAACCACACCAGAATTGAGCCATGTCTGCAGCCTACACCACACCTCACAGCAATGCCAAATCCTCACCCCACTGAGCAAGGCCAGGGATCGAACATGCGTCCTCCTGGATACTAGTTGGGTTTGTTAACCACTGAGCCATGACGGACACTCCTACATTCTTTTTTAAAATGTTATTTTCCATCCTGGTCTATCCCAGGAGACTGGATATAGTTCCCTGTGCTATACAGTAGGACCTCACTGCTTATCCATCCTAAATGTGATAGTTTGCATCTACTAACCCCCAGTCCACCCCACCCCCTCCCCTCTCCCCCTAGGCAACCACAAGTCTGTTCTCCACATCTGTGAGTCTGCTTCTGTTTTGTAGATGGCTTCATTTGTTCCATATTTTAGATTCCACACATAAGTGATAACATATAGTATTTGTCTTTCTCTTTCTGACTTCTAACAAGTCACCTTTCACTCCAGTATGTTCTTCACATCTCTATGCAGAGGAACCTGCGGGGCTAAGTTCAATTCCAAGACTTCATCTCTGGTCACTGTGATTTCCAAAATTACTAGGTCTTACAATGCTTAAGGTATATTACTGCTACACTTCTAAAGCTTATAATAAAAGATGGAACATTCAGACAAGGATTTATTTTCTTTATGCATAGTGGATAAACTTTAAACAGACATTTTAAATGTGGCAGTAAGTTAAAAAGTATGGATATAATTACATAATAATATATGGATACAGCTACATAATATATAAATTAATTCTTATATCTTTACTAGTTCTCAGGAAGGCAAGACAGGTCTTTCTTATTATTGTGAAATATTTGCTCATGGGAATAAGATTTTGAAGTTACTGTATATATCATATTAATAATAGCCTCTCCTTTCTGACTCCCATTTTTAGGAAGGAAGATGGTAAGCATCGAATGTGGTAATAATTGTTCCAGATGAGATGGTGAATCAGCGAGTAACCTATTTTTGCTCATAAAATTAACTATTTTAGAAACTCTGAAAAGGGCTTAACAGACATCAAGATGACTTGAATTTTGGGACACTGGTACTAAGACTAAATTCTCCAATTTGAGGCCATTGCATTCATTTGAGAAAATATTCAAAGAAGGAAAGATACCATCTCCCTGAAAAATGCAAAGGAATTTAAAAATTGCTATGCTTTTGGTTGAGTATTATGGTCCTTTTGCAAAAGCGCACATATTTCCTTACTTTTCCGTATTTCTATAGTTTATATTCTGATTTATTGATTTATTTATTTTACAATGAATAATGCATCATTTAAAATTCCTGTAACTGAGGAGTTCCTGTTGTGGCTCAGCGGAAAAGAATCCAACTAGTAGCCATGAGGATGCAGGTTCGATCCCTGGCCTTGCTCAGTTGGGTCGGGGATGCAGTGTTGCCGTGAGCTGCAGAATAGGTCCCAGACATGGCTCCAATCCTGGCTGTGGTGTAGGCTGGCAGCTGTAGCTCCCATTTGACCCCTATCTGGGAACTTCCATATGCTGTAGGTACAGCCCTAAAAAAGCAAAACAAACAAACAAAATAAAATTCCTGTAGCTTAAGATTTTTTTCTTTTTATAGCCACGCCTGCAGCATACACAAGTTTCTGGGCCAGGGGCTGAACAGGAACAGCAGCTGGGGTCTACATCACAGCCACACCAGGCCTGAGCTACATTTGCAACCCATGTGCCATTTTGTGGCAACGCTAGATCCTATGGCCTAGGCTGCAGTTTCCAGCAATGCTGGATCCTTAACCCACTGAGCAAGGCCAGGGATCAAACACACATCCTCACAGAGACAACGTCAGGTTCTTAGCCTGCTGAGCCACAACAGGAACTCCTAAGGATGATTTTATATTTAGGCAAATCCTTGGTCATTATCCTTATTTTTCAGAATTGTTTTCTAACTCCTAATTTTTAAGGCAGAGCTTCCAGTGTTTAACTAATTAAGTATGATATTAGATATGTTCTTTTTTATTTTGGCTTTTTTGTTGTTGTTGTTCTTTTTGTCTTATCTGGGGCCACACCTGCAGCATATGGAGGTTCCCAGGCTAGGGGTCTAACAGGAGCTGTAGCCGCCAGCCTTCGCCACAGCCACAGCAACACGGGATCCGAGCAGCGTCTGCAACCTACACCACAGCTCACGGCAACGCCGGATCCTTAACCCACTTAGCAAGGCCAGGGATCGAACCCGCAACCTCATGGTTCCTAGTCGGATTCGTTAACCACTGAGCCACGACGGGAACTCCCTTTTTTTTGTCTTTTTGCCTTTTCTAGGGCCACACTTGCTCATATGGAAGTTCCCAGGCTAGGGGTCTAATTGGAGCTGTAGCCGCCGGCCTTCGCCACAGCCACAGCAACGCGGGATCTGAGCTGCGTCTGCAACCTACACCACAGCTCACGGCAATGCTGGATCTTTAACCCACTGAACGAGGCCAGGGATTGAACCCGCACCTCATGGTTCCTAGTCGATTCGTTAACCACTGAGCCACGACAGGAACTCCTAGATATTTGCTCTTAATAAATTTTCTTAACTATGCTAAAAATGTTTTCTATGTTTCTTAATTTAAAGGATGTTGGTTTTATCATCAAGTATTTACTCAACTATACATTTGACCTTTTTTCTTTTTTATGCCATACAAAACACTTAACAGATTTCTCAGTGTTGACCCACCTTGCATTCCTACTGTTACCTCTCAATTTCTGTCACTGGTCCCTCATCTTTTTTTTTTAACCTTTAAATCTTAAGTTATCAGTGCTTCTGACACTCTTCTCATGGTGCTACCCTACTAGAATATATTTTCATCTACCTCTATGAACCTGGTTAGCAGATACATATTCCCTAACACTTTCCTAATTAATATCTCAGTAAGTGGCATCATCATTTCCCTGGCTGCTGAAGCCCAATCCCAAAATTAGACTTCTAAATATTTTCTTAGGATTCGAAGATCTTCACACAAATACAGGAACTAGAGAGTTGTAAGCCAGGCATCTTATTGATCTGTAGCCCTTCTCTAAGCACCGAATGCAGGCTACTAAAGAGTAGAAATATTGACCAGCACTGTGTCTTCTACACCTCAAACAAGCCCGACACAGAGAAGGCAACTGATAAATACTGCACAAATACGGAATGATTACCTACTGAATGAACAAACTCAACTGAGTTCTCATGAATTCTTAAATATGAAAGATGCTACCCACCTGTTCCATCCACCTGGCAGCTCAACCTCAGTATTGTGTGTCTCCCTTGCTCCACTACCTCCTGGCCAACCTGACAAAGACAGATGCCATCCTGCCTGTTCACATACAGGATTTCATGAAGCATAGCACCAAGTTCAGAGAAGGTGGGTGGGGAAAGGGTGAAAACAATTCACATGGAATATTCACTGGCTAAGAAGGATTTCTTCGCTCAAATCCTTCAACAAGTATGCATCGTCTTTAATTGTAATTATACGTTACGAAAACTGACCCAGAAAACTTGCTACAATCTTTTGCCTAGCTCACTAAAGAAGTCTAAGAGAAGAAAACTGAATAATATCCAATTTAACATAAAAATCAGAAACTAAAACTCCAGACCTGTGAATGAAGTAAGAGTACGTGTATATGTGAGTATGTATATTAGGTGGTAAATTCTGCAAAACCATGCCACACTCCACTCCAAGGAACTCTTCCAGGAGCTACTGGCTTTGAAGGCAGCAAATGTTGCCCTGAGTACAAATGACAGGGAGAGACCAACAGCTGAGTCCCCCTTGGGAGTACAGGGGCAGAAATCAACAGGCAGCTTAGCTTACCAAGGGACACAGGTGATGTCCTGGAGTATTCTGTGCTTCACTTGGCTCCTAAGAGACAGACACCCAGTGAAGGCAGAGCGTGAACGCCATGACCATCAATTATGTGTGGTGTAATGCTACAGGCGTGTTTGCTCCTTAACTCTCACTTGCTCTGCCTCTGTTCCTGGGATCTCAGGAATGTTTACAGTGACTAACGAGTTCACCCACTCTTAATGAGCTATCCCTTCAGGAAGCTATCTGGGAAGTTCCCCTGTGGCACAGTGGGTTAAGGATCCAGGGTTACCACAACTGTGCCACAGGTTGCAACTGTGGCACGGGTTCCATCCCTGGCCTGGGAACTCCCAGATGCTGTGGGCGTGGCCAAAACCAAAATAAAACAAAAAACACTGTCTGGAGGTGAACTCTAAGGTAGATGCTCTGTGCCCAGAAGATGGTACCAGCAACCACACAACTATCACCTCCTGAGAACTGAAGTTAACAATGAAGATGATGCAACACAAACTGATGTAGCACATACTGTGTGCCAGGCTCCATTCTAAGCACATTAGTTATATTAATGCATTGACCTTTTACTAGGAAGTACTATTATCTCCATTTTACAGATGAGAAAACGAAGACAGAGAGTTTAAGAAACTTGTCCAATATAACAAACCTAGTAATAAAGGAGTCAGGACTCAAACCAGGGTAGCCTGTACAAGTTAGTGCCACTACCCACTACATTACACCACCTCTCAGGTGATGTTCCTGGACCTGAGTCCACACCAGGCTCAGGGTGCTCCCATCCCCTTCCCCCATCAGAAAGCGATGATGTGCTGCAGTGCTCGAAGGGCATGGCACGCAGGCTCTGTGCGGACTCCAAGCTCCTGAGTTTCTAGGAATAATAAAGATGGATAACTTCCCGCCCCGCCTCGCTTGCAAAGCTGCATCCATTTCTCTGTAACCCCAGGTGCTGGAGAAGGGAGGAGGAGGACTTTCCATTTATTTATTTATTTCCCATGGCCTGTGGGAGTTCCCAGGCCAGAGATCAAACTCAAGTCATAGTAGTGACAATGCTGAATCCTTAACTCTTAGGCCACCAGGGAACTCCGATCTCTGTTTTAAAATTAGTAATCCTGGAATTCCCGTCGTGGCTCAGTGGTTAACAAATCCGACTAAGAACCATGAGGTTGCGGGTTCGATCCCTGGCCTCGCTCAGTGGGTTAAGGATCCGGCGTTGCCATGAGCTGTGACGTAGGTTGCAGAGGCGGCTCGGATCCTGCGTTGCTGTGGCTGTGGCAAAGGCCGGCAGCTACAGCTCCTGTTAGACTCCCTGGGAATCTTCATATGCCGCGCGTGCGGCCCTAGATAAGGCAAAAAGACAAAAAATAAATAAAATAAAATAAAATAAAATAAAATAAAATAAAATTAGTAATCCCAAACTTCCCCATGTTGATGATTTCTTGGTAATCATCCCTGCACTATAACATATTTGAACATTAATCACCACTGTTTTGAGGATGTGGGGGGGAAAAAAATCCAAAGTTTAAAGTATGACAACTTTTCAAGAAACATGTTCCAGGGATTTCTGTGAGAAGCATTCATTCACTTTGGGTCCTAAATGAGTTAGTGAGCTAAATTCTCTAACAAATTAATGAGCAAGCACTCGCCACTCCCACAAAGCGCAGTTCTCATTATCCAGATACATTAACCACGATCCTGTAATTATGAGACTGTAGAGGGAAGCAAAAGTTATCATGCACAAAAATATTTACCATTGAGCTGACCAGTTCCTACTCAAACTCCTCTTCTAAATAGTAGAGTCTACGTCTACTTCTGGGAACCTGTTTATGTCACTCTCTCATTTTTGGATGCTGCAAATACCTGGCCACTATAAAACCAGGATGAATGTATAAAGTGAAACTACAAACTTCTCCAACAATGCAGGGCTTGAACAAGCTGCTAAAAAATACTGGAAAACTGCTTTAACCATATGCAGAGTCACTTTTACAAATTAACGTCTGGCAGACTTAGACCAGTTAGCAAATGTGGGAATTCTCAAAGATGATACAATAGATATAGCAAAAAAGAATGAATTAAATCTCAGAACTAGTGAGCATGCCCCTGGGGTGCCAGAGGAAGCACTGCAGGGGTAGGCAAGCTAGGCTGGAGCTGGGGACAGGAGCTGGAGTCCTAGTGGACCTCCTGGCTGCACCCAGAGCTGCAGGGACATGGTCCAAATCTGGGCTGAGTTCCAGAAACCTGTGTCCTGAGCCTGAGCCACTTCAGAGGGGTGCTCCTAGCCAGTGCCCTGAAGGCAGTCCCAGGAGGCCTCAGATTGTTAAAGTAGATCATTTTCTAAAGTTGAACTTGTTTCAGCCTAACAAGGGATTAATCTCCAAAATATACAAACAGCTCATGCAGCTCTGTATCAAAAAACAAACAAACCCAATAAAAAAAATGGGCATAAAATCTCAACAGAAATTTCTCCGAAGAAGACATACAGATGGCTGGCCATAAGGCACATGAAAATATACTGAACATTGCTAATTACTACAGAAATGCAAATCAAAGTTACAACGCGGTATCACCTCACATCAGTCAGAATGGCCATCATCAAAAAGTCTACAAACGGATTTCCCTGGTGGCTCAATGGACTTCACCCATCCGTCTTTTCCCTCAGCTGTTTTTAATCTTTATTTTTTTACCGTAACAAACCGTAACTGTGAGTATAACAGGTTTCTGATTTCTGTGAGCCTGTCTAGAAAATCATCAACCCTAGGAGTGGTGTTGAGGAACCCCAACACAAAGTCACCTCACTAGCTACTAAAAATTTTGTCACTACTTTAAGTGGGTTCATTTCAAATGCCCTTTCAAGGCCAGTTATCCTCAGCTAACAAGGGCCTTCCTTACCTTGCCTCTATGATCCTTAGTAGACGGGTAACCAAGAGTTCAGACTCCTAGAATGCTTGTTCTCAGCCACAGTGTTCTACCACAGGAATCTGCTCATAAGCTGAGATCTGTTCCTAGTCACAGAGCACCAGCGTGTAGAAGCTGTTTACTCGTCAGTACATTTTCATTAGTGTGTATTTATGGTTTTGCCTACAGTAAAATCATTCTCCATCAGGCTCCGAAGAGAAGACAACCCAATTTTCTCCCAATTTTAGCTTTTTGAGGCCTCTGGATCTGAACCTTGCCAGTAAGGCTTATTGCTCAAACCTAATTCCTTCCCATTTAAAAGCTGAGTTCCAGCTAAGAACTCCCACTGTGGTGCAGCAGGTGAAGGATCTGGTGGTGTTTCCGCAGAGGCTTGGGCCGCCACTGCTGGGGCATGAGGTCTATTCCTGGCCCAGAACAGTGGTTAAGGATCTGGTGTTGCCACAGCAGTGGCACAGTTCGCAGTTGCAGCTTAGATTTAATCTCTGGCCGGGGAACTTGTATATGCCGCCCCCAAAAAGGGCTGAGCTCCAGCCACATTAACTCATTCTAGTTCTCCAAACTATGGTGTCTTAACTCCAGATCTTTACAAATGCTGCCCTTTTTTTGGCCTAAAACACTGTCCTACTCAATCTTTACACCTTGATTTAACAGCAAGGTTTTTCAGCCCTAGGCACTACTACTGACATTTCAGCAGAACAATTCTTTGTTGTGAGAACCACCCCGTGCATTGGGTATTTTGCAGCATCCCTGGCCTTTACCTACTAAAGCCGGTAGCACACACCTCCCCCTCAAGTTGTGACAACTAAAAATATTTCCGGACACTGTCGAGAGCTTTCTTCTACCCTACCTCCACTTGAGAACCACGGATTTAGAGTAATTTCTTCAACGCTACCCCATTCCAAAGGCTCTGTTAAGTGCCGATTCATTTGCTCCCCGGGACTCCATGTTATTCCACTTAAACACCCACCTCTATTAGAGTGTTAACAGAGGTAGTTTTATTAATCCAGCTTGAACCTGGTTTTATTAATCACTATACTCAGCTCTCAGCCCAGTACCAGGCACATAAAGAGGCCTCAACAAATATCTGTGGGACTAATTGGACAGGATTAGGATGTTCAGAATGTGGGAATTAAAGGGAGGAAACAATGTTTCCCAACAAAGTGGGAAGTTCAGGATGTACAGAGAGCAGTAAATATTTTCATTTACTTAAGAATGGAGTGGATTAAGGAAAGTAGCAGGATGAGTTCTAAAAAACAGATTGGAATAATATGGAGAATTATAAAGGCCAAGCTAGAGAGCCTGAACCTTACTGGGAAGGAGAAATCAGGGGAGTGAAACAGATGACATATGCTACAGTCCTGTCTATGTAAACCATTCATGAGTTTATATTACCAGGCATGTGTTTATCTATCACCGTAGCAAAAAGGAGGCAGCACATCCTCTGGTGTATCTCTGATCTATTGCTATTCTACAGAGTGGTCCTCTGAATGCTGAAAGCCATATGTGGAAATGTGTAAGTTGTACAGTTTGGCACAGACTTAAGGAAATTAATCATTTCCGTAAACCTCAATTCTATGGGATGATACAGTAGGTAACAAACATCCCATTATTAGAGTGCTGGACTTTGATGCAACAGCAGTAGGCTGCCGGTCCCCTCAGCAACCTTCGTTCATTCATTCATTCATTTAGTTATTTCTCTTTTTAGGGGGGTGCCTACGACATATGGAAGTTCCCGGGCTATGGGTCAAATTAGAGCTGCAGCTGCTGGCCTACACCACAGCCCCAGCAATGCAGGATCTGAACCCGTCTTCAACCTATATCGGAGCTCATAGCAATACTGGATACTGAACCCACATCCTCATGGATACTAGCCGGGTTCAATCCTGCTGAGCCACACAGGAACTCCCTCACTTATTTATTCAACACCAACAACCAAACAACTGTTCTCTTCCAAGCACTGTGCTCAGTGCCAGAGAAACAGCATTAAATAAAACAGATGTGATCCCTACTTCCAATGAATTTAAAGTCTAGCTAGAAATGCCTACAATTAAACAAGCAATTGCAAAACAGTGTGGTGTATGTTATAGTGAGGAAGTAATTAGAACTTAGGGTTCTTCATCAGTAAAATAAAGGGGTTGAATAGTGAGCCCTCAGAACCCTCTCAGATCTGACATTCACTTCAAGTCTAACAATACAGAAAATTTTAAAAACTTTTCCAGGTGCCAGACATTTTCCTCCATTTTATAGTAAGGAAGGCTCCAGATGTGAAAAGGTCTAAGAAACAACCTAATACACTGTGAAATTGTGAGAAGGATGATAGCGCACAAAGACTAGGTACACAGAATAAAAGAGGACATCTTTATTAAGACAAAAGAGAGAGAGAGACAAGAGTGTACATCTACCTCCTTTATTAATGGGCAAGAGAGCGACACAAACATCATAGAGAATCTGTAAATATTTAAAGAAAACATATTTCAATGACTTGATAATTCAGCTAAAATCTCATAATTATGATGATGATCATTCATAACAAGTATTTCCACGACAGATCCTTCATATATTTATTCCTTAAAAATATAAAGATTAAGCACTTTCTATGTACAATAAATTGTGCTAGATGCTATTACTACATAGTAAGTATAAATCAGACATGAGTATTGACCATTTTACATAATTCTATATACAAACCTCTGAAATTTAATATCGCATGTAAAACATATAAACAAGGAAGTCACAAGATCTGGTCTACTCACCATCTATTTACATTTAAAGGTAAACTGCTCAGATATGTATGTGAAGTAGATGGTCTTTTCTGAGTACCCACAGATTAAGAGTTTTAAATAATACTTGGGCTTGTTTTTCCAAAAGATGTGCCTGTAATGTGTTTTTTTTTAATAAGTGGGTTGAAAAACTGTTGTTACTACTAAGCAGGAAGTGTCTAGATGATCAATATTTAAGCTTTCAACAACTTCAATCTGCTTAAGGTGGACAAAAGCTGTGAAGAATGCTTAAGTAACAAAATCTCAGGCAAACTGTGAAATCTCAGAATTCCTTTCTGAACTATCAAAATACAAAGATGAAGTAGGAAACTCACGAGGCAAGCCACATGATTTCCCAGTTTCCCTCCAATTTGAGTTAAGCTCTATCATTTTACAGATATTAACTGGACCAAACTACTCAGCTCCAAAATCCTACCAAATCATCAAAAGAAGTCAGTCAACTTTAGAGTATCACTGGCTCCAAGTTTTAAAAGATATTAAATTATCCTACAGGAAAAGAAAGAGATGTGCCTCCCAGATACACCCGATGTGTTTGCAAGCTAATACAGCCACCCTCTTGTTAATGCTTCTGTGAATGCTAAAGAGAAGGCACGGTGAGAACCTAATACGGTATCGGCGCTTCACTAAGAAGATCCCTTAGTGGCCTGAAAAGCCCATTCTACACTGACCCCATTCCAACTTCTCCATTCCATATCTAAACTAAAATCCACTAATAAATATTAGATGACAGTTCTTTCAGTTGTATTCATATTTAATTATTTTGTATTTTGTTGCTAAAGCTTCCTTAATTTAACCAGTGTTATATGCCTCAAAGCAGAGGAGATGTGTAGCTTATACCTATTAGGTATTTAACACAATAACTGATATTCCTTTCATCAAAAAAGACAGAGAAATAAGTATATGTGTCCACAAAAAGCACAAGAATATTAATAGTGGTCTTATTTGTGCATTTTACTATAAATAAATTATACCTCAAGGACTCAAGGTGCAGGGGCAGTTAATGGAGTTTGGTTTCAAATATAGGAAGTCCAACTCTAGAAACCACTCTGTATTACTAAACTATGCAGTCTCATGAATGTGAACTTGAAACAACAATGTCTGGCTACACTCACTGCCTGGCATGGCAGTCTCATTTACTTGAGTATCCTGAAGCCCTCCACCTTCTAACAGGTATCATCATTTTTTTAGTGTCATTAACCGGTCTACTCTGAACCCTCAGATAGACCAAGCTGTTTTCAATGCTCTCTCTTTCTTGTCCTGGTTTTCCCAGAGTAGATGATGTAATAAATAATGGTTCATATCATGTTGAGAGAGGGGGCTCTAAATTAATTTGCCAAAAACTATTCAGTAGGAGCCAATCCATAAATAGATCAATTCACTGAATGTACCAAATTTATACTTCCACTTTTTGAAGATTTCAGTGAAATTTTAGTATTTACTTCACAGCAGTAGTTTAAGAACTATTTAATTTTTAAAAGGCAAAGAGCTGTGGAGTGGTTTGGTTTTCTTATGAATATATTCTTCATGAATATATTCAATAAATGTGAATATATTCTTCATAATAATTATATTCATGAATATATCCTCCTCATGAATATATTCATGAATATATTCTTCTTTGCCCTATTGGGAAAACATTTTAATGCAGGTTAAAATTAATGAATATCAATATATTCAGGAACATTGTCATAAGTTTATATTCATATTCATGAGCTATGCTCTTGACCACATTGGGGCATTTTTGGAACCTGGTTTAAAATTTAATGAATATCAATATGCTCATTAAAACTATTCATATTTTCATCAACATATATTCATATTCATGGCTTGTACTCTTGACCATAATGGGAAATGCTGAGCAGAGTTTAAATCTTAATGAATATCAATAGATCTGTTAAGACTATATTCAAAAGAACATAATTATATTCACAGTATACATTCAAGAAGAGTATATTCACAAGGCAACTAACCTATCCGATAAATCTAACCTTTGACAAAGTGAACATTCCTTAAAATGGTGCTAAGGATATATTTGTTTTTATTGGTGAAGAGGCAGGCTTCATCAGTCCTAGGATTTAGCTAATGAAACCAATTTGGGCATGTACCACCGGTGGTGTCCCAGTATTTCTCAGATCTCTCTCCGTTATCCTTCCTTTACTCTAAAACACTGATTTGGAATATATACAGGACTAACAGGATTGACATATACATGTGGTTTTTTACCTTTTTGCCTGAATGTAAGGACTTCTAGCAGTTTCACTAGTTGATTATTACCTTTACCTTCAGGCATCATTTCTGTTCTACTTTTTAGAACAGCTTTTCATCCAATTTTTTAAATTTAATTCTCTGATTCTTAACCCAATAAATAGTATTTATCAAAAAAAAATCTTAAAACTGGAATGAGTGCCATCAAAAATTAGAAATAAATAGTCTACTCATCATCACTGAAACTGTTCTAATGTGTCTGCAGTGAGGCAAGGTAGTAGACAAAAATATGGAGAAGAATCAAAACCATCATTATTTCCAGATAAAATTCCTGTCTACTTAGAAAATGAATATTTATTTATTTATTTATTTTTGTCTTTTTAGGGCCACACCCGCAGCATACGGAGGTTCCCAGGCTAGGGATCTAATTGGAGCTGTTGCTGCCAGCCTACCCAGGGCCAACAGCAACGCTAGACCCGAGCCGCAACTGCGACCTATACCACAGCTCATGGCAACGCCAGATCCTTAACCCACTGAGCAAGGCCAGGGATTGAATCCACAACCTCATGGTTCCTAGTTGGATTTGATTCCTCTGCGCCACGACGGGAACTCCAGAAAATGAATTTTTAAAATGGAATTAGTAAACAGAGAATATGAAATTTCAAATAGCTTAAAAATCTAATTTAAGCAAAAACCAAAAGAAAGCTAGAAAAATAATTCCATGATTTTGGAATGTTTAAGGAATTTTTCTCTTTAAGTGTGATTTAAAATTTCAAATATGCAAATATTTTGATAATATTATCATAGAATACATTCTGGTGGCGCTTTTTCTAACTTTTTTCTTATTATCAACACAGATCAAAGCTGATAAATTGGTAAAATGATCACCCACATAACCCCCACAGAGAAACGACTCTTGTCACTATAACACATTATAATTTAAGTTCTAAATTATTTTAATGGCCACACTCACATATATATGTAATTACATGAGCGTGGTATATGGAAGGAGACATACTATGTTGCCAATATGGGTTACCCCAGACAGGGGTACTGATGTGGGGAGAGGGTGACAAAAGAAGGGAGTAGCAGTCATGAGATACATAGGGACTGTTTAGACAAACTGCACTCAAACAGAAACCTACAATGTGTCAGGTCTACAACTTACTTTCAAATGGCTCACTAAGAAAGTATGTATGTACATACATACACAATTTCACATCTGTGTATCTGTCTCTATATATATGCATATACACATGCCCACATGATGGATAGAGCAAATATGGCCAAATGTTAACAATAGTTTTTTATTATATGTTATACAGTTATTTCTCAATTTTTAAATAATTTCATGAACAGCTAAGTTTTGTTGGAATGACTCTGAAGGGCTGTCTACAGCCATACCACTCTGAACGTGCCCCATCTCACCTGATTTTGAAAGGCTATGGTGAGGGCCATTATTAAGAAAGGAGGCATTATGGTTCTGCAATTCTCTTCATTATAATTTCAGTGTACTGATAAATCCTATTTTGAAGAATTCATGGGCATTCTACTAAAAGGTACACTCTTCTATCAAGACACAAGGCAAGCTTGTAGCACACAGTGGCACTAACTGACTAGAAGATCTAGCCCCACTAAGAGCATGAAATGAGACCACTCTAGTCTACTAGTGCGGACTGGGTCTACTAATACAGACACCGTTTCTGATGTTGTAATCCTAACTCCAGTCCTGGGCTGTCAAATGCTATGGGAAGGCCACCACCGCTTTATACACACATCAGACCTTGTATTAAAACAGACTATGCCCTGGAGGCAACCAGGAAAAGGATCACTCGGTCCCTATTTTCTTGCATATCATGACATTTCCCAGTGACAGACAGGGGTCATATTAGAAAAAAAGAAATTTCCCTTGGGCTTAAAGACCAAAATAATAAAATAATGTTTTTTTGAATAAATCACTAAACATTAAGTTAGAAATAAAAGTATGGTTTAATTTAAAAAAAAGCTTTATAGAAAGAAAAGATTTTAGGAGTTCCTGTTGTGGCTCAGTGGTTAATGAACCCGACTAGTATGCATAAGGACGTGGGTTCGATCCCTGGCCTTGCTCAGTGGGTTAAGGATCCGGCATTGCCATGAGCTATGGTGTAGGTTGCAGATGTAGCTCGGATTTGGCGTTGCTATGGTCGTAACATACGCTGGCAGCTACAGCTCCGATTCAACCCCTAGCCTGGGAACCTCCATATGGCATGGGAATGGCCCTAAAAAGAGAAAAGAAAGGAAGGAAGGAAGGAAGGAAGGGAAGATTTCAAATGCAGTTGCCATTAATCGGGGTGTCTTTGCAAGTTTTCTGAAGGCTGGAACATATCTTTTGTAAACTATAATCTTTTATCTATAACCCATCCTGAGGACACCCAGAGACATCCACCTGCAAAAACTGTTGTGCAATTTCCAAGCCTCAGTTCGCCTCCCCTTCACCACCAGAAGCTAAAAAAATTAAAAGCAGCTAGATATCACAGATATTTTTAATCCAAAGAGGCTCCCTAAAATATCTATTAAGGCCACCAGTCTCCTATGAGAAGAATGTGAGGCTGTCCCTCAAAATGTGGTCATCTGACAGCACCTGTGGTGGCAACGGCAGCAACAGCAAAGCCCAGGCTTTGCTCTGCAGCCTTTGGGGCCCCTCAGCTTACAACTCTGCTCCAGCTGAGCATACATTACTGAAGTCATGGTCTGGAGACATCAACACCAAGCATTTGGATCCATTTGTGTGTATAACTAAAGTAAAAATCCGTCTAATAGGGAGTTCCCATTGTGGCTCAGCAGTAACGAACCCAGCTAATATCCATGACGATGTAGGGTTGATCCCTGGCCTCGCTCAGTGGGTTAAGGATCTGGCACTGCCACAAGCTGTGGTGTAAGTCGCAGACACGGCTTGGATCTGGCATGGCTGTGACTGTGGTGTAGGCTGGCAGCTGCAGCTCTGATTGGACCCCTAGCCTGGGAACTTCCATATGCCACGGCTGAAGCTTTCAAAATAAAAACTAAACAATTCATCTAATAAAGATTTTTAATGAAATAGAATATTCATTAAAATAGAAAACTTCAAAATTTATAAAGCATTATTATTATTAAAAAAATAGGAGTTCCCATCATGGCGCAACCAGATCATCAATAGAGAAAACCAACATGTTATGAATTTTTTCTTTTTTGTCTCTTTAGGGCCACACCTGCACACATGGAGGTTCCCAGGCCAGGGGTCGAATCAGAGCTGTAGCTGCTGATCTACACCACAGCCACAGCAACACGGAATCCGAGCCGTGCCTGTGACCTACACCACAGCTCATGGCAGCCCCAGATCATTAACCTACTGAGCGAGGCCAGGAATTGAACTTGCATCCTCATGGATACTAGTCAGATTCATTTCTGCTGTGCCACAATGGGAACTCCTGGAATACTTTTTAAAGAACTTTTAACTTTCAATATCTAGAATGGAGTAAACAAATTATCACCCAACAGAAATCCTTACAGACGGAATATGCTTTTTCCTAAATTTAAAGAGTGCCCTCATTTCCTCATTAAACAAATAATATATGCCAATTTTTTTAAATTTGAAAATAACAACAGCTGTGTCACACTACCTAGTAGACGTTCACTGTTAATATTCTGGTATATTCTTTATAGTCTTTTATTTGTATTTTGGGTCAGTTAGAGTCCTTTTAAAGTTGTAATCAAACTAAATATTATTTACATCCTGTTATCTTAAGTATTTTCCATGCTGTTGTACAACCATGTATCATTCGTTATTCCATCAGCTGTAACTCAAGAATAAGCTGAACATACAATATATAATGGAATTACGGACAGTTTCATGACAGTGCCTGAAATATTTAGTTAGAGATAAACATATGAAGAATTCCAGGCTTCTTTCTAAAAGCTAAACTTAATTTCTGGCAAGCATGACTGGTAATTATAACCAAAAGCCAAATATTATGGAGTCCTTTTTTTAGACTAAGCAATCTTACCACTCAGCATATATAATCACTGAAACACTTCCAGCATAATGATATCTGCTCAGCTACTGGCAGCCATAAATGTCCCTGAAAGCCAGAGCAATGTAAAAATTCTCTAATATGATTTGCAAAGCAAAAGTTATATGTGAACAAACTGAAACCATAAAACTGGTCATAAACATAATATATTCTGGGAAAATTCATACTCATACATATTTTCACCTATGAGAAGTAGCTATATAAATCAACATAAAAATAAAACCAATCAATATTGGAAAACGTTTTATCTACTTAACAATCTTGAATTCATATAAGCACACCAAATTATTTTTAAATTCTATATGAAATCACTGAGGGAAAATTAGATACTTGAGTATCCTAACAGTACCAGAAAACAAGTGCTCAAGAAAATAAGCTGATGGAAGTACACCAAAGGAACACAGAAGCCAACTCAAAGAGCTCCAAATGGCCAAAAGCAGAACAATTGAGCAAAAACATAAAGTATTGGATTATACTTTATAAACTAAACTACAAAGTTTTAGTACCATAAACTAAAGCATAAAGTAAATATCCATGACTGCATATTGACATAAATAACTGCCTAAATAAATAAATAGGAGAGAGCAGGCAAGTCTGCTGCACAGAAGAATTCTGAATAATTTATATAAATACTGCCTCCTCAGAAAGTAAAGCATAACTCCTCAGCCCTTAAATGTGGGCTCTCCACACAGTAACTTCTTTCCAAAAAGTAAAATACGGTGGTGGGGGCTGGGGTGAGTACCGTACTCTAAAAACCTGACTAACAAACACTACCTTGGCCAAGTGAGCTAGACATCAGCGGTGATAATTCATGTTGACAGCATGTACCATTAATATGATGTGATGAAAATGGCACTCTAACCACTGTGGTTCCCCCCCCCCCCAAGAATCCATAATCCCCATGTAATTGTGAGAAAAATATCACACAAACTCAAATTAAAGGACATTCTCCAACCTAACTACAGAATGCGCTGTTACTGCTGAAAACTGTCAAGGTCAACAAAACCAAAAACAATTTGGAAAACTCCCTAGAGGAGCCTAAAAGGGCATGACGCCTAAAAGTAATGAGATGGTGGGTGGGATCCTGGACAGATAAAGGACGTTAGGAAAAAACTAAGGATTCTGAATAAAGAATGGACTTCAGCTAATAGTAATGCATCAGTATTGGTTATATGAACTGGATCTGTGTAGTTCAAACACATGTTCTTCAAGGGTCAAATGTACCCATATAACTATATAAATACTTATATCTGCTTGAAATAGATATACAGGTATATAGATAGATCATATACACACCTAAGTTCCAACCAAGACAGCAAGGACTTTGTTTCGTTTACTACTCTATATTCCATTGTTAAGAACACCTCCAGGAACTCAGTGACATTTTTGGAGTGAAAAAATGAACATTTATGCTGTGTGATACTGCTTTTATTTCTATAATTTCATCCACAAAAGGAATATGGTATCACCTAATACCAGCCAAGAAGTAAGAAAACACTAATGGATCCATTCATCTAATATTTATTGTATCTTTAATATAATCTAAAAACTGTGGGGAGCTCCCATAGTGGCACAGCGGTTAACAAATCCGACTAGGAACCACGAGGTTGTAGGTTTGAGCCCTGGCCTTGCTCAGTGGGTTAACGATCCGACGTTGCCATGAGCTGCGGTGCAGGTCACAAATGCAGCTCGGATCTTGCGTTGCTGTGGCTGTGGCGTAGGCCGGCAGCTGCAGCTCTGATTGGACCCCTAGCCTGGGAACCTCCATATGCCACAGGTGCGGCCCTAAAAATAAAGTAAAATAAAAACGGTGATGGATGCTGGGGATTCAAAAGCAAATAAAATATATGAAATTCACCATCTAACTCTGAGGATGAAAGTTAAGGACCTGGCTGATACATGGATGATGATAACAGAAAATGACTATGTATAATGCTCTTGTGTTGGGTACCATGGGAGCAGAGACAAGGGGCACTTAACCCTGCATAAGATCTTAGGTGGCAAAGGAATCATAAGCAAAGGAGGTCAAGCAGGCCCTAGACAGCTGATGTGTGGGGAGACAGAGAAAAATTCTGTCTATGGGATACAAAGCATAGTGATGGATGGTGCTTAAGAGCCAAGGAGGCACCAGACTGTCAAGAGGTCTAGGGAGTCACTGTAGAGTTTTTAAAGAGGGCAGTGGCATGGTAAGATGGGTGGACTCAAGGGATGGCAACTCTCTGGAAACAAAGTGGGACAGGGTACGGGCAGAGTGTGATCTGTTATGAAGTTATGGGAACAGATCAGCAAAGATGTGAACTGCAACAGTGAGGAGGGGAGAGCGTTGAGAACTATTTTGGAGGTAACAGGCAGAATTGGCAATTACTGAATATGGATGATGATGTCTCAACTCATTTCTCCATTTTATCCCTTGCCCTCTTTATTTATCTTTTCTCGGACCACTGCGGCATATGGAGGTTCCCAGGCTAGGGGTCTAATCGGAGCTGCAGCCACTGGCCTACACCACAGCCACAGCAACGCAGGATCCGAGCCGCGTCTGCAACCTTCGCCACAGCTCACGGCAACGCCAGATCCTTAACCCACTGAGCGAGGCCAGGGATCGAACCCGCAACCTCATGGTTTCTAGTCGAATTTGTTAACCACTGAGCCACGACGGGAACTCCCTCCCTTGCCCTCGTTAATCAATACCCCCCCAAAGCAGACATAATTATCTTTTTAAAACATAGAACAGATCGTCTCACCCCCCCCAATTAAAATATTCCAATGTCTTCACATTACATATTCCAAAACTAATCTACTTAGCATGGTCTCCAAAAGACAGCATGGGGAGTTCCCACTGTGGCTCAGTGGTAACAAACCCAACCAGTATCCATGAGGATGAGGGTTTGATCCCTGGCATCACTCAGTGGTCTAAGTATCTGGTGTTGCCATGAGCTGTGGTGTAGGCTGCAGATATGGTTTGGATCCTGTGTTGCTGTGGCTGTGGTGCAGGCTAGCAGTTGTAGCTCCAATTCAACCCCTACCCTGGGAACTGCCATATACCGCACACGCGGCCCTAAGTAGCAAAAAAAAAAGGCAGCATAATTGAGTTCCTGCTTTCTTCTCCAACTTCATCTTGGGCTACCCTCCTCTATCTCTAATGCTTTTCTTTTCTTTCAATTTCTTAAATATACAAACTTCTTTCTGGTTTAGAGCCATTACTTACAACTGAAACGTTCTTTGTCCTATTTGTTCCACTTAAATGCTACCTCCAAAGAGGCCCAAACTAAAAAGGTCTCTGTCTTACCACTACCAATTACTCTCCATCACAGCAACCTGTTCCTCTCTTTGCACTTAAGATAATTTGCAAGTACAATTGATTCTTGTCATCTGCAGTGGTTATGTTGTGTAAAGTCACTGCAAACACTGAATTAGTGAATACTGAACTCCTTCAGGAAATAGAGGGTTGGGTTCCTGTGAGCCTCGGATCCACACCTTGTTTTATCCGTGTTTCTGTTTCAAGATAACTATTCAATACACTGTACAACGCTGATTCATGAACTTTGAACTCATGGCCAACAGCACTATAACTCATACACGAACAAAGCTTACTCAACAAATATTTTCTCTGAAAGACACATCACAGTTTCTTGTACTCAGGAATACTAGACAACACGCTGACATTATGCTTTGGGGCCATTTTAAACAGTGAAAGCACCAATAAGAATACAAATATGAAAAAACATGGCACCAGACAGACTCTGAAAAGGACACTTGTTTTACAATATGAGAGCTGAAATATGAAGGCCAAACTTTGCCTTTTCAATTTCAGTTGGGAATGTGTACATCAACTCAAATTTTTCACTGCTCTGTGCATGTCTGTGTACAAAAATGCTACAAATACTGATTTCAGAGTTATAAATTGATGTTAGCAGGTAGGTGGCTTCATAAATACAGCAGAGGCCAGGACTATCTGTCCTCTTAGTATCTGGCACTCAGCAGACATTTAATAAATATTCAAGAATAAACGCATGGATGTCCAACAGGTATGTGGATCTAGAAACCTGAAGGTCGATCAGAGATGAACCTTAAGATAAAATAAAAGTAAACTAAATAAATACAGATGTGGTAAATGCTAGAAAAGAATTTAAACACAGTGCTACACGATAGAGGATTATGGGGGACTTAATTAGAATGGTCCGGGAAGCCTTTTCTGAAAAACTGAGAAGTGAGAAATATGAAGGGGCAAGTCATGAAACAGAGTGAGGGAAAATTCCGCAGAAAGAGAACACATAAAGCAGGAAAGTGCCCTGCTTTTTTTTTTTTGTTTGTTTTTTTTTTTAATGGCCACACTCATGGCATATGGAAATTCCCAGGCCAGGGACTGAATTGGAGCCACAGCTGCTTTATGTGTGTTAAAGGATCTATGCCAGATCCTTTAACCCACTGTGCTGGCTGGAGAGCAAATCCACACCTCTCCAGTGACCTGAGCCTGTTACAACTGAATTCTTAACCCACTGCACCAAGGTGGGAACTCCAGGGAAGTATCTTAATGCCTAGAAAATACAGAAGTTTCAACCTGTTTAGCACCTCCTAGAGATGTACAAAGAAGATTCCTTTCTTTAAACTCTAGAAAAACTTGGATAAATATGGACAACAAGACTCTGACAGTCAATGATTAGAATTCACCCGTGGGGATATGCCGAACGAACAAACAAACAAAAAACGTAAATTAAGCTTTCCAACTTCTCCCACTCCTAAAGCCCTTAATAATAGCCCCTGAATCATTTTGTCTTATTCCTTCTCTTCTGTGCTCACCATGTTCAGTAAGTTGAGGGTCTGTTTGTTCCTATTCTGATTATGCAGTGAAGTAAGTTTGCAAAACAGCAACAATAATCAAGGACACAATGTGGCTTCTCTCATTCAGAGGAAGTAAAATTGTGGAAACCTAGGAGGACTAGAAAATTACACAAAAAAGAAATCTGTAATAAATTCCCCTTCATATTATGGGTACTAGGCAAAATTACTTTTATATATGAACAAACATCAATAAAGCAGGAATAATGGCATCAGTAGGAACAGCCAAATAACTCAGGCAATAAACAGACCACCAGTGGACCCCAAAAGCAGTCTACTTCACCATTACTGGGAACATACCATTATGAATAAATAAAAACCATAGGAAATGCTCATTTTCTCAAGATTTGTATGTTTATAGGAAGGTCAACCACTGTGGATGCCAGGAGAGAATGTATTTCTAGCATTTATGATCCTGAGAGGATGGGTAATGGGTGCATGATGGGATATCAGAGTAAAGGAGAAAAGGAAATGTGTCAAATATCAACTCAAACCCAGCATGGTAAAATGTTTGCTGCTTATTCAGTATATACAACACCTGCCTGGATGCCTTCATTGATGATACCATTTCTGACACACCAGTTAAAGAGTCAACATGTACTAAGATTTATATATAATGCAGTGTAATCCTCTGATGAGGGCTTTTTGGGGAAATAAAACACATGGTAAGTCTCTTCAAGAAGACTGAGGTCCAAAGATGGTAAGCCAATTGGTAAAGAACACAAATAGGGATTTTTATCACAAAAACAATGCTATACATATTGTAATTAATTAGGTTCTTAGGCCACCCACAAAAATCTCATTTAGCCCACTCGGCTGACCAGAAATACAGAACTAATATTGCTACTTAATAAACCGATGAAAATTTTTATTATTATTTCTATGAGAAAATGCAATCCTAACTTACCATCATGGTGAGCCCTGACTCTTATGGAGGCGTCCAAGCCCTACCCGGAACAACTTCTAAGGATCAGGGCAACCCCAGGGTCATTAAAGATTTACTAATCCTCTTCTACAGTGGCTATTTAAACTTAAAATAATTAAATATAATTAAAATTTTAGTTCCTTACTAGCCACATTCCAAGTGCTCAACAGCCACAGGTGGCTAAAGGCTATCATATTTGTACAGAAAGAGAACATTTCCAGAATATTTCCATCACTGCAGAAAGTTTTGGACAACACTGCTCTACATCCTTACAAATGGAAGTTTCTCACTTTTCTATAGCATCATAAAAGAAAAGAGCTCTCTGGAGTTTCATCGTGGCTCAGCAGTTAATGAACCTGACTAGCATCCATGAGGTCGGGGGTTCGACCCCTGGCCTCGCTTAGTGGATTAAGGATTCGGCGTTGCCGTGAGCTGTGGTATAGGCCGTAGACATGGTTCGGATCCTGAGTTGCTGTGGCTCTGGTGTAGGCTGGCAGCTGCAGCTCCGATATGACCCCTGGCCTGGGAACTTCCATATGCCATTGGGTGCGGCCCTAAAAAAGACCAAAAAAGAAGGAAAGAAAGGAAGGAAGGAGAGAGAGAGAGAAAGAAAGGGAAAGAAAGAAACTCTCTGTGGATGGATGGTAGCACAAAAGTGTGAATGTACTTAATAAATTGCACACTTAAAAAGGGTTAAGACGGTAAAATTTATGTTATATGTATTTTACCCCCCCACCCAAAGCAGCTCTCTTAGTTACATTCTCTCCTCATATTTCAAAGTGTGGTGAAAATTGCAACTGGTTAGTATATTGGACTCCCTTCAAGTGTGGGGCTCACCAAAGCCAAGACTTTATAAGTGGTTGTAAGCATACAAAAAAGCCAACTCCTACAGTCCAGTTCTACTGTCTGTGCTTTGGTTGTGAGTTTTTACATCCTTGGTTGCATCTATCCACATTTTATTTCAACAATACTGCTACTAGACCCCTTTCAACTCTCACCCAGAAACAATTCTCTCCTTCACAGATATGTTAATCCCTAAGCACTAACATCAGCGCCACCATTACATCTTGCTTTTTTGTTTTTGTTTTTTGCCTTTTGTTGTTTTAGGGATGCGCCCACGGCATGTGGAGGTTCCCAGGCTAGGGGTCTAATCGGAGCTGTAGCCTCTGGCCTACGCCACAGCCATAGCAACGCAGGATCCTAGCTGCGTCTGCGACCTACACCACAGCTCACGGCAATACCCGATCGTTAACCCACTGAGCAAGGCCAGGGATCGAACCCTCAACCTCATGGTTCTAGTCGGATTTGTTAACCGTTGTGCCACTATGGGAACTCCACTTCTTGTTTGCTTTTAATATGCATATGAATGGGAAATGATTGATCAATACTGAAAAAAGCTGAAATAAGATGAAATGGGGGAGGACACACCAAAAAGAATTTCCATTCTTTAGAAATTCAAATTAGAAGTTGAAAGGAGTTCCCGTAGTGGCACAGTGGAAATGAATCTGACTAGGAACCATGAGATTGTGGGTTTGATCCTTGGTCTTGCTCAGTGGGTTAAGGATACTGCGTTGCCATGAACTGTGGTGTAGGTCCCAGATGCAGCTCGGATCCAGCGTTGCTGCGGCTGTGGCATAGGCCAGCAGCTGTAGCTCTGATTAGACCCCTCGCCTGGGAACCTCCATATGCCACAGGTGCAGCCCTAAAAAATTAAATTAAATTAAATTAAAATAAATTAGAAGTGGTAAATCAGTTTGCTAGATAAAACAAGAGCAACAAAAGCCTTGTGTGTGCACCATGTATGTATGTGCGGTGGCAGTGCGGGGTGAGTGGGGGGCGGGGAGAGAGAAGTGGCAATAGCCTCAAGGTAAGAATAGCTCAAAATCTCTGTATTGCAATCTGCAATTGTACTTAATCAACTAAAAATCTCAGTGCTCCCTCAGTTATGAAATCTGACTCAAAAGTCCTTCATCGAACCTTTAAGGGGGTTGCATATCGTGTACACTTCCTACTTGGAGCACATCTGATATATGCAGTGATTTCTAGGAACACAACTCCCCATATAAGCAGCGCCTATTCACCAAGAGAAAAAGCAAAGTCATCGAAATCAGAGCCACCTTTATCATTCTATTTCCGTCCTGGGTTTCAATTTAGCATTTTCTTTCATATACAGAGAAATACTAACAACTTCTTCAACCATGTGTAGGTCATATGCCTGAGTTTTCTGTGGTTCTGCTAAAATATCCACACTTACTTTCCTAATCCCATGGGTCAGCAGTCTATAAACAAGTAACAATCTGCCTTTAAAAGCCAACTCTCCTGAAACAGCATCATACGTGTGATGTGTCCTCGAGTGTAACCACCTGGCAACCCACTCAGATTCGCAAAACTAGCTGTTAGTCAATCCTCAAATCTTAAACCAAGGAGCTATTTGCAAATTTCCACTCAGGGCAAAGTTCCTATTAAATCTGCCTGTTGAGACAAAGTGGGACAAATTTGAAGCCATTTTTGTTTTTTGTTTGTTTTTAGGGCCACACCCCCAGCATATAGAAGTTCCCAGGCTAGGGGCTGAATGGCAGCTACAGCTGCTGGCCTCTACACCACAGCCACAGCAACACAGGATCAGAGCCACATCTGCGACTTACACCACAGCTCATGGCAATGCCAGATCTTCAACCTACTAAGCGAGGCTAGGGATCAAAACCACGTCCTCGTGGATACTAGTCAGGTTCCACGATGGGAACCTGAGCCAGGACTGAAACTCCAGCTTTTTTTCTTATTCTTTTTTTAAAGGAGAATTTAAGAAAAGTTAAAGATACACAGCATCCCTCAGGTCTTATCTGCTGTACACAGTGAGTCACTACACCATGCACAAGCTATGACATCAGACAGACATGTTTCAAATCTTGACTCCAGCAATTATTAGCTGTATAATTGTGAACAATTCGTTTAAACTCTGAGACTCAATTTTCACATTTATAAAATGGAATTAACAGTAAAAGTAGCTTAATTGTATGGCCATAGCAATGTAACATATGTAAAAGACTGACATCACATCCAGCAAAAAAGACTTTTAAAAGAAAACTGCACAGCTGCCACTGTCCAGTCTAGCCAACCACCTCTCCAGTTCTGCTGTATATTCCGCAAGCACTACACCCAGCTCTCACAGTCTATCTTCCATCAACGGTAGCTATTATTTATTATAGTATTACACTCCTCATTCAAACCAGCCCTATCTCCTGACCTCGCCTCTGCTAGTTTGCAGATTCACTGATTCCATCTACTCGCTAATCATAGCATCTCAGAGCACATTCTACAGTCAGCCAGTGTCCCTTCTCCTCTCTAGGTGCGCCCCTGGTCCCTTGTAGCTGATTCATCAGTGCCTACTAATACTGGGCCAGTTTCATACAAGTCTAGACTAGAGATTATAGAAGGATCTGTGCTAAAATGACACTAGAGCATGTGTTCATACATATACCGTACAGAAAGATTTGTGCAAGGTTTCACTTTTAATCATTTTTTTGGAAAAATATTTCACTAAGAAATTCTAAACTACCCTTCCTAGGACTTTCAAAAGTATAATAAACAAGGTGAGGAGATACTCCAGACCAGAGACCAGATTTCATAAATGGCTTAAATTTCATGTAAACCAAGACAAAACTTCTAAAAACACATGGTTGGTGCTTTAAAATCAACATATTCAATCATGCATGTTTCTGAAACATCCTACTAGAGCCCTTAGCATCTGATTCTGACATCATTTCTCAAATGAGGAGTCACAAGTACCAAAAAGAAATCAGTTTCTGGAGCTCCCTGGTGGCCTGGGGGTTAAGGACTCAGTGTTGTCACTGCTGTGGCTTGAGTTTTTGATTCCTGGCCCAGGAACTTCCATGAACATGGCCGAAAACAAAACAAAAACAGTTTCTGATGGGTGGCTGCGATGATGAGTGTATGATGGTAGGTGGCTCTGCTGTGTGTAGAAAAGATATTGCCCAGCTGTCACCACACAGCCCTGTACCTTATGAACGCAGGTCACCCACACTTGTTAGCTTGAAGGTACTCCCACTATTTGCTTAACTCTAGAAGTCTTCCAGACCATGGCCATGTCGATTCAAATTTCCACTCTACCTATTGTGACCAAGACAGAGATGCTGTTAGACAGACAGGTCTCTATTAAATCAATCTGTGACGTGGAAACAAGGAAGAGGAAACCTTCATGGCCCTTTTACAGGCACCAGGAGTTGAGATAGGTGTATGAAGAACAGGAACTGGATAGAGAGCAAATGTGATTCAGGTGAAAGGAAAGCAGGCTTAGAGCTACCTGAAGATGGTAGAAATACTAAACACCAGGACAGGGTTAAGACTTGGGTGACAGAGTTCCTTTGTGGTGCAGTGGGTTAAGGATCCAGCATTGTCCCTTTTCGTTTGGCTTCAAGCAGCAGCAAGACAGCAGTGCAGATTTCCAAGAAGTTTGGTCACTGATGGCAATTTCAAAGCTGAAATGAATGAGTTTCTTACTCGGGAGCTGGCTGGAAGATGGGTACTCTGGAGTTAAGTTTGAGTACACCAACTACGCCAGATATCATTATCTTGGCCACAAGGGCACCGAATGTCTCGGTGAGGAGGGCCGGCGGATCCAGGAATTGACTGCTGTGGTTCAGAAGAGATCTGGCTTCCCTGAAGGCAGTGTAGAGCTTTATACTGAGATGGTGACCACAAGAGGTCTGTGCTCCATTGCCCAGGTAGAATCTCTACGTTATAAAACTCCTCAGAGGCCTTGCTGTAAAAAGGGGCCTGCCATGGTGTGCTACGGTATTCATCACAGAGAGTGGGGCCAAGGGCTGTGAGGTCGTGGTGTTCAGGAGACTATGAAGACAGAGAGCTAAATCCAAGAAGTTTGTGGATGGCTCAATGATCCACAGTAGGGATCCTGTTAACTACTATACTGACACTGCCATGCGTCATGTGCTGCTCAGACAGCGTGTGCTGGACATCAAGGTAAAGATCACGCTGCCTTGGGACCCAACTGGTAAGACCCTAAGAAGCCCCTAAGAAGCCCCTGCCTGACCACGTGAGCACTGTGGAACCCAAAGATGAAATACTGCTCACCACACCCATCCCCGAATAGAAGGGTGGGAAGCCTAAGCCACCTGCCATGCCCCAGCCAGTAACCACAGCATAAAACGGTCTCCTTGGCAGCTAGATCTGCAGTCTGGAAGTCACTCTATAAAGACCTCCAAATAAAATCTTGCCTAAAGACAAAAAAAAAGAGGATCCAGCATTGTCACTGCAGCAGCTTAGGTTGCTGCTACAGTGCAGGTTCCATCCCTGGCCTAGGAATTTTTTTATGATGCAGGCACAGCTAAAAAAAAAATAAAAAGACTTGGGTGGCTACTGTAGGGGAGTGGTACTACAAATACTAAAACAGAATGTGAGCTACCTCACCTGCAACATGAAATACTAGAGGACAACAAAGGTGATCTACATTTCCTTAGGGAAAAGCTTTTTAAAACTAGAATTCTGTGACCAGTGGTGATCATTCAAGTGTGCAGAAAAAAATAAAGACATTTCACTTAGGGCATTTAAGAGCATAAAAGAATCAGCCCTATGTACTTTTACTGGAAAAAAGTAAGAGAATGTATTCTAATAATACAATAAATTAGAAGATTCAAAACAGAAGAAAATAAGAAAAACAAAATTAGACTAAAACATATTTTTTTCAATATAGAATACACATTCTTCTGCAATGCCCCAGAACTTTCTCAAAAATTATCATGCAACATGTCAAAAAGAAAATCTCAAATTCCAAAACCCCAAAATCATATAGAACATATTTATGATCAAAATTCAATAAAACTGAAAATAAGCTAATAATCAAAATAAGAAGAAATCTTTTAAAAATACTATTTTCTTCTTTTTGGCCACACCCTTGGTATGCAGAAGTTCCCAGGCCAGGGATCAGACCTGCACCTCATCAGTGAAGTGGTCCACAGCTGTGACAATGGCAGGTCCTTAACCCACTGAGCCACTAAGGGAACTCCCCAAAATACTATTTTAATTAGTACCATGTGGACTGTTTAGAAATACAAGGCACTAAGACCACACATTAAAATCCAAGAACAGGCAAAGCAATGGGCCAAGAAGATGACTGCTTTACTTGCTCTTATTAGAAAAAAATGCTTAAAGATTGAAAAATAAGTTATCTATTTAAATATTAAACTAACAAACAAGCTTGAACATGACAAAAGAAACCAGAATAGAGAGTTCCCGTTGTGACACAGTGGAAATGAATCCAACCAGTATCCATGAGGATGCAGGTTCGACCCCTGGCCTTGTTCAGTGGGTCAGGGATCAGGCGTTGCTGTGAGCTATGGTGTAGGTCGCAGACGCGGCTTGGATCCCATGTTGCTGTTGCTGTGGCGTAGGCCGGTGGCTGCAGCTCCAATATGACCCCTAGCCTGGGAATTTCCACATTCTGTGGGCACATAAAAGTCAAAAAAACAAAAAACAAACAGAAGAAAGAGATTATAAGGTAAAGGAAAACTTATTACAATCATTAAAATGGATAAAAGCAATGAGGTCCTAGCACAAGGAACTACATCAATGAGAAAACGAATGTATATAAACATATGTATTACTGTGCCATTTTGCTGTACAGCAGAATTGGCACAACACTGTAAATCAACTAAACTTTATTTAAAAATACACTAAAAAAAAGAAATTAATACAATCAAAAAACCCAAAGGAGGTGATGGCAATCTAGGAAATCATACCACAAAGGGGAAAATAAAAATCAAAAAAAAATTTTAATGGATTTATTACTTTATTTTTTTAGGGCTGCATCTGCAGCATATGGAAGTTCCCAGGCTAGGGGCTGAATCGGATTGCAGCTACCAGCCTAGGCCACAGCCACAGCAATGCCAGATCTGAGATGTACCTGCAATCTATGCTGCCGCGTGCAGCAATGCCAAAATCTTGACCAAATGAGCAAAGGCCAGGGATGGAACCCGCATCCTCATGGATACTAGCTGGGTTCTTAACCTACTGAGACACAATGGGAACTCTGAGATCAAATATTAACATCATTAATTAAGCACCTCCTAGCTCCAAAAACTGTATGCCAGGTGTTGGGGACCAGAATTGAAAAGAGCTGACATATGCTGATCCAAACCACAGATGGTATAGAAAAGTTTTCTAGAAGGAAAACTCAGGATATTGGTATTTCTAGTTTCCTTTTTTAATCTTTATAGTTTGACTTTGTTCTTACTGGAAACTAAAAATTAGTATTTATTTATATTTAATAACAATTTTTTTTAATGGCCACACCTGCATCATATGGGAGTTCCTGGACCAGGGACTGAATCTGAGCCACAGCTGCAACCTACACCACAACTGCAGCAACATCAGGTCCTTTTAATCCACTGCATCGGGCTGGAGATGGAACCCATGCCTCCACAGCAACCCAAGCTGAGGCAGGATTCTTAACACACTGAGTCACAGCAGGAACCCCCTAATAACAGATTTTTTTTCTTTTTTGTCTTTTGTCATTATTTTAGGGCCGCACCTGCGGCATGTGGAGGTTCCCAGGCTAGGTGTCTAATCGGAGATACAGCTGCCAGCCTACGCCACAGCCACAGCAACGCGGGATCCGAGCCGTGTCTGCAACCTACACCACAGCTCACAGTAACACCGGATCCTTAACCCACTGAGTGAGGCCAGGAATTGATTCTGCAACCTCACGGTTCCCAGTCGGATTCGTTTCCACTGTGCCAAGATGGGAAATCCTAATAACACAATTTTTGATGATCCATATTTTTTCCTCTTTTAGAATACTTGTAGTGAACACAGTGAAAGATCTGACATTTCTCACAGTTTCAAACTTTGTTTATTTTTCTATTCCTTCAGTTTTCTTTCTTATCAGTTCTGCTTCCTCTGCCATTCCTATCCATCGTTTAAGCATGTGGGCGTTAATTTACAAAGGATGCCCATAATTCTTAATTGTAAAAAAGTTAACCTAGGACCAATAGAGCCACTTACTTGGAGTATAGAGTATCATGTAAGTGGCGGCAAAAGCATCAGGTATATACTCTTGCTTTATCAGATATACTAAATAATGCACAACTAATGCAAAATATCAATTTCATTCTGTCTCTAGTTACTTAAGATTATACCACATGCATTATCTTATCTACAACCAAAGGTACTACTTCTACTCAAAGCCTTTGCTAAAGACTGAGTTAAATTTCCTTAGAAGTAACACTGCTTGTAGCTTATCTACCTCCGTCTTTTCGATTTTCCTTCTTAAGTATCTTTAAAATGTAAAAGCAATTTAATTTGCTTCCTTTCTTTCAGACAATCTAATCAATCAAGCCAAGGGTAAAATGGCAAAAAAAAAAGAAAAAAAACACCTGTTTTCACTTTGCCATTTTCCCAAACACACAAAACTTAAGCACTCCTTCATCAATATAAAATAGAACTACTTTTTACTGTACATTGGAGTACAGCTGATTTACAGTGTTGCATTAGTTTCAGGTGTACAGCAAAGTGATTCAGTTATACATACATACACATAGCTATTATTTTTCAGATTTTCTCATGTAGGTTACTACAGAATATTGAGTAGAGCTCCCTGTGCTATACAGTGGGTCCCTATTTTATTAGTGCATAATCCCAAACTCTTAATTTATCCCCCCACACCAAGAACACCTTAATTTTAATTAGGATGACATATCACTGAGAAGACTGAACCACTCTCTTCTATTACACTGTATAATTCCTACAACTTCCTACAACACTGTATAATTGGGAACAAGAGACAAGGTGATATATTCATATCAACACTTACTGAAATACTAATTAAATGCTTTAATAATCCAACAATTACATGAACATAGTCCAATGGGATCAAATTATTCCCAGTTTCTGTTTTATCAGAAACAAGTTAGTATAAAAATGTCTTTGGACCCCAAAAGGTACACCAGCAGTAGCAATAATATGTATCTGCTGGAAATGCCTCAAAGAACTATCGGATTTGGAATTTTATTTTCATGATCACCACACCTATTTTGCTTCTCTTACACAATATTTATTCATTCAATAAATAATCACCAATCACCTATGTACCAGGTATGAAGGAAGGCATATATAAAAATGTTCAGAAGAGATACAAGGATAATTCAAAAACACAACAAATTCCTAAAGATTACCTATATTTCTTTTTGATAAGGCTTTTGCTACTGTCCAATTTTATTTACTTTTTTTTTTTGCCTTTTAGGGCCGCACCTGCGGCATATGGAGGTTCCCAGGCTAGGGGTCGAATCGGAGCTACAGCTGCCAGCCTACACCACAGCAACGCCAAATCCGAGCCACATCTGCAACCTACACCACAGCTCATGGCAACGCCAGATCGTTAACCCACTGAGCAAGGCCAGGGATAGAACCTGCAACCTCATGGTTCCTAGTCGGATTCATTAACCACTGTGCCACAACAGGAACTCCCAAATTTTATTTATTGTCCTTTTTTTTTTTTTTTTGCGCCTTGTCTAGGGCCGCACCCGCAGCATATGGAGGTTCCCAGGCTAGGGGTCTAACAGGAGCTGTAGCTGCCAGCCTTCGCCACAGCCACAGCAACACGGGATCCAAGCTGTGTCTGCAACCTACACCACAGC
>PVHT021183634.1:20431375-20498006 GCA_004024745.2 Catagonus wagneri
GTCTAATCGGAGCTGTGGCCACTGGCCTGCGCCACAGCCACAGCAACGCAGGATCCGAGCCGCGTCTGCAACCTACACCACAGCTCACGGCAACGCCGGATCGTTAACCCACTGAGCAAGGGCAGGGATCGAACCCGCAACCTCATGGTTCCTAGTCGGATTCGTTAACCACTGCGCCACGACGGGAACTCCCGGAAACTTTCTTATAAACCTAGTGTGGCAGAAACACTGCTGACTATATCTGCACTGATCCAGATATATTTTTTTAAAAAAAGCAGCTTGAGCACGGAACAATTCTGAAGACTTTGTAGTGAAGAAAACAATGTCAACACTGCAAAAGAATTTCAGATTCTTTCTGAGTTTAAAGCAATAGAATGTTATGCAATCCTCAAATACTCAAAAGCACAATATACATTAGGGACACACTATGCTTACAAAATTATCCTTAACTAAAATAAATACCACAAAAAAAATTCACTTAATTTAAAAAAATTTTTTTACAGGAGTTCCCGTTGTGTCTCAGCAGGTTAAGAAACCTGACATAGTGTCCTTGAGGATGCAAGTTCCATCCCTGGCCTCTTCAGTGGGTTGAGGATCTGGCATTGCCATAAGCTGCAGCCATAGGTCACAGATTCAGCTCGGTTCCAGTGCTGCTATAGCTGCAGGGCAGGCTTGCAGCTACAGCTCCAATTTGACACCTAGCCCAGGAACGTCCATGTGCCACAGGGATGACCATACAAAGAGAAAAAATTTTTTTTTATTTTTTAATTTTTTGTCTTTTTGCCTTTTCAGGGCTGCACTCATGGCATATGGAGGTTCCCAGGATACGGGTCTAATTGGAGCTGTAGCCGCCAGCCTATGCCACAGCCACAGCAATGCCAGATCCAAGCCACATTTGCAAGCTACACCACAGCTCACGGCAACGCCGGATCCTTAACCCACTGAGCGAGGCCAAGGATCAAACCCACAACCTCACGGTTCCTAGTCGGATTCATTAACCACTAGGCCATGACAGGAACTCCAAAAAAATTTCTTTTAAATGTCACAGTACCCTGTAGGTTAAATTTCATTTCTTTCGTACTTCAAATTTTACTAAAAGCTCTACCATGCAGTATTTCAGAAACTGTCATTTTCTAGAAAAAAACTTTAAATTGTTAACTCTATCAATTATGTGAATTCAATAGTCTTCAGCCTCTCTGAGGTTAGGGGACACTCAAATACTAGAATTTTGGTTACACACCTCAAAGAACTGAGTCACATCCTCAAGCGTCACACTCTACTTGATCTCCTTTCCCCACTGTGTGTCTGTTTAAATAGAGCTCTTTACTGTCCTGACCTATATACTCAGGACAAAGTTCTTGCATGCTCCAGTAAACAAGCAATCTTCCCCAAGCTGGCTGGACACTTATCCTGACCCACATTTCATCACATGACCCACTCAGACCTAAGTCCAAGTGCTTCTCCTACTGAAATAACCACTTATAAGGGTTTGTAGTATAAGTGCTACAACAGGACATGATTTGAAGCCACTGTGCTAATTAAGCTGATTAGCTTTAAAATATTTTAATAAATTGCTAAGTGTTAGTTATGAAGTCAAAGTAGAGAGACATATACAGACCTTCAACAATACAAATACCTTTTTTTTTTCCTTTTCTTTTTAGGGCTGCATCTGCAGCATATGGAGGTTCCCAGGCTAGGGGTCAAATCAGAGCTATAGCGCTGGCCTACACCACAGCCACAGCAACTTGGGATCCAAGCCGCATCTGCAACCTACACCACAGCTCATGGCAACGTCGGATCATTAACCCACTGAGAAGGGCCAGGGATCGAACCCACGCCCTCATGGATACTAGTCGGGTTCATTAACCACTAAGCCACAATGGGAACTCCAACTATACAAGTATTTATTTGTTGAACTCAATTTTCTCATGTATCTAGTGTTTAAATATCTTCCTTTATAGATACTTAAACCTCAATAATGATTTGTCTGTGTGCCCCACACTCTACTCACATGAATTCACTTAATCCTCACAAAAACCCTATGAGGTGTATAATTAGTGTTACATCCTTTTCATTAATGTGAAATTAAAGCACAGAGAGGTTAAGCGCTAATAAGGGCCAGAAACAAGATTTAAATCCAGGCAGTTTGAGTTCAAAAATCCATGATCTTAATCTAGGTCCTAGCTATAATAATTCATTATTAACATATTTGTTACAGTAGTCTTGGCACTGAGAAGATCTGCACAAAAACGATTTAGACATTTTTATTTTCAAGGATTTTGAAGTTAAAGATTAGGTAAATTATTAATCACAAAAATCATTAATGTGTTGGAAAACAGACTAAATATTAATAAAACACCTATGAAAAAGAAAAATCTGAGTTCCTTCTCTTCTCTAGATAATTTCCTTACTCATAAAATATCATTTCCACAGTTCCTCCTGGCTCGAACAATGAAAAATTAATAATTAAAAAACCCCAGCAGCTCCTTAGATGATTTAAGAACCTGCTACCTACCAGCAGATTACAATCTACTTGGAGAGGATCTAAAGGACTTCATTTCTAAAGTAATCAAAGATAGCGAAACCCTTTAAGTTTTAAATGCTTTTTATTATAAAATATAGCCAAATTATAGAAACTATATAACAAAAACAGAAATATAATCAATAACCCCAGCACACTAAAAATGTTAGCATTTTGGAGTTCCCACTGTGGTACAGTGGATTAAGGACCCAGTGTTGCCACAGCTGTGGCACAGGTCGCAGCTGCAGCTCAGATTTTTTTTTTAATTACTCAATGAATTTTATTACATTTATAGGTTTTTTTTTTCTTGTCTTTTTGTCTTTTCTAGGGCTGCACCCGTGGCATATGGAAGTTCCCAGGCTACGGGTCTAATCGGAGCTGTAGCTGCCTGCCTACACCACAGCCACAGCAACTCAGGATCTGAGCCGCATCTGTGACCTACACCACAGCTCACAGCAACACCGGATTCTTAACCCACTGAGTGAGGCCAGGGATCGAACCCGCAACCTCATGGTTCCTAGTCGGATTTGTTAATCACTGAGCCACGACGGGAATTCCTGCAGTTCAGATTTGATCCCTTGCCTGGGAACTTCTAAATGCTACTGCAGCCAAAATGGGGGGCAGGCAGTTAGCATTTTAGGGTATTTTCTTCCTATTTTTTTCTTTATGCAGTGCCTTGTATAACTGCCATTATTGAGCAGAGAATGAGGGAGGGAAAATGGAAGGGAGAATGAGATTTGGGTTTTTTTTTTACTTCAACAATTTATAGTAGGGGTTTTTCATGTTGCCACAAGGACGATCTGCCATCACGCCCACCCTCAAATTACCCGTCCAGCCTCATTCCCTGCACTCCACCCTTTCTATCAATAGCAGCCCTTCACTGTATTGTTGTTTCTATAACATATCAGGCACATTTCCAACTCTGGTCCTTTGTACTTTCTGTTCCCTCTGCCTTAAATGCTCTTCCTCTAGCTACCTATATCAAGCCTGTCCAGTTATTGTCAGTCCTTACTCAAGAGCCATTTTCTCAGTGAGGCTTTCTTCAGCAATCTAAAATGTCAAGTCCGCACCCTGAAGTATCTCCCTTTCCTGCTCTTTTTTTCTTTCTTAGACTTGTCCCTTACACGTTATTTTCCATATTTATCTTATTTATTCTCTGTCTCCTCTACTAAAAGTTCTATGAGGACAGGAATTTTTCTTTCCACTGATTTCCTGACATGTAGAAAAGTACCTAAAGTAGCAAATGTCCAGTAAATATTTGCTGAGTGGATAATCTCAATAATCATCATTTTAAATGGCTACCTCCTGTGCATCAAGTGCTTACACCAGGATTTATCTAATTATAAATATATACCCCTTCGGATGGATATACTGATTATTGCCAATCTTTCACTGTTTCATATAATGCTCTAACGCAAGGGTCATCTAGTTTTCTCCGGAGAGGGTCAGATTATAGACATTTTCTGCTCTGCAAGAGCTCTGTAACAACGAAATCCTATCACTGCAGCACCAAAGCAGCCACAGACAAGGAATGGTTGTGGCTAGATTTGGGCTGCCACAGGTCAGACTTAGCCCATAGCCCCTGGTCCCGTTTCGTTGAATGATTTTGTACATGTATCTCTTCCAATCTTTGCAATTATTAGATCAGTGAGTATGAATTTATGGTTCTTAACACATTTTATCAAATTGCTTTTCGAAATGATAAACATGAGGATGGGGGACAAGAGGAACACCAACACAATGATTGTGTGGTATGAATGACACAACTACTCTCCAAACGAGCGTTATTTACGAAAACTTAACGTACATGTACATGCCCTATTACTCAGCAATCAGTCAGGATATTTGTTTTTCCTGGTAAAGGTTGTGCTAGATATTCGAAGGAGCATAAGAGGTTCCTCTGGGATGCTAATCACGTCCTGCTTATTGATCTAAGTGCTAGTCAAGTGTTCCATTTGTAAAAAACCCATCGACTGTACGTACACGATACTTTCACTTTTGTATGTATACTGTATTTCCAAAGGGCTCCAACATGCCACCCAAAATATGCCACTTTGGCATACTGATTATTTAGAGCTGATGACATGTGAGCAACAGTAAATGCAGAAAGGGCTCTCTGACCTCCCTCTTTCTACCTAAAAGCAGGTCAAAAAATTTCCCATGAGAAAGGTGCCCTCCTTATACAGGGCAAGAATAACACTTATCACTGGTAACTGAGAGCCAGTGCCAAAATGGATCCAAAAACGAAGCTACTAAAATAATCTTTATCTTCCATTAGTTCTCCCCTTATATTTCCTAGTTACTGTCTCACAATTTATAGCCCCTAGTTAAAATTTCTTTGTCTTGTGTCTTGTCTACAAATATATCACATCTTTGTTTAAAACACACATAAACTCTCAATTCTAACTGCTTCTTTGGGTCTTCGTTTTCCTTATGAAGACTGCTATGTGCACATAACAATATTAACCACATTTGTATACTTTTCTCCTGCTAATGTGATCCCTGCTAACGTGTCTTAGGTCAGAATCTAGGAGGGTAGCAGAAAAGTTTTTTCCTTCCCTACAACTTCAAAGTTTAAAACAACAACACTGACAACAGGAGTTCTCCTGTGGCACAGCGGGTTAAGGATCCAGTGTTGTCACTGTAGTGCCCTGGGTCACTGCTGTGGTACGGGTTCAGTCCCCGGCCCAGAAACATCCATGTGCCATGGGCACAGCTAAAAACAAACAAACAAAACTCCACTATATACTCATAAGCAATAAATATGAGAATAACTTCCTCTTCTACTTTCCTCTCTCATCAGCAGTGGACATTATCTCATTTTATGTTTTTGCTTTCAGTTTTTTTTTTAAAAGTATCAATACTCAGGAGTTCCCATCATGGAAACAAATCTGACTAGCAACCATGAGGTTGCATGTTAGATCCCTGGCCTTGCACAGTGGGTTAAGGATCTGGTGTTGCTGTGAGCTGTGGTGTAGGTCGTAGATGCGGCTTGGATCCTGTGTTGCTGTGGCTGTGGCGTAGGCTGGCAGCTGTAGCTCTGATTTGACCCCTAGCCTGGGAACCTTCCACAGGTGCGGCCCTAAAAGGTGAAAAAAAAAGGTATCAATATTCACATATTATTTTATGTTTAATTATCACTAAGGCTGAACATTGCTCTTATTTTTATCTATTATCCACTGGAGTTTTACTTTGTTTTTTTGTAAATCACGAAAGTAAAACAATACAGTGCCATAAAGAGCCCAACTCTGTCTATCATACTGCTGCAAATGTTTTCTACAGACTATTGCCTTCCTTTTTATTTTTTAAAAACGAAGTTTAAGTTTTCATATTGCCACACTGACCTTTTCATCCATGTACCTCTTTCTCAAAAACATTATATAGAACTACATTCTTGGAGTTTCTGCTGTGGCACAATGGGATTGGTAGCGTCTTAGGAGCCCTGGGACGTAGGTTCAATCCCCAGTCTGTCACAGTAGGTTAAGTATCTAGCATTGCCACAGATGCAGCTCAGGTTGCAACTATGGCTCGAATCTGATCCCTGCCCCAGGGAACTCCATATGCCATGGAGCAGCCAAAAAAAAAGCAAAAAAGAACTACATTCTTCTGCTGTAGCACAGCTCAGATCCCTGGCCCAGCACCCAACCCCCCCAAAAAAGAACTACATTCTTTCATTTTTAACAGAAATATTGTTTCTTATTACATAATTTATCAGGATTTCTCAGGCTAATATGCTCTTAAAAAGATAACTAAATAGGGAGTTCCCTTCATGGCTTAACCTGACTAGGATCCATGAGGATGCAGGTTCGACCCCTGGCCTCGCTCAATGGGTTAAAGATCTGGCGTTGCCATAAGCTGTGGTGTAGGTCGAAGATGCAGCTTGAATCCTGCATTGCTGTGGCTGTGGTGCAGACTGGCAGTTATAGGTCTGATTCAATCCTAGCCTGGGAACTTCCATACACCTTGGATGCTTAACAAGGAAGCATTATCAAAATCTATAGAATATATTTTGACTCCCAAAATATTTTTTAATAAGAAAAGCCCTAAATTTCTGAGACAATTACTTTATTAGTGGAAAGTACAGATTGTATAACTTATCGGTGTATAAACACATTATTAGGAAAAACCTAAATATACAGGAAACATACTTTGTGGTAAGACTTGTTTGTCAGAGAAAAGCCAGCAAGTTGGTAAAAAAAAAATGTAAAAATATATTACATATCAAAAATAAATTCATACACCAAATATATTCATAACAAAATATATTCACTGGCAGAATATTATTTATAACATTATAGTTTCTGGTGGATATATTCATATACAATAATATTCAAAAACCAACATTTTTTTTTTTTTGCTTTTTAGGGTCACACCCACGGCATATGGAGGTTCCCAGGCTAGGGGTCCAACAGGAACTACTACAGCTACTGGACTACGCCACAGCCACAGCAACACCAGATCTGAGCTGCATCTGTGACCTACACCACAGCTTACAGCAATGCCGGATCATTAACCCACTGAGCAAGGCCAGGGATTGAACCCACAACTTCATGGTTCCTTGTCGGATTCATTTCCAGTGCAACAAAACAGGACCTCCCCAAAACAAAATATTTGTAAGATGACTAGACCATCATATGACGTATAGCTTTAAAAAATAGAACATTCCCTGAAGTACTTAGCTAAAACTTCATAGAAATCTTCAAAGGCTGTTTTAAACAAGGTTTTGGTAAATCAGTGAATTTGATGAATATGTTAGTTGGGTGGATGAATCTTTCCTTGCATTAGCTGTGGGAAATAGATCTAAAGTTGCAAAACTAGGAGTTCCTGTCATGGCTCAATGGAAACGAATCTGACTAGCATCCATGAGGACACGGGTTCGATCCCTGGCCTTGTTCAGTGGGTTAAGGATATGGCATTGCCATCAGCTGTGGCGTACATTGCAGATGTAGCTTGGATCTGGTATAGCTGTGGCCGTGGTATAGGCTGGGGGCTATAGCTCCAATTCGACTCCTAGCCTGGGAACCACCATATGCTGCAGGTGCAGCCCTAAAAAGACAAAATGAAATAAAATTAAATGAAATTAAATTAAAAAATAGCAAAACTAAAAAAAAAGTATTATTTTAAACTTTTTTAAAGAAAATGTACTGGGGAGTGAAAAAAATCTTGGAAATGTCTCTGTATCTGCTTGAATTCATCCAGATGCCAGAAGAGGATTCCTCTGGCAAATTTCCAAGAGCAACTGAAATGTCTTCACTTAACTACATGTGAGGTACATTTTCACTACAAATAATCAAAATCCTAAGTTCTGTCCAGGAGTTAAACTTTACTTACACAGATATTCATTAATGTAGAGCTTCTTAAGATGCCAGATAAATAAAGAATATTCCTGAATTGTAATTGTCATGAAAATGTTAACAACCTGAACAATTCAGAAAAGAATTACTCTCTGCAACAAATATATATTGGCTTATCACTATATTATAAAGCAGATAAACTACAAAAGCTCTTAGTCAAATTACTGCATATCTTATCCCCTCCTTTTTTTTAAAACACAGATATGTGTCCCCTTTGATCAATAGGAAAAAAATAGTTTTCCAAGATAGCAACCAAAAAAATCATTCTAAGAATGAATAAGGACTTCTAAACAAGCAGGATAGTACCAGAAGCTCAGTTTTGGACTCTCCTCAAATGTACTCATAAAAACAGATGGAACAGACCAAGAAATAAACCCACACATATGCTCAACTAAGTTTTTACAAAGGTGTAAAAGCAATTCAATGGAAGAATGATAGCCTTTTTGACAAGTGGTGCTGGAGTAACAGTACATTCACAGGCAACAATTAACCTCAACCTAAAACTCACATCTTAAAGAAAAACTGACACAAATTGGATCACAGACTTAACTGTTAAATATAAAACAAAACAACTTACATAAAACAACGTAAGAAAATCTCTAGGATCTGGGGTTAGGCAAAGCATTCTCAGAACTTGACACCCAAAGCAAGATCCATAAAAGGAAAAATTGGTAAAATTAGAATAAAAAATTTTTGCTTTGTGAAAGCCCATGTGAAGAGGATTGAAAGACTACAGACTGGAAGAAAGCACTGGCAAAGTAAGTATCTGACAAAGGACTACTATCTGGAATATATAAAGAAATCTCAAAACAGTAAAACAAACAAAAAAAATCCTATTGGAAAATGGACAAAAAACAACAAAAAAGAGAAAATCCACAAAAGACGTAAACAGACATTTCACAGAAGAAGATGTATGTACAGAGGGCAAATAAGCACATGAAAAGATGTGTAATATTAGCCATTCAGGACACGCAAATTAAAAACACAATATTACTGGAGTTCCCATCATGGCGCAGTGGTTAACGAATCCGACTAGGAACCATGAGGTTGCGGGTTCGATCCCTGACCTCGTCTGGGTTAAGGATCTGGTGTTGCCATGAGCTGTGGTGTAGGTTGCAGATGCGGCTCAGATCCTGCGTTGCTATGGCTCTGGCACAGGCCAGCAACTATAGCTCCAATTAGACCCCAGCCTGGGAAACTCCATATGCTGTGGTTGTGGCCCTAAAATGACAAAAGCAAAAAAAAAAAAAAAAAAAAAAAAAAAAAAAAAAAAAAAAAAAAAACACAGTATTACCAAACACACACCAGAACGGCCAAAATAAAAAATGCTGGCAAGGATGGGGAGAAAATGGATCACTTATATGTTGCTAGTGAGAATATAAAATGGTAACAGTCACTCTGGAAAAGCCTGGCAGTTACTTAAAAAATTAAGCATGTAATTACCATATGATACAGCAATTATACTCCTGAGTATGTATCTCAGAAAAAGGAGGTTATGTTTGTAACAGCTGCATTTGCAAAAGCCAAGAAATGGAATCATCTTAGATGTCCTTCAGCAGATGAATGGATAAACTAAACTATAATATATTCATGGAATAAAAGGAACAAACTACTGATAAACACAACAACCTGGAATCTCCAGGGAACTATACTCAGTGAAAAAAGTCAATCCCAAAAGGTTACATGTCATATGATTCCATTTATACAACAACTTTTTTTTCTTTTTTGCTTTTTAGAGCCGCACCCTTGGCACATGGAAATTCCTGGGTTGGTGGTCGAATCACAGCTGCAGCCGCCAGCCTACACCACAGCCGCAGCAACGCGGGATCTGAGCTGTGTCTGTGACCCACACTCCAGCTTACCGCAACACGGGATCCCCGATCCACTGGGCAAGCCAAGGATCGAACCCACATCCTCATGGATACCAGTCAGATTCATTTCCACTGCGCCACAACGGGAACTCCCATTTACATAACATTTTTAAATGACAAAATTCCAGAAATGGAAGACCTAGTAATGGCTGCCCAGACTTAGGGATAGGATGGCAGGGAGGAAGAAGAGAAGGCTGGTAGAAAGAACAGCATACACAGGTGATAAAACTGTACTGAGCTTAACACACACACAAGTAAAAGTAAAACTAGCAATCTGAATAAGAGTGGAGGATTGCATAGATGCCACGGTATTCATTTGCTAGGGCTACCATAACAAAATACCACAGACTGGGTGGCTTGAACAACAAAAATTAATTTTCTCACAGGTCTGAAGGTGTTGGCAAATTTGGTTTCTTTGGAGGCTCTCTTCTTGGCTTCCAGGTAGCCGCCTTCTCACTGTGTCTTCATACGGTCTCTCCTCTGCACATACATCCCTGGTGTCTCTTTCTGTGCCCAGATTTCCTCTTACAAGGACACCCGTCACACTGGATCAAGGTCACCCTTAATATCCTTGCTTTAACTTAATCACCTCATTAAAGGTCCTAGCTCCAAATACAGTCACATTCTGAAGCACTGGGTATTAGGGATTCAACATATGAGTCGGGGGAATACAATTCAGCCCATAACAGTCAATATCCTGGTTGTGATATTATAAGTAAAGTTTTACAAAATGTTAACTACTGGGGGAAGCGGCAAAGTATGTGAATAATATATTATTTCTTAAAACTGCAAGTGAATCTACAATTACCTCAAGGGAGACAAAAAAAACTAGGTAGAATAACTAGTAAAAAAAATAAAATAAAATTAGTAACTAGTGTAGTTCCCATCGTGGCACAGCGATAACGTAGCCCATGAACCCCAGATAGGGTTCAAATCAGAGCTACAGCTCCTGGCCCACACAGCACCCACAGCAGGGGATCCGAGCCTCATCTGCAACCTACACCACAGCTCATGGCAATGCTGGATCCCTGACCACTGAGCAAGTCCAGGGATTGAACCCACATCCTCATTTATACAAGTTTTCCCCTGCACCACAAAGGGAACTCCCCATTTTTTACATTTCTATACCAATTTATACTTCCAATAGCAGTGGATGAGAATTCCACTTACTCTACATTCTCAAAATACTTGGTATTTTTCATTTATTTCACTTAGTCATTCCAGTGGGTATGCAATGGTATCTCACTTTGAATTTAATTGAGTGGCTGTAGTTTTAAAAACTCCACACAAGAAACCAAGGTGAAAATTTCAAACCATGAAACTGAGAAAATCACCTTGGTCCACTCCCACCCCCATCACAGAAACCATGTAAAGTATCGGTGTCTAATTTAAACATGAAAAAGGAGTTTTCTCGTGGCATAGAGGGTTAAGGATCTGGCAAAGTCACTGCAGTGGCTTGCGTCACTGCTATGGCACAGGTTTGATCCCTGGCCCATTCTGCATGCCTCAGGCATGGCCAAAAAAAAAAGAAAAAATTAAAATAAATACACATGAACAAGAAAAATCACGTAATCTGACCCTATGAAAGGTACTGTAAGAAAAAAACTTAAAAAGAACCAAATAATGTACCAACATTGCCAAAGAAGACGCATCACAAAAACATGGCCTTAAAGTAGATGAGAATTCCAATGTAATATTTCAGTATGAATTAAAAGAAATTAAGAAAATGATAGAAGCTATGAAAGAAAGCATACATCAGGAACAGAAAAACTAAAAAAATGGCAATGGTCAACTAATAAGAGCATCTAAAAACAAAAATGAGAGGCATTTCCTGGCAGCCTAGTGGTTAAAGATTCAGCATTGTCACTTTGGTGGCTCTGTGTCATTGCTGGGGCTTAGGTCTGATCCCTGGCCTGGGAACTCCCCCATGTCTCAAGTGTGGCAAAACAACAACAGCAACCAGAAAATAACAGAGTTCAGTACAGAATAGGAAAGAAAAAAAAAATTCAAAAGGAATATAAAACTAAAAGGAACACTAAGCCTAAAGATATGGAAAGTACATTAAAAAGACGAAACGGAGTTCCCACTGTGGCTCAGTGAAAATGAATCCAACTAGGAACGATGAGGTTGTGGGTTCGATCCCTGGCCTCACTCAGTGGGTTAAGGATCCAGCGTTGCCACGATCTGTGGTGTAGGTTGCAGATGCGGCTCAGATCCTGTGTTGCTATGGCTGCGGCATATGCCGGCAGCTGTAGCTCCGAGTAGACCCCTAGCCTGGGAACCTCCACATGGCATGGGTGTGGCCCTAAAATGACAAAAGACACAAAAAAAGAAAGACACAAAGATAAAAATAAAAAATAAAGCGAATATAAAAAATAAAAAGAATTTTCCTACTGTAAAGCACAAGGAATTATATCCAGTCTCTTGAGACAGATCATGATGGAAGATATGGCTGGGTCACTTTGTTGTACAGCAGAAATTGGCACAACATTGTAAATCGACCATACTTAAATAAAAAATTAAATTAAAAAAGAATTTGGGGAGTTCCCATTGGGGCTCAGCAGAAACGAATCCAACTAGTAACCTTGAGGTTGCGGGTTCAATCCCTGGCCTCACTTAGTGGGTTAAGGTTTCAGTGTTGCCATGAGCTGAGGTCTACGTCACAGAAGCGGCTCGGATCCTGCGTTGCTGTGGCATAGGCTGGCAGCTGAAGCTCCAATTAGACCCCTAGCCTGGGAACCTCTATATGCCACGAGTGCAGCCCTAAAAAAAATGGGAATTTGAAGAAGGATATAAACATTAAAAATAAGCAATGAAGATCCAACATACATGTAACAGAAGACCTCAAAGAAGAAAATAAAAACAAATGAAAAAGAATAACTTAGGAGTTCCCATTGTGGCTCAGTGGTTAACGAATCCAACTAGGAACCATGAGGTTGCAGGTTCGATCCCTGGCCTTGCTCGGTGGGTTAAGGATCCGGCGTTGCTGTGAGCTGTGGTGTGGGTAATAAAACATACATTGTGTATCTGGAAAAATTAACAGAGAAGAACCAACACAACACATATTCTAGTAAAATTATTTGTCTTTAAAATTGAAGAAAGTCCTTTGGGCACCTAGGGGAAAAGACAAAGACGCTTAAAAAAAAGAGAAAATCTTATTGGTATTAGACTCTGACAACACTTTTTATCAGAATACAATAGAGTTGGACTTGGCAAAATATGGTTTATGGACCAAATCTGGCACACGGTCTGGTTCTGTAAATAAGGTTTTACTCAAATACAGTCATACTTATTCTCTATGGCTGTTTGTACACTAATACGGCACTAACTGTGACCTATGGCCCACAAAACCTAAAACAATTACTTTTTGGCCTTTTAAAGAAAAGATTTGTCAAATCCTAAAACAGAGTAGCACACTTAAGATACCTGAGCAAAGAAAATGCAGGCCAAGTAAATACACTCAGCCAAACTGACCTTCAAGTATAAAAGCCACAGATAAAAAGTTTTAAATATGAAAGACAGGAGACACTATTCACATGAGCCTTTTATGAGGATTCATTGAGCTTCAGGCTATCAAATGAGGATTACAGAAATCTTAGCATAAGGACTAATGTTGTACACTGAATATATTCAATTACAGACTAAAACCAATAATGAGTCAAGGTGATAGAGTGGTATATGATTTATATGGGGTGAACAAACAGAACTGGGAAATCTAGTGGAGCAAGAATTGACTAGTCTAGGGGCTTGATTATATATGAAAAGTAGAACTGAGAACAACAGGGGTCACAGAAAACTCCTGAATTTCTGGACTGGGAAAATGGATGGAAGGTGGAAACATTCAGTCAACTAAGGAATACAAGAAAACACACAGATTTGAAGAGAATGATAAGTCAAGTCTTGGGCATGTTGAATGTGAAATGTTTGTGGAATATCAAGGCTATATCCAGTTGGTACATGTATACATCTGGATTTCAGAGGATCTGAGTGGTTCTCAGATTCAACAGTCATCAGCAAGGAAGGTCTGAAATTATCAGAATGGTGCATAATTTACCATGCAAGTAGCAAGACCAATATCTGAAAAAGAGCATCTCATAATTCATAAGAAAACAGCATCAGCACTTTCACTAAATTTGGATGCACTGGAGTTCCTGTTGCATGGCAGAAACAAACCCGACTAGTATTCACGAGGCTGCAGGATCTGATCCCTCATGAGGTATTGCTGTGAGCTGTGGTGTAGGTCGCAGACATGCTCCCATGGTGCTGTGGTGTAGGCAGGCAGCTGTAGCTCCAATCAGAACCCTCACCTGCGAACTTCCATATGCTGCTGGTGCAGCCCTAAAAAGCAAAAAAATAAAAATAATTTTTTAAAAATTTGACTACAATGATAGTCTATGTTCCAAACCAATTATCAAGAATTTTCTACTTTAAACTATTTAAAATAAAGCATTTAAAAATAATGAATATGAAGAGTGAATAAAAACAAAGCCTTCAATTACCCACTTCAGTTATTTTTAATGGCATACAAAGTTTATCACGCTGCTATGCACGCAAGTAAAAAAATGCCAAGAGTAAAAAAGGCATAAAGATGAAACCACTATAAAATTACACATATGGAGTGAAGTATATACATATATATGAAAGACAATGGTGGTGGAATAGGCTGTTATGGGCTGAATTGCATTCCCCCCAAATTCATACACTGAAGTCCTAACCTCACAATATTCAGTTGTTGGTGACTGTATTTGGAGATCAGGTAAATAAGGTAAAATGAGGTCACTGGGGTGAGCCCTAAGGATATGGACTGCTGTCCTTCTAAGAAGAAGAGATCAGGACAACAGAGGCATGTAGAAAAGACCCTGTGAAGACACCTAAGGAAAACAGCCATCTCCAAGCCAAGGAGAGAGGCCTAAGGAGAACCCAACCTTACCAACATCTTGATCTTCGACTTCTAGCTGCCAGGAACTGCAAAAATAAATAAATAAATTTTTGTAATTTAAGCTACCCCATCTGTCGTACTCTGTTACGGCAGCCCTTGCAAACGAATACAGGCCAGAGAGAGAAAGTAGGCCTAACTGGGTAAGAGTTCACAAACACTGATAATATTCCAGTAAGTATAAAGTCTCATAACAGAAAAGTAGAGCTTTTAATATGTGGTGACTATGGCTTATACGCAACAATGAAATTTTTTAAACAGTAATATTTCCAAAGGAAAAACGGGGAAGATATAGACAAAGGAAAAGTGAAAGGACACAATATTTGCAATTAGAAAAGGTTAAAGTTTTGAGAAAAACCAAGAAAAGGATCCAATCAGGATAGGCCCTATTCTTGAAATTTAATTAAAAAGGGAAATAAAACAATCCCAAAACAATCCAGCCAAGCGAGGAAAAGTCATGGAGGCAATTTTGGATAATTCTCTAGAATTAAAAAGAATTTTTTTTTTCTTAAATAAGCCGTACCTGCGGCATATGGAAGTCCCTTGGGCCTGGGACTGAATCTGACCTATGCCACAGATGCTTTGACACTAGATCCTTTAATCCATTGCAGCCGGCTGGGGATCGAACCCGCATCTCTGCAGAAACCATAGCCACTACAGCTGGGTGCTTTTTTTGTTTTGCCGCATATGGAAGTTGCCAGGCTGGGGTCGAATCGAAGCTACAGCTGCCAGTCTACCCCACAGCCACAGCAATGCAGGATCCAAGCCATGTCTGTCACCTACGCCAGATCCTTAACCCACAGAGCAAGGCCAGGGATCAAACCCGCATCCTCATGGATCCTGGTCGGGTTCGTTGCTGAGCCATGATGGCAAGTCCCTGCAGTCCGATTCTTAACCCACTGTGCCACAGTGGGAACGCCGAAATAATTTTTATTTAATTTCGCCTAATAGAATCTTTGATGATTAGCAAATAAAAAAACATTTTCAGCCATGAAATGAAAAAAACATTTGCAATGTGTATTAGTGGGATTATATTAAAGTTGTTTTGTTTTGTTTTACTAACAAACAGGTAATAATTACTAACAACTACATTACTTTTCCCCCGCATCTGGAGCTAGAGGCCCAAAAGAAGAGTAAGATGGCTAGGAAAGCTATTTTCCAACTAAAAGACCTGCTCCCTGGTGCCAAGCCAGTCAACATTCAGGAAGATCAGAGGGGGGAAAAATTAGAAGAAAAATACATCATTTTATTGTAAGATAGCTTAATGTTTTAAAAAGTTTCTTAAGTGATGTAATGCCTTCTTAAAGTTTTTTAGTTATATCTCACATAAAGTTGCACAATTTATTTTTTATACTACTTTTCTTTCAGTACAAAAGACCAATTACTGAGGTCCTAGACCACATCCCTTTGCTTTCTATATTATTTTAAGTGTTATAAAGTGTTTCTGAAATACATCTTCTTTGTCACTAGAGACACTGCTATTACCAACATGCAATAGTCAAAAAGCTCTCCAACTGTTTAAGTGTGAGATTTTGTAAAACAAGCTTAAATACTGCTGCATAATTTGCCTTTCTCCAGAAAAGAGTATTAAACTTTATTGACACTGGATACAAAATAAAATGCAAAAATTTGCATTTTCAGTCCTTTTGGTTTTCTTGACCTTTATTTGAATTTGAGACTAAGCTTTACCAAACAACAGAATTTACACTGTAACTAGCCAACCACAGCCCTCATTATGGAATCTATGCAGTGCATTTGTTACCTAGGAAACAGAAGAGAGCACAGGCAGAGTGCAATTTCAGTACAGCAAAAGAATTCTCCAATCATGCTAGTAAATAAAGTCCATAAATCAACTAATCAGAAGCAAAGTCAAGAAGTATCACATAAGAGTTACGCTCTACAGAAACTTTTTTCATGGAAAAAAGAAACCTGTGGGGTTTCTTCGGGCAACTATGTAGATCTCTTCAGTAAATATTATGAGCAGGTTTCTTTACAAACACAAACTGTCACAAAATAAACTGTTCAAAATAAATGGCTTCTCTCCAATCTTCAGTTTCTCTATTTTTGACAGTATTTAAGAGAAAAAGCTTCTTTAGAGCCAGCCTCATACATCTGGTAGCAGAATATTAATCCAAGAATGAATTCTGTATTTTTTGTGAGCAGCAAGGGTTTGTACTGCTCTTAAACAATGCAGAAGGATAAAGGCTGGAATGAGAGGTCGCTATCCACACTTCTCACAGTCAGGCCTGCTTTCCCAGCCATATACAAAAAATTGCATGAAAAAGAACTTGGAAGTCATAGATCTTTCATAAAGAATGAAATTGTTACTTTTCAGTTTTCCATGTGGTTATTACCAATGACAGTATTAGTCATTTCAGGATTCCAGGTAACATATAAAGGGGCTATTTGGGACATCTTTTAATGGTACCACACTGATAACAGGAAAAGACTAGAAAAGTCTACAGGTTTTAAAGCCTAACAAATTTCACCACGGACAGCTTAGCATTGTTTTAAAAAAAGAAACAGGTAAATGTGAATGTAAAAATCTAACTTTACACAAATTCAAAACTTCTTGAAGTAGTATTTGTCATAACATCAAAAGCAGCAGAAAAAAATTTCAACCACGAGAAACAAAAAATAATTTCCCTTCCTCACACCAACATACCAGATGAGCAATCAGTAGAAAATATGAAAGGTTCTCTGGAGTACTCATGATTATACTAAAATAGTACAGTTAATTATAGAAAAGCAAAAGTAAAAATAAAAACAAACAAAAGTAATACCTACATACCACAGCCAAAAAACAAAAACAAAAACCTAGGTATTATCATTTAGCCAGCCCACATAAATACTCCATGCCCATCCCAGAAAACTGTTAAACAGGGCTACAACTCTGCCAAGCAATTCTCACTCAATGCAGGCCACACTCTCTTAACGCTCAGTTTACACAGTGACTCTTTGTTAAACCTTAATGCTACAACTGACAACCATGTAAACAAATACATAAACACGCAATTCAATTTGTGAGCTTGTCTTTTTAACACTAAGAGCTGATGAAGAGTATCTAAGAGCTGAAACTCTGGGAACGTTTCAGAATCCCATTCCACCATTCATGATAAAGCCTGCACAAATTTCAGTACCTATCCTCTTTGGGCCATCCTTACTAGAAAAGGAAGAGGAATCTTGCTCAAGGACCTACCGGCGCCTGGCACTGAGCTCTGTGCAGAGATTAAATTCATTTATCTAATCTAGATCAGAAGTCAAAGCAGGAACTAATCAAAGGGGCTGGCATGATCTTTGTTAGATGCAGCCTCTTCTGAGTTTTAAGTGTACAAAAATGTTCACTGCAGGCATTTATAAAATTAGGCATGCAATAATAGTAATCTGTTAATGTAAAACTAGGACAAGAATCTAGGATAAATTTCTCTCCTAGAAAAAAACCACTATTTTAGACACACTAAACTGTCTCCTCTTTACAGCGACAAAAATCAGTTTGCCTAGTTAAAACTACATTAAATTGTGTATGGTTTTCTGATGTATTGCTACATCTTACTCAACACCATTTTAAACAACAAATATTTTCCCACAGTGATTTTCCTTCAAGTTTGGATAATAATACTTTTAAAAAAATTTTTAAGAAAGATTCCATTTTCTAAATATAGCTGTACATATAACTGAGTGTCCCCTAAACTGCTTTGTTTTTTTTTTAATCTTGGTAACCATCAGATTTAAGTTTGTCAATAAGGATTCACACAATAGGCAAAAAAAAAAGTATCCAGAAATTAGCAGTAGTGGAGGTTAATGCAAAGATACAAATCCATGCCTTCGTTAAAACCTGAAGCTGTAAAATTAATTTTCTGTCTACTTATTCAACTTCATTTATTATTTGAGTATCTACAAATACATAGCAACTGTTCATGAAAAACTTAAGTCAGAATTATCAAGTACAGTACGTTTCAAAACATATCCACCACACACAAACCAATCGTTGAATTAATGTGAAAACTACATAAGTACATATAATAAAATAAGTAAAGCACAATCACAGGGAAAATTATCAGTTCCTAACTCTCATGTTGTCCCCATAGGTCGTGAAACATCTCATACTTAAACCAGCAAAAACACAGGCTTTAACCTGAACGGAAAGCTAGATAATTGTTTATTGCACCTCCACAGTAGAAGCTGTCACTACCTGAGTTTCTTGTTAACTATTTATTTAATAGGTAGAAGACTGTCATGTCAATCCTAAGGAGCCTGGGAAATAGCAAAACTTTAGCCCCCAAACTTACGTACATATGTAAAAACCACAGTCATATTTATCTTTTATTTCTTGCCTCTAAGTCCCTATCTAACCAAGAAAGAAGGAAAGCAAGCAAGCCAGCAGAAAACTACATTCTTTGATTTTGATTTGCTTTTGGTCAGCCCAACCTCGTCCTACCGAGGGAAATCTATTTCTCGATGTATTTGATAACAAACACAAATCACTGTGCGCAGCCTCAGATGTGGTTGGGGGGGGGGCGGAAGAGCCCTTCGGAGAAAGCCCTCCTCCGTTAGAAACAATAAATAAGGGACCGAAGCGATGCACGTTCCTTCACACACGCCCCAAATGCATCTCGGCGTGCCTTGCGGGAGGCTAACAAGTCGGGCAAAGCCCCAAAACACCTCTCTCCCTCTCTCTCCATAACCTCTTCAAGACTTGGAAACTAAGAGAACAGATCTTTTCTTTACCTTTCCCGCCCTCCTTCCCACCTCCAACAGACCCCAGAGCAAGAGCAGGCGAGCGGGACCCACGCAGCGCTACCGCGACCGCGGCCCCGGAGGAGACAGGAGACGCTGGGCGGCGGGAGGGCCGGCCGGGGAGAGACAGTCCAGAGCCGCGGCCGCCGCCGCCGCTCGCTCGGCCGCAAGGGGGTCTCTACCCTCCACGTCCCCCAGCCCGTCGCTGGCGACGTCTGGCCGCCCGGCTCTCAGCCCTGACTCTCGGCCTTCCCGCGCCGGGCGCCCGCCCGCCCCGAGGAACAAAAGGAAGGTTCAGCCGGGTCACTGCTAGGCCGCCGAGGGGGAGAAGGCGCGGACCCCAGCGCGGGCCGCCCCCCACACAAAGAGGCTCCCGGCCCCGGGCGCAGCGTCGGCGCGCTCGTCCCCGCTCCGCGCGCGGGCTCTCACCCACCTGCAGGTGTCTGTGCGTCTGTCCATAGGAACGCGGGCAGCGAGGGGGGCCTCAGGGAGCCGGGCACCGCGCGGGCTGGACGGGGCGGGACGGAGGGGAGGGAGGGAGGGAGCGCGGCCGTAGGGCCGGGGGTGGCGAAGGTAAGTGGATCTGGGAAGGCGCCGGACGGGCGACGGACAGAGGTGCGGGGCTGGAGGCGGGGGCGCCAGCCTGACTCGGCCGACCGGCGCTAGCCGCTCCGTGCGCCCCGGGCTCCTCGCGCCCGGCTCACAGCGCGGCAGGCGGGCAGGGGGCGGGGCGCGGGCGGGGCGGGGCCGGCGAGCGGGGCGGGGGCTCGGACCCCGGGCTCCAGCCGGCACCGGAAACGCGCCGTGGTCCGCGAAACCCACAGGAAGTGTGTAACTGCACCTCCCACGATGCGCACCGGGCTCGCGGTGGTCGCTGCCCCGAGGAGGTGTGGACCGATTCTCCCGCTACACACGTGTGCTCGCAAGCTCGGTCTTCGCAGTTCGACAGGTGTGGGACTCAAGATCCCTGCTTCGTTCTCCAATGCGCAGCACCCTTTCTTTCCATTTTGCCCGGGGCCTGCGGTCTCCGCTGCCCATTGGTGTTGCATACAGCTCTACCTAAACGCCAGGAGCGGACCTATCAAGACACTCCGTCGTCAGGTGTGTGACACCTGTTTTAATGCACTGAGTGGAGTCATACCCGGGCATGTGCAGGAACACTTCCGATCGACAGAGGAGCAACCTACAGTCACCGCTGCCCGGTGGCAGTTTCTAACAACACTGGCACCCATCCCATGGAGGGAACAGGGCCACTGAATAACACCTAAAACACTCCAGGACCGGGTAAGCGTACAGTTGTGCAAGCTCTACAAAACGGAGGTAAGGCTGGACCTAATACGTGCTACCAGGCGCCCTCCACCTTTATCTAGCAAACAATTTCCTATCACTTACAGTATTAATTTACTTAATCCTTAGAACTCTGAAGTGGGTGGGGTTAACATTGCCATTTCGTAGATGAGGAAACTGAGGCACAGAGAAATCTGTCCAAGATCACATGGTATTTAGAGGAACTCAGATTCATCCCCGGCATTCTGGCTCCATGCTCTTAATTTCCTTTTTACTTACAGCACTGATCATCTCCAAAATAATAACGGTAATATACAACATTTAAAGCATATCTGATTAGCCATATGTGGTGCTCACATCTTGTCCTCCTTCCAGCTGTGACAAGGAAACCTCAATCCCTTCTACCCTGGTGAAGGGAGAGAAGACTGACTGAGCAGAAGACTAACTTCCGAACAAAGGAGAAAGGATTCCTAACACCTTTGTCTATCAGCACTCCTCCTGGTCTAGGCTGAATTTAAAAATCTGTAAACATTTTTGATAAAATAATGTGTCCAAAAGAACAACCCAGCTAACTGCCACAACTTTCCAATATGTAATAATCCTGTGGAGAAAATGGAACCCTGTGCCCAGTATAAAATGGTGGAAATATAAAATGGTGCAGCCAATATGCAAAACACAGGAGGTTTTTCAAAAAACTAAAAACAGAATTACTTTATGATCTAGAAATCCCACCTCTGGGTATACATCTAAAAGAATTTGAAGCAAGAATTTGAAGAGACATTTGCCTACCCATGTTCACCGCAGCAGTATTCACAATAGCCTAAAAGTGGAAGAAGCCCAAATATCCATGAATGGATAAACAAAATGTGGCATATACACACAGTAGAATATTATTCGGTCTTAAAAATCCTGTCACGTGCTACAACATAGATAAACCTTGAGGGCATTATGTCAAGTGAAATAAACCAGTCAACAAAAGGACAAATACCATATGATCCCATTTATATAAGGTAACTAGAGTTATCAAAATCATGGAAACAGAAGGTATTGTGGTGGCTGGTCGTCAGGGGCTGAGAAGGGAAACATGGAGCGTTGTTTTTCCATGAGTATAGTGTTTTAGTTTTGCAAGAACAAGATCTAGAGATCTGTTAGGCAACAAGGTGAATATAATTAAACCACTAAACTGTACACTTAAAAATGGTAAAAAGGATACATTTTATATTATTCGTTTGTTACTACAGTTAACTTTTTTAACTTAATCCCATCTGTTTAAAGTATATTTCCATCTTGATGAGTTTTTAAATGATGCAGGCTTCTAGTTATAAGGTACATTGCTGAACAAACTCACTATCCCACTAAGAACTATTAAAGCTGCATTAAAAATAAAGTAAAATAAAATAAATAAAATAAAAGGCTCTTTAAGTCTATTTTACAGCAACCCAGGCAGCCAAAGCTTAAGAGTCCCTAGAGCCCAGCAAGGAGGGAAACACTTTGAAGCGAATCCTCCATTCTCAGCCACATTTCCTCCTCAAAGCATTGTTGATTTGTGTCTGGGAGAGTAGAAACTAGAGAGAGAAATGCTAGAGCTTTCAATAGTTTGACTGGGCTGGAGATACAAATTTCGGAGGTCAGGTCTATCAGGGCAGCTAGGGCCAAGATCCCAGAAGAAGGATCCCAGTAAAAGGAGTCAAACACTCTACATACTATTTTCCCTCAAAATAATATGCTGATTCTTAACTATGCATGCAAGCAGCAAGAAGCCAGAAAATCAAATAGAAAGCAGTTGTTAAGAGAAAAAACAAAAAGAAAAAAGAAAAGAAATCTTTCGCTGTCTCATGGTGCTGGAAAGAATTAACTAGGAAAGAGGAGACCTAGTAAACTGAGACTATTAGGGTTAGGGAATAGCTAGAAAATGACTGCCTTGTAATCATTTGGTACTTTCTCAGGTAAATATATGGTCAATTGTGTATATTTTTAAGTTTCACTAACATTACTTTTGTGCTTTTTGCGATTAATATTTTTCATTAACTTTACAATATCATGGCAAAGTTTTAATGTTTTTTTAAGTGTATTTTTCATTTCTAAAGTTCTAATTTTTTCTTTTTTTCTTTTTTAGGGCCCAACCTGTGGCAAATGAAGTTCCCCAGCTAGGGGTCGAATCAGAGCTATAGCTGACAGCTTGTGCCACAACCACCGCAAAGCCAAATCTGAATGTCTGCGGCCTATGCCGTAGCTTGCAGCAATGCTGGATCTTTAACCCACTAAGTGAGGCCAGGGATCGAACCCATCTCCTCATGGATACTGTTTGGGTTCTTAACCCTTTGAACCACATGGGAACTCTAGTTTTGTGGGTTTTTTTTTCCTAATCTGCTGTTTATAAACAAATGATGCTGGAACAATCGGATATCCCCAGTCAGAAAAATGAAATTTAACTCACACCTTGTACATGTATAAAAATTAACATGAGAGAGTTCCTCTGTGGCTTAGTGGGATAAAGACCCAGCACTGTCACTGTTCCGGCTCAGGTCACTGCCACATGGGGACTTCCACATGCTGCAGGCATGGCCAAAAAAGAAAAAAATGTATCAACTTGAAATGGTTAATATGCCTAAATGCAAAACTTAAAACTGTAAAACTTGCAGAAGTTTTCAGTCAGGCAAAGATTTTTTAATTAGGATACCAAAAGCATGATATATCAAAGAAAAAAACTGATAAATTATACCTCATCAATATTTAAAATTTTTGTTCTTTATCACTGGAAGAGGAAGACAAGCTATTGAAAGAGAAAATATTTACAAATATCTGAAAATGACTTGTGCCCTAAATACATAAGAGCTCCCAAAATTCAATAATAAAACAAACAATGGAATAAAATTTGGGCAGGGATTTGAGCAGACACTTCATCACAAAGATATATACTTGTCAAATAAGCACATGTAAAAATGTTCAACCTCATCAGGGATATGGAAATTAAAATACAATGAGATACCATTATGTACTTATTAGAATGGCTAAAATTTAAATGACTGGGGAGTTCCCATTGTGGCTCAGTGGGTTAAGAACCCAACATAGTGTCTGCGAGCATGCAGATTAGATCCCTGGCCTGCTCAGTGGCTTAAGGATCTTGCATTGCCACAAGCTGTGGTGTAGGTCACAGATGTGGCTCTGATCCTGCATTGCTATGGCTGTGGTGCAGGCTGGTAGCTGCAGCTCTGATGTGACCCCTAGCCTGGAAATTTCCATCTCCCTTGGGTGCGGTCCTAAAAATAAGCCAAATAAAATTAAAAATTAAAAGTATTTAAGAAAAATTATACCAATTCTTTACAGTCCCTTTCAAAAGATAAGAAAAAATATTCTGTTTTTGTTTTTGCTTTTTAGGGCCACACTTGAGGCACAAGGAGGTTCCCAGGCTAGGGGTCTAATTGGAGCTACATCTGCCGGCCTGTGCCACAGCAATGCCAGATTTGAGCCGTGTCTGCAACCCACACCACAACTCACAGCAACGCTGGACCCTTAACCCACTGAGCGAGGCCAGGGATTGAATTCGCAACCTTATGGTTCTTAGTTGGATTCATTTCCTCTGTGCCATGACGGAAACTCCAAGAAAAAATCAGTATTACCGTAGTACCAAAACCAGACAAAGACATTAATGGAAAAGAAAACTACAGACCAACATCTCTTGTGCCAATAGATGCAAAAATGCTTAACAAAATATTAGCAAATTGAGGAGTTCTCTTGTGGCACAGGAGATTAAGGATCTGGTGTTGTCACTGCAGCAGCTCAGGCTGCTATGGTGAGAGTTCAGTCCCTAGCCCAGCAACTTCCACATGCCACAGGTGCAGCCAAAAAATACATGTACTAGCAAAATGAATCCAACAACGTAAAAAAAGAGTTATATACCACAGTTATCCTAACCTATTCAGCCTGCTATAAAAAAATACAAGAGACTAGGTAGTTTAAAAGCTACAGAAATGTTATTTTGCACAGTTCTAGAGGCTGGAAAGTTCAAGAATAAGGCACAGGCAGATACAGTGTATGATGAGGTCCTGATTTCTGATTCACTGGTTGCACCTTCTTGCTGTTTCCTCACATGGTGAAAGGGACTAGCTAATTCTCTGAGGTCTTTTTTATAAGGGCACTAATCCCAATCATGAGGGCCCCACCTTCAGGCCCTAATCACCCCCTAAAGGCCCCCCCAATCTTTGGGGGGGTAGGATTTCAACATATAAAATTTGGGGGTACAAGAACACACTGACCTCAAAAACAACCACGTGAGATTTATCCCAAGTATGCAAGGTTGACTGAACATTTGAGAATCCATTAATGTAGTCTACTACATCCACAGGCTAAAAAGGAAAAATCACATGATCATATCAGTAGATGCAGACGAAGCATCTGACAAAGGCCAATACCCACTCTAAATATTTTGGTAAACTAGAAATAGAGAAGTTCCTCAACTTGATAAATATCTATAAAAACCCTCAGCTAACATCACACTTAATGGTGAGAAACCAGAAGCTTTCCACTGAGATCATGAACAAGGCAAGGATGTCCCCACTACCTACTGCTTTTCAACATCATACTAGAGGTGCTAGCAAATGTAGTAACACAGAAAAGGAAATAAAAGGTATGCAGATTGAGAAGGAAATAAAACTGTCAATGTTCACGGATGATATAACTGTCTATAGAAAATGTGTAAAAGCTGACCCCCCAAAAAACCTCTGGGAACTAATAAATGATTACAGCAATGTTGTAGGATATGAGGTTAATATACAGAAGGCAATCACTTTCCTATATACCAGCAGTGAAGAAGTGAAATTTGAAATTTAAAATGCATTACCATTTACATTAGCTCTCAAAAAAATTGAAGAGACAGGTACAAATCTGACAAACTATGTACAAGATCTATATAAGAAAACCTATAAAACTGATAAAAATATAAAATTATTAAAAAATGAAGTATTTCATGATCATGGATGGGAAGCCTCAATATTGTCAAAACATCAGTTTATCCTATATAGACATATAGATTCAACCCAATGCCAATCGAAGTTATTTTGTGAATATAAACAAACGTATTCTAAAGTATATACAGAGAGACAAAAGACTCAGAATAGCCAACTCAATGGAAGAAGAACAAAGTTGGAATACTGACATTTCTTGACTTTAAGAATTACTATAACGGTAAAGTAACCAAGTTGTGTGATACTGGTGGAAGAATAGATCAGTGGAGCAGAAGAGAGAGCCCAGAAATAGACCCACATGAACATAGTCAACTGATCTCTGACAAAGGAGCAAAGAAAGATAGTCTTTTCAACAAATGGTGCTGGAACAACTGTATATACACATGCAAAAAAAAAAAAAAACAGTGACTTTACACTTTTCACAAAAATTACTCAAAATGGATTACAGATCTAAGTGTCAAATGCAAAATTAAAAATATCACAGGAGAAAACCTAAATGACCTTAGGTATGGCAATGACCTTTGAGATACAACACCAAAGGCGTGAACCGTGAAAGAAATGATTGATAAGCTGGATTTCTGAAATCTTGAAAATTGCTCTGCAAAAGACAAGTCACAGACTAGGAAAAAATACTTGCAAAAGATACATCTGATAAAGGATTGTTATCCAGAATATACAAAGAACTCTGAAAAATGCAACAATAAGGGAAAAAAAAGTGACACAATGAGTTAAGAATCCAAATAGTATCCATGAGGATTCCGGTTTGATCCGGCGTTGCTGTGGCTGTGGGGAAGGCTGGCGGCTGCAGCTCCGATTCAACACTTAGCCTGGGAACTTCCATATGCCATGGGTGCAGTCCTAGAAAGAAAGAAAAAAGGGGAAGAAAACAAACGTGGACATTCTCTTGTGGCTCAGCGGGTTAAGGATTCGGCGTTACCACAGCTGTGGCACAGGTCACAATTGCTATGCGGGTTTGATCCCTGACCCAGTAATTTCCACATGCTGTGGGTATGGCCAAAAAAAAGAAAAAAGAAAGCAAACAACCTGATTTTAAACGGGCCAAAGAGGAGTTCCCGTCGTGGCTCAGTGATTAACGAATACGACTAGGAACCATGAGGTTGCGGGTTCGATCCCTGGCCTCGCTCAATGGGTTAAGGATCCGGCGTTGCCTTGAGCTGTGGTGTAGGTCGCAGACGTGGTTTGGATCCTGCGTTGCTGTGGCTGTGGCAAAGGCCACCAGCTACAGCTCCTGTTAGACCCCTAGCCTGGGAACCTCCATATGCCGCAGGTGTGGCTCTAGATAAGGCAATGAGATAAAAAAATAAATAAATAAAAAAATAAACAGGCCAAAGAGCTAAACACATCTCACCAAAGAGGGAAGAGGGTATGGAGGAAAGTAAACATAAAAAGATGTTCAACATCATATGTCATGAGGGAACTGCAAATTAAAATGAGATATCACCACACCTGTTAGAATGACCAAAATCTGCAAAACTTACAATACCAAATGCTGATAAGGATGTGGACCAACAGAAACACTCATTCATTGCTGGTGGAGCCACTTTGGAAGACAAGCAGTTTCTTACAAAACATACTCTTACTATACAAACCATATATTTTCCTTTCTACAATTTGCCACCCCAGAAACTCAAAGTCCTCTTTGTCTTACTACTTCACAAAAAAATGTTTTGTTTCTAGTTACATAAGCTCAAGTCTAAGTTACTCATGTTTGAATGCTTCCGTGTATATTTGCAATGCACGTTAATAAACTTTTGTTTTTCTCTTGTTAATCTTTTTTTTTTAGTCTAATTTACAGGGCCACAACTGAGAACTTAGGTTAAGGAAAGAGACTTTTTCTTATACTTAAGAGGATTATTTAAGAGGTACTATTAAGAGGATTTGTTGAAATACAGGATTGATAGCAACAGACCATCTTAAAAACCTCTAAATAACTTTACATCGAAAAGCCAGATGGCATGATTTCCCTCCATACCATTCCACTTCAGAAACAGATCCCAGCTGGGTGCGGAACAGCACAAAAAATGACCATTCAAAACTTCTGAGGGACCCTATATCCTCAGTATAGTTAATGGGCAAGATCTAAGAAAAAGGAACAAATGTGAATTCACTAAGGCAACTGGGGAGTGTGGCAAGGGAGAAAGCCTCAGGAATGTAAGTGTGGTTACTTTTATCTCTAGTAAATTAGTACAGACTGCTCAGAATTTCTTAGTGACAATGAGCACAAAGAGGCTACAGATGACCTCATCCAACTCCTTCAATTACTGAAGTGAAAACTAGGACCCTGTGGAAAGATTTTTTTCCTGATTATCTCAAAGCCTTTAGTTAATAAGCTCAGGTTTCAGCGACCAAACCCCAGAATTCTTGCCTAATATTTTCTGCTTTTTATTTTCCCAAAGCTTTGAAACCATGTGGAAAATGCAGAGAAGTCTTTAGAAAATTTCAGTAGAAAGGGAGTCCACTGGCAACATCTAACCACGATCTTAATGTGAATGGAAACGACTGGGAAACGCCAAGGGAGTTGTGAAGCTGCCACCTCCAAGTCAGCCTATCTGGGCTTCCTGGAGGGGAAGTGGGGTCTTCAGGTTCTAACCAAGGCATGAAATGGGAGGTTTTGGTTAGAAAGGGCTTGTTCATGTTGGTCTTGGGCTAGTCCCTTCCCATCTCTGACCCTCTCTTTCCTCATTTGTAAAATACAGGTTAAGTGCTCCTAACATTATGATTCTATAAGATGACAGAATTAGCTAAGTTGCTTAACAGCACAGTAATATCAGAGTGGAAGGTGAGAAGGAATTACAATGACCAAGTATTTTTAACTAATTAAAATGAAAGGCAGGGGCTTTTAAAAAAAAAAAAAAGGTAAGTTCAGCTTTTTAAGAAAAGAAATACAAACTACTGTATTAGTTAGCCAGGATTTCAGTAACAAAATACCACAGACTGGGTGGCTAAAGCAACAGAAAATTTCTTACAGTTCTGGAGACTGGCCTAAGATCAAGGTGTCAGGGGATCTGGTTTCTTCTGAGGCCTCTCCTTGGCTTGCAAATGACTGCCTCTTTGCTAGGCCTCACACGGTCATTCCTGTGTGTGTGCATCCCTGTCTCTCGTGTGCAAATTTCCTCTTCTTGTAAGGACCACAGTCAGACTGGGTCTTGGCCCACCCTTAAAGCCTAGTTTTAACCTAATCACCTCTTTAAAGCCCTTATCTACATATAGTCACATTCTGAGATTCTGGGGGTTACAATTTCAGCATGAAGGAGGCATACAATTAAGCCTCTAACAACCATCTACTGGAATGTTCTCATTTCAAAACATTGTAAACAAGTACATACTTTTGAGGAGAAACTATTTTATTTTAGGACATTAAAGTAGGACATATACTGCAGCTAGCTGAATTAGATTAATAGTATTTTCCTATAAGTATCTTACACCTGGAAAGATAGTTACCAAAATGAAAAACCTTTTGCTACTCGCCTTCACAAGTAATATTTAAGTAGTTTATTATGTGACTTCGGTGAAAATGCACTGTAGATCTTTTTTCTTTTCTTTTTAGGGCCACACTTGTGGCATATGAAAGTTCTCAGGCTAGGGGCTAAATTGGAACTGTAGCTGCGCCACAGCCACAGCAATGCCAGATCCGAGTTGCGTCCGCAACCTACACCACAGCTCACAGCAACGCCGATTCTTAACCTGTTGAGTGGGGCCAGGGATCGAAAGCACATCCTCATGGATACTAGTCAGATTTTTAACGTGCTGAGCCACAACAGGAATTCCACTGTAGATCTTCTTTAAAACAGATCAATAAAAGTCTAAAATATCATTAAGATTTCCTTAGTCTACAATCCCAAACTAAAAATTTTAAAACAGACTAGCCTCATATTACATGGGAAGATTTGAAAAGAATTAAGTTATTCTTGACCCTGACTGATTGCTCATGATACTTTCCACCAAAGATGATGGTGAATGAGACATAGGACTCAAAAGGCAAAACTCAGAAAATATAAAAAATCAGAAGGTCTTAGAATTCCATGTGATGTTTGGTTGGGTAGGTGTTTTATTTATATTTCAAATGTTATAGTTAGAGAAATTGCTTTTTTCCAGAACAAACAAGCACACCCTTATAATAGAATAAGGAAGAAAACATTTGATTTTAACTGTTGAGCCCTTTTACTTTTTGAGCTTAGTGATCAATATATTTTTTTTTTTTCTTCACAGCCTGGCGTTCATCTGATTCATTAGCTTCTCCAATTTGATTGCTAGGGCCATGTTTCCTTTAATCTTCAATTTTCCTGACATGAATGCCACTGTAGGTTTTAGTTTCCCTAAAATGAGAAAATGAGAGAGGAAAAAACAGTCATTAGTGCCCTGACGGGTATACACTTCAAGAACATGCATTATAAAAATAAACTCAGAGTTCCTGTCATGGCTCAGTGGTAACAAACCCAACTAGCATCCATGAGGACGTGGGTAAGACCCTGGCCCCGCTCAGTAGGTTAAGGATCCGGTGTTCCTGTGAGCTGTGGTGTAGGTCACAGATGTAGCTCAGATCTGGTGTTGCTGTGGCTGTGGTGTAGGCTGGCATCTGCAGCTCCAATTCGACCACTAGCCTAGAAACTTCATATGCCGTGTGTGCAGACCAAAAAAGACAAAAAATAAATAAAAAAATAAAAATAAAAGGAATCTGTTTGAGTTCTATAAACGCTTGAAGCACAGAAATTTCTTTCATAGTGCTTTTTTTTTTATTATCAGTATCTTGGGAATCTCAATTCCTAGACTGAGATGTTAACAATATCTTCTGATATGAGATAATATAAAAACATCAACAGAAGATTATACCAAAAAGCTGAAGATAGTGAGTGTTAAAACAGAATGGTAGCTAACAAAAACATAATAAATAGAAGTTCCATGGAGGGAAGAAACTTTGTTTTTATTTGCCACTCTCAGGGCTAGTACAGGGTCTGGCACACAGTGGAATCAATGAGAAAATTGATGCTCAGAGAATTTTCACTTTCCCAAGGTCACACAGCTTATACATGACAGTGCTGCAATTCCAAGCCAGGTGTGTCTGATTCTCACTTACTGTTCTTAATCTATATTGTGCCAATTTATATACAGGTCATATCTCCAGAAGGCATAATATGTATCTAGTGTATCAGTAAGCTTAAACTGGAACACACATAGACTCTTGTAGAAAAAGATGTGTGGCTTAATGTATTGTGGAGATATATATATATAGAGAGAGAGAGAGAGAGAGGAAGAGAGAGAGATACTAAACATCTTTAAATTATTCTTTGGTTGTGGCTAGAAAAGATCAAGCCCAATTCTTTTATTTAGTTTTTATTTTTTTTGTGGCCGCATCTGTGGCACATGGGAGTTCTTATGCATCTTAAATTTATCAAGAATTACTACAACTTAATAATAAAAAGACAAGTCAATTTAAAAATGAGCAAAACATTTGAGTAGATAGTTCAAATATAAATAGCTATTAAGCACATGGAGAGATGCTCAGCATTATTAATAGTTAAGAAAATACAAATTAAGGGGAGTTGCCGTCATGGCACAGAGAAATGAATCTGACTAGGAACCATGAGGTTGCGGGTTCAATCCCTGGCCTCGCTCAGTGGGTTAAGGATCCAGTGTTGCTGTGAGCTATGATGGAAGTCACAGATGTGGCTTGGATCTGGTATTGCTGAGGCGTAGGCTGGCAGCTGTTGCTCTGATTCGACCCCTAGCCTGGGAACCTCCATATGCTGCAGGTGTGGCCCTAAAAATAAAAAAGGAAAAATACAAATTAAAACCACAGTGAGATACCATCACACACCGCTAGAATGGCAGCAGTAACAAAGGCACTGCCATTTGTGACAACATAAATAAACCTGGAGGACATTATGCTGCATGAAATAAGGAAGAGAGAAAGACAAAAGCTGTATGATCTCATTTATATGTTGAACCTAAAAGAGTCAAACCCACAGAGGCAGAGAGTACAATGGTGTTTGGCAGGAGTTGGGGACTGGGAGAAATGGGGAGATGCAGATCACAGGGTACAAACTTTCAGTTACAAGATGATTAAGTTCTAGGGATCTGATGTTCAGCATGGTGACTATAGTTGATAATATTTTACTGCATACTTGAAATTTGCTGAGAGCAAATCTTAACTGTTCTCATGGCAGCAAAATAAGTAACCATGTGAGGAGATAGGTGTGGCAATAAGCTTGACTGTAGTAATTTCTCAGTGAATATAAATATTAAGTCATTGTGTTAAATACATAGTTTTTATTTATCAATTATACCTCAATAAAGCTATAAAAGAAAAGGCACTAGTGAAGTGCTGATGAGGATTTGGAGAAATTTGAACCTTTATACAATGCCGACAAGAATATAAAATTAGGGCAGCCACTTTAACCAACAGTTTGGTGGTTTATTTAAAAGTTATGTGTCAACTTACTACCTGACCAGCAATTCTACTTTTAGGAATCTACCCAACAAAAAATGAAAATATATATTCGGAATTCCCGATGTGGCTCAGTGAAAACGAATCTGACATGAGGACGCAGGTTTGATCCCTGGCCTCGCTCAGTGGGTTAAGGATCCGGCATTGCCATGAGCTATGGTGTGGGCCACAGACACAGCTTGATCCCCTGTTGCTATGGCTGTGGTGTAGGCTGGTAGGCCCACAGCTCCGATTAGACCCCTAGCCTGGGAACTTCCATATGCCACAGGTACAGCCTGAAAAAGACAGAAAAAAAAAAAAAAAAAGAGAGAGAGAGAAAATATATATCCAATACAAATTTTTGAATGAAAATATTCATAGCAGCATTACTCATAATAGCCAAAAACCTGAAACATCCCAATGTCCACCAGTTGGTGAGGAGATAAAAATCCATACAAAGCAATACTACTTAGCAATAAAAAGGGAGGGAACTGTCGATACATGCAACATCATGATGGATAAATCTCAAAAGCCTTATGCTAAGTGAATGAAGCCAGATACAAAAGACTATACACTGTTTAATTCTATTTATATGAAATGTCCAGAAACATCAAATCTCTAGAGATAGAAAGCAAATTAGTATTTGGCTGGCTGGGCAGTAAAAAAGTAGTGGGAATGACTGTAAAGAGAGATAATTTTGGAGGGGGTGATAGAAATGTTCTCAAACTGGATTATAAGTGATGGTTATAAAAGCCTATAAATTTACTAAAAATTATATATACTTAAAATGGGTGGATTTTATAGTATGTAAATTATACCATAAAACTGTTTTTAAAAAGAACTTTAAAAAACTGCTAGTAAGCACATTCTGTATATATTTACATATATATATATGTATGTAGGTATGTGTGTGTTTGTACATGTGTTTTACCTAACATATTAATCAGGTAATCCTGTACAATTTATTTTCTTTCTATTATAATGCTTTACCATACAGTGGTTTCTACTGGCCAAAAGAGGAGATTATGATTAATTGATCACTAGTTGCTTTAATTTTTTATATTTATAATGTATCCACTATACAGATTAGGTCATAGAAATGGCTATGGTTTCTTAAAAGAGAATGTCAGTATATAAGATCTAAATTGTGCCTATTCAAAGGAGAGTAGATGGAATAAAGAGTAAGAATGAAAAGACATAAGAAGCAGAAGCAAAGTCATTTGCTCCAAATCTGAACTGCTGCTCTAAAATAAACCTTAGAAGAATATATAGCTGGAGTTCCTGTCGTGGCTCAGTGGTTAACGAATCTGACTAGGAACCATGAGGTTGAGGGTTCGATCCCTGGCCTTGCTCAGTGGGTTAAGGATCCGGCATTGCCGTGAGCTGTGGTGCAGGTTGCAGACGCAGATCGGATCCCACGTTGCTGTGGCTGTGGTGTAGGCCAGCAGCTACAGCTCCTGTTAGACCCCTAGCCTGGGAACCTCCATATGCCGCGGGTGTGGCCCTAGATAAGGCAAAAAGACAAAAAAAAAAGAAGAAGAATATATAGCTGACTGGTCTCCTCAGTCAGATCAGGAGCACATTCACAGAAAGATATATGTGGAAAGTGCATTATTACAAGTTTATGGTACATAAACAAAATGTAAATTAAAGAGGTCACTTGATTCAAAAAAAGCATAATGATTTAGAAGCGCACGAGCTTGGAAGTTAGCTAGGATTCGAATCCTGGCTCCAACATTTACTCACTCACCAAGTGACTCTGAGTTTATTACTTAATTCATCAACTCCTCTTTTTTTTTTCCCTTTGGTCTTTTCAGGGCCACACCCACAGCGTATGAAGTTTCTAGGCTAGGGGTTGAATCAGAGTTGTAGTTGCTGACCTACACCACAGATTATTGCAATGCTGGAGCCTTAACCCACTGAGTGAGGCTAGGGATTGAACCGAGTCCTCACAGACATCAGTCTGGTTCACTACTGCTGAACCATGATGGGAACTCTGTGTCTCCTTTTTTTTTTTTTTCTAAGTGAAGGAAATATTTTATCTCACATCACTACTGGGAATACTGCTTAACTCAATCATATACGTATTAGCTATAATTATTGTCATTTCTGTTTGGTAATTGATAATTTTTTATTTTTTAAAAATCTTTAAGTTTAAAACACTATATGTAATAGGTTCAAACTTAGCGTTTATTCAGCATCTAGTATTCCAAAGCACTGTGTTTAAGCCCTACAGAAACAGTTTTTGGAACACTAAACACTAAAGAAACTATTTAAAATTATTAAAGAGATAAAAAGATTAAAATAAAACAAATAATGGGAGTTCCCATCGTGGCTCAGTGGTTAACAAATCTGACTAGCATCCATGAGGATGCAGGTTCAATCCCTGGCCTTGCTCAGTGGGTTAAGGATCCTGCATTGCTGTGAGCTGTGGTGTAGGTCACAGATGTGGCTCGGATCCCACGTTGCTGTGGCTGTGGCATAAGCTGGGGGGCTACAGCTCTGACGGACCTCTAGCCTGGGAACCTCCATATGCCATGGGTGAGGCCCTAAAAAGCAAAAAATAAAATAAAATAGAACAAATAATGAGTAACATTTATAACCTGCTAGATGAATATTTAGGATCTTTAAAATGTTACAATACTTTTGTTTAAAGTGCTACTTCTAATAAATATATGTTAATTAACTTACCATTTGGAGTAGTGTTCTAAGAGTAGAAAATAGAAAAAATTACCCTTAAAATTTAGTTAGAGGTAATGGGCAGAACAGAAAATTATGTAAAAGCTTTGCTTGGCTATGCTTTTACAGAAAGCAGGGTCACTGCGCTGCAGGAGACAGAAGCAGTTTCCTATTACAATAACTTGCAAGACTGAAGCATTATCTTACCCTCAATGAACAACCAACAGCTGAGTTCAGCACCTCCAGGGTCCAAGGCGTTATTGGAAATTATATCTTAGCCCAACTAGTAGAAAGCAAACCTCTCCAGGAGTTCTTCTGATTTATCTCTCTATTCCCAACATTACTAGCCTCTCGGTCATGCATAAAAGCAGTTCTGACCTCTACTCCTCACTTGCCAGATGAAGTAGAAGGGGCAGGAGAGGTAACAGTAAGAACCACCTTTCCAAAATTATGTGCTCTTCAAATCAATAGCCACTAAGATTATATTGTTACAGGAGTTCCCTGGTGGCCTAGAGGTTAAGGTCCTGGTGTTGTCACTGCTGTGGCTCAGGTTCAACCCCTAGCCCAGGTATTTCCACATGCCAGAGGGTGGCCAGAAAAAAAAAAAAAAGATTACACTGCTATAAATACGTATGTGTTGATTATTTGGAAAGGAATAAAGCAAAATGGCAATATAGAACAAAATTTTCCCTGAACAATCAGTAAACAAGTAAAATAAAAACTCACCTGAGGGTGGGGGGATGCACTGTGGGTTTGGGATACAAAATCTATAAAATTGACTTGTGATGATTTATGTACACCTATAATTGAAATAAAATCCATTAAGAAAAAAAAACTCACCTGAAAACATTTTTACAAAATCATCAGTAGACATACTCATCATCACATCTGCCCGATCGGAGGGCTCTCCATAGCCCACATTCCCACCCTTGCTTTTAAGATCAAGAAACCACGTTCCACCATCTTCACCTACACGGAAAATAAAGATATAAAAATAAATGTTAAAAAAGCCCTGTTCTTCTTAAACTTAGTAACTATACAGTTTGAATAATCTTAAATAATGCTGTTACAATCCCCAGACCTCTATCAAATCCAGCCAATATTTATTAAGTGCTTATGTGCCAAGCATTAGGCTAGGCTCTGAAGACTCTACAATAACATGGTTCTTACAAAAGAGGAAGTGGAGGGTGATGTGGAGTCAGGAAAGCCCAGGTGAAGCTGAGATATAAACGTTAAGTAAGAATTTGCTAGATGGGGAACAGAAAGAAGTACAGAAGGACTGGTAGGTAGACGAGAGTGGAGAGTGGCCTCAGATGAGCTCATAAGGTAAGTTGTCCAGAGGCAGAGTGCAACATTTACAGAAGCATCCAGCACAGAAGACTGGCAAGGCATGATTACAGAGAGGAATAGCATACGGCATTTCCAGAAGGAAAGAGTGGTCAACAGTCTCAAATGTTGCAGCACGATAATAAGAATGACAAATGCCACTTGTGACAGAGAAGTCACTGAGGATCCTGGTGAGAGCAAAGTCAGTGGGGAAAACTGACACCAGAGCAGAGTAAATTGTAGGTGGAAATAAGTTTGGCTCTGAAAGGGAGAAGAAAGATGGGGGTGGGTGGTGTAATTGGGAGGGTCATTGCTGTTGTTTAGTTTTAAAGATAGAATAGACTCTGGAATGTTAAATACCACTGGGGAGGAGGCTTCAGGGTGAAGAGGTGGAAGAGAGAACATAAATAATAGCGCAAATTTGGAATTCCCGTCCTGGCTCAGTGGTTAACGAATCCGACTAGGAACGATGAGGTTGCGGGTTTGATCCCTGGCCTTGCTCAGTGGGTTAAGGATCCGGCGTTGCCATGAGCTGTGGTGTAGGCTGCAGACGCGGCTTGGATCTGTGTTGCTGTGGCTGTGGTATAGGCCGGTGGCTACAGCTCCTATTAGACCCCTAGCCTGGGAACCTCCATATGTCGCAAGTGCAGCCCTAGAAAAGGCAAAAAAATTGAAAAAAAAAGCTCAAATTCCCTGAGGAGGCCAGAGCAAATGGGATCTAGAACTCTGCCTCTCAAAGTATGATCCATGAACTGCAAAACTGTCACCATATCAGAAATACAGACTGCAGACAACAAGGTCCTACTGTATAGCACAGGGAACTATATTTAATGTCCTATGATAATCCATACTGGAAAATAATGTTTTTAAAAAGAGTATATGTATATGTATAACTGAATCATTCTGCTGAACAGCAGAAATACAACATTGTAAATCAACTATACTTCAATTTTAAAAAAAGAAATACAATGGAATATTATTCAGCCTGAAAAAAGAAGGAAATCCTACATTTGTGACAAGGTGGACAAAACTAAGGATGTTATAATAACTGAAATAAACCAGACATAGAAGAATGAACACTGCAAGACTCCATAAATTAGATATGAGGTATCTAATACGGTGAAACTCATAAAAGCAGGGAGTAGAACACTGATTCCCAGGAGCTGACGGGGAGGAGGTAATAGGGAGTTGAGTTCAATTGGTATAAAGGCTCAGATATGCAAGATTAGTTATTGCTAGAGATCGCTGTATAGCATAGTGCCTATAGTCAATAACACTATATGCTGCACCTACAATGTGCTGAGGACAGATATCATGTTAAGTGTTCTTACAACAAAAACAAAATACCCAGGAGTTCCCGTTGTGGCTCAGTGGTTAGCAAACCCGACTAGCATCCATGAGGACACAGGTTCAATCCCTGGCCTCACTCAGTGGGTTAAGGATCCGGCGTTGCTGTGAGCTGTGGTGTAGGCTGCAGATGAGCTCAGATCCCGCATTGCTGTGGCTCTGGCACAAGCCGGCAGCCACAGTTCCAACTGGACCCCTAGCCTGGGAACCTCCATATGCGGCAGATGCGGCCCTAAAAAACAAAAAGACCAAAAAAAAAAAAAAAAACAACCAAAGAGACACGGGAAACTTTTGGAGGTGATGGATATGTTTATTATTACCTTAACTTGGTGATACTTTCATAGGTATGTGTGTATGTCAAAACTTATCAAATTGTATACATATGTGCAATATGTATAATTTTTTGTACATAAAAAAAACAAAAACAAGGAGTTCTCGTCGTGGCGCAGCAGTTAACGAATCCGACTAGGAACCGTGAGGTTGCGGGTTCGATCCCTGCCCTTGCTCAGTGGGTTAAGGATCCAGCGTTGCCGTGAGCTGTGGTGTAGGTCGCAGACGCGGCTCGGATCCTGTGTTGCTGTGGCTGTGGCGTAGGCCAGCGGCTACAGCTCCAATTAGACCCCTAGCCTGGAAACCTCCACATGCTGCAGGTACGGCCCTAAAAAATGATAAAAGGCAAAAACAAAAACAAGAGTTCCCACTGTGGTGCAGTGGGTTAAGGCTCTGACTGAAGTGGCTCGAGTCACTGCAGAAGTGCGGGTTCGATCCCTCAGCACACTGGGTTAAACGATGTGGCATTGCCACAGTTGCTGCTCATATTCAGTCCCTGCCCCTGGTGCCTCAGGTGCTGCGGGTGCAGCCATAATAAAAAAAAAAGTCAAAACACAAATCAACAAACATTTCCAACCAAAAAATTAAAAAAGAAAATAAATACAGACTTCAGACACTGCCTCAGATCTACTGAATCAGAGCCTGCATTTCAGCATGACCCCAGGGGATCAGGATGGACATTAAAGCTTAGGACACATGGATGTGGAGTTGAGCTCTGTCTACTGGGAGGGGAAGAAGAGAGGTCATGTCTACATCAGTTTGTTATCAGATGGCAGGAAGCTGAAGGAATTTCTGTCTGTAGGCTTCCCTTATCTCTGGAAAAGAGGAGGTGGGGTTATCAGCTGAACCTGGCAGGGACGGAATGAAGGGAGAGATGGGATATTTGAAGAACACTGAGAGGTTGAAAATAGTCACTGTGGAAAATGAGGCAATCAGTTGACCACAGACACACAATTATGACATGCTGCTTAGACTCCAGTTGGAGAAGGGCAGTGACGGACTTCTACTGGTACAGATTCACTGGCTGATATGATCCAACCCTCCCCCCGCCCCATTTCTCCAGCAAGGCTTAGGAGCCTGGATACAAGTGTGGAGCAGCTAGAGTTTGACTGATTCAGGACTAGGATTCTGACAGTTGTTGACATAGGCACAAGATCAGGAAGTTTAGGATACAGGCAAGAGTGAATAAAGCAACAGACAATGGGTTCTAAGAACAGGGAGTAAAAACAGGAAGGTGCAGATGGATTAAGATAAAGCAGAGGTGACAAAGGTAAAAGAACTGATAACATGAAAGTTTGTGTACAATGGGACTCCAGTCACTAATTCTCAAAACTATTGTTAACATTATGAATACTGTATCAAGAAGAAAACTATTGAGAGGTTTTAAAAGCTGACTGCATTCATACTGACCTGAATAATCTCAAAAAATAAAAAATGGCAATGTGCCACGGCTGATAAATTACTGTATTCCACTACCTGTCATGATCCATACACCCTTCTAAGGTGAACTAGGATTTTCTCTCAATCACATATGTCAAAGAGTTATTTAACACTAGAAGTATGTATAATGAAATTTTATTTTACATACGTCCATAGTCACTGATATTAACTTAAAAATATAAATCAGTAGAACAGAAAAAAACTACAAAAACAACTAGAAAAACAAGTATACCACTTACATGCAGAACTACCAGTTTAAAACAAGTAGAGGAGTTCCCGTCATGGCACAGTGGTTAACGAATATGACTAGGAACCATGAGGTTGCAGGTTCGATCCCTGGCCTTGCTCAGTGGGTTAACAATCCAGCGTTGCCATGAGCTGTGGTGTAGGTCGCAGATGCGGCTTGGATCTGGTGCTGCTGTGGCTGTGGTGTAGGCTGGCAGCTGTAGCTCCGATTCGACCCCTAGCCTGGGAACCTCCATATGCCATGGGTGCGGCCCTAAAAAGCCAAAAAAAAAAAAAATTAATAAAAAATAAATGAATAAAACAAGTAGATATAATTATGGGTCAACATATATGAACCCAATGTTAACCACAACTCAAAAACTGTAACAGATATACAAAAACCAAAAAGAAAGGAACATAAAAATCAAATCAGTAGTTACTTGCTGCTCTTAAATGTCTACATTCTAGGGTAAGGGTTTTGGACATAACCAACTATCCAGGTGATTACTACCGGAGGCTGATATACTTCCAAGGGAAATAGCCTACTTTGTTTCCTAAAAGTTCAGATCACTAGAAGTAACCTTTACCTGAGAGTTCAAATTGATAGACCGCTTGAGTGGCTTTAACAATCTCTTCGCTGAGGGATTCCTTAACAATTCTGAATGTTTCTTCCACAGCTCTAGAACGTGGTTTTGGTGGTGGCTGCGACTTCTCTTTTTTTAATTCTGGAACAGCATCTATAAAATATCACACATATAACTGAATCACTATGTTGTATACCTGAAACTATTACAACATTATAAGTCAACTACACTTCAACTAAAAAAAAAAAAAAAACAGAGCTCCCGTCATGGTGGAGCAGAAACAAATCTGACTAGTGTCCATGAAGACGCAGGTTTGATTCCTGGCTTTGCTCAGCGGGTTGGGGATCCGGTGTTGCTGTGAACTGTGGTGTAGGTTGGAGACATGGTTTGGATTCCAAGTTGCTGTGGCTGTGGCTGTGGCCGGCAGTTGCAGCTCTGATTCAGCCCTAGCCTGGGAACTTCTGCATGCCATGAGTGCAGCCCTAAAAAGAGCAAAAAAGAAATAAAACCATCAAGGAAGCCACAGATAAAAAATAACAATAATTTTTTTCTTTCCCCTCCCCCCCCCTTTTTTTTTTACTAGTTTAGGGCCATACCCACAGCAAATGGAGGTTCCCAGGCTAGAGGTCCAATTGAAGCTGTAGATGCCGGCCAGTGCCACAGCCACAGCAACGTGTGATCCAAGCAGTGTCTGCAACCTACACCATAGCTCACAGCAACACCGGATCCTTAACCCACTGAGTAGGGCCAGTGTTGGAGACCATGGAAGGGCTGAACTCTGCAGAAGGCAAGTATCTGTGGACACAGAGTTCTAAAATACAGAATTTCCTTCAAAGACAAGATAAAGGACTTAATGCATTAACCATGTTATTATATAAACAACTGCATTATGTCTTAAGGATACACCCTTTGATATCACTAAGAAGATAACCTTCCTGCCCACTAATCTTGTCACCTTCCACACTAATTTCATCATATTCCTCAATAAAAATCATGTGGGCTGAAACCTAGGTGCCTTTTGTTCTGCGGAACAGAGTGCCTCCTGGTCCCCCACTTTCTAAATCTAAAAGTCTTGTGTGTTTCGTTATAGCATGCCGTCCCTCTTCCAGGACTCCCTGTTGCCCTGCAGTGCTGGATGCAGCAGAGCGGTGCCCAACATGGGGCTGGAAGAGAAGGTCTGCCACGAGCGGAGAAAAAAAAAGGAAGATCTGCCACGAACAGGAAAAGGTGAAACTACAGGTAGGGGAGAGGGTAGGCTTGCACTCGATGGAGTCGCGACTGTGAGTAGGCAAGTAGAAACTTTAAACCAGGATAACAATGGGGCAGAATCAATCACAGGAAACTAAACATTATATTCAATGATACTATGGTCCCGGAATGTTGGGATCTTCTAGGAGAAAATTTAAAGCGCACCTATCAGTCTGGGACCTCTCTTTCTATTTCTGTTTTCTCTACATGGGGACTAATAAGACAGGTTTTGGAAACTTTGCAGGAGCATAAAGAAAAGCCCATGCCTTCTGCTCCCCCTCAGACCGATCCCTTTCTTGATGAGAGTTTTCATAAGTCTTTAGCTGTGGAGACAGTACTAACTCCCCTTCAATCAGCCCTAAAATCTGCTAGTTTAGAGGACCGGACCTTTTTAGCATGCCCTATAACACTGCCCCCGATCCTCAAGAACCAGGACAAGTTGTCCATACACATAACCCTTTTGATTTTAAAGCTCTTTGGGAGAGTGTAATACAGAATGGAGTTACAGCTCTCTTTACTATGAGCATGGTAGAAAGCATGGGGACATTTCAGCTTCCCCCCATGGGTCTGGCATATGATAGCCAAAGCCATCCTAGATGATGAAGACTATTTAATTTGGAAGTCTAGTCTTTCAGATTTTTGTCAGGAACAGGCTCATTTAAATCAGAGAAATAATGTTCCAGTTACTTTTGAAATGTTTGTTGGGACAGACCCTTTTCTTGATTTAGCAAAACAACTGACTTGCAGTCCTCGGGCATATGAGCAGTTGAGCCTAACTGCCCGAAAAGCATGGATGACAATTCCTGAGAGAGGAAATCCACAAGGATCTTTTGTATAGTGCCTTCAAGCCCTACAAAACCTTACCCACAACTTGTGGACCGCCTAACTCGAATGGTACGTCGCCAAGTAGCACATTCTCAGGCAGCTGATATCTTAATTAAACAATTCAAATATGAAAATGAAAATAAAGACAGTAAAAGGGCAATGGCCCCTATAAGAAATTCGGGAGACATCTCTAATTTTATTAAGGTGTGTCAAGATGTAGGGAGTACAGGCTACGCTCAAGCAATGCTTGCTGCAGCCACTGAAAAGAATGCTTAGCAGCTGAGGAAAGAAATGTTTTAATTGTGGAAAAAGAGGACATTTCCAGAAAGAATATCAAGCTCAATTAAAAATGAAATCATTCCTAGCAAGAGGACTATCTCTAGGACCTAGCTGTAACCCTCGTTTATGTCCTTGTTGTCATAAAGGAAATCATTGGGCTGATCAATGTCGGTCTAAGTTTCACCAAAACAGCACTCCATTAACAACTCCAGTGCTGGGAAACTTGAATTGGGGCCTGCCCGGGCCCTGCCAAACAATGAGGGCATTTGTGGCCCAAACCGAAAAGGAATCCAGTCCCTCACAAGGGCCACTCCCGGTAGTGCAGGGCTGGCTTTACCCTGCACCACAGCAGCAGTTTTAACATAGGAAGAGGGCATTCAGGCCATTTCTACCGGAATTTATGGCCCTCTTCCCCGAGGCACTGTAGCCCTCATTATAGGGAGAAGTGACTTGACAATGAAAGGCTTACAAATTTTGCCTGAGGTGATAGATGCAGACTAGCAAAGAGAGATTAAGGTGGTGGCAAAATCTGAAACCATGCATACTTTGCAACCTGGGATGAGAACTGCTCAATTGTTGTTGCTGCCATGTCTTAAAACAGGACAGAGTTGCCAGAAGGAAAGGGGAACATCAGGATTTGAAAGTTCAGGGATTCTCAGGTCTTTTGGACTCAGGAAGTCACAGCTGAACGTCCACAAATGACTATTAAGGTTAATAGAAAAAATATAAGGGGATTAACAGACACTGGAGCGATGTTTCTGTTATTTGTTATAGTGATTGGCCTCCTGCATAGCCTTTAATTACCCCTGAAACTAAATTGAGGGGATTAGGAGTTCCCACGAGAGTCCATCAAAGTCAGCAGATACTTTCCTGGGTCAGACCAGAAGGAAAAATGGGTTATTTTAAATCTTACGTGGCTAATATACCCGGCACTTTATGGGGAAGAGATCTTCTGTCTGCCGTGAGACTTAAATTAACAACTAAGGATGTCTACTGTGGCAATATTAATGATTCTTCCCCTGGATGGAAATTAATGAAAAATTTAGGTTACCAAAAACAAACAGGTTTAGGAAAAAACCATCAAGACATAAAAGAACCTATAAATTTGCCCTTTAAGTTTAATAAGCATGGAATAGGATTTGATGAGGATTTTTAATAGGGGCCATTGAAAATTCTCCTCTAGCCCATGAAGACCCCTTACAATGGATTAATGATAATCCAATTTGGGTAGATCAATGGCCCCTAACTCTGGAGAAACTGATTAAAATACATGAGCTAATAGCTCAGCAATTACAAGCAGGACGTATTGAAGAAATGGACAGCCCATGGAATACACCTATTTTTACTATCCCCAAAAAATCAGGTAAATGGAGGCTATTACATGACTTAAGAGAAATTAATAAGACTACGTACACTCTGGGAGCCTTACTACCAGGCTTGCCTTCTCCTGCTGCAGTTCCCTTAGATTAGGCTTTAATTGTTATAGATTTAAAGGATTGTTTTTTCACCATATCTTTAGCCCCTCAAGATAAATGTAGATTTGCTTTCTCTGTTCCTGCTTTAAATAACAAAGCACCTATGAACCGATATCAATGGAAAGTATTGCCACAGGGCATGAAAAACAGCTCCAAAAATTTGTGGATAGAGCCTTAGCTCCTGTTAGACTTAAATATCCTGAGGCATATATTATTCATTACATGGATGATATTCTCCTCTCTGCTCCAAAAGAACAATAAGTTTTTAGCATTTTGCTAGATAATGAAATCTATCTTAATAAAAAGGGGCTTATTATAGCCCCAAATAAAATTCAAAAAGTCCCTCCATTTCATTTAGGGACTCTGATAGAGGGCCATACTATTCGGCCACAGAAAATGCAAATTCACAGGGACCATTTGAATACATTAAATGACTTTCAAAAATTATTGGGAGATATTAAGTGGCTACGACCTTATTTAGCAATTACTACACATCAATAAACTCATCTTTTTAAAACACTGAAGGGCGAACCTGACCCTACCTCCCCACGTTCATTGTCTCCTGCAGCCCTCAAAGAATTACAGCTGGTTGAGGAAAAAATAAATAAGGCACAGTTGCAATGTACTGATTATGATAATCCTATTATTCTGATCATGTTGCCTTCCATAAATTCACCTGCAGGGGTTCTAGTTCAAGAAATGCCACAGTTTGGCATTATTGAAAGGATCCATCTTTCCAATCAAGAAGTAAAAACAGCAACACTTTATGTGGACCTCATAGCTAAAACTATTATTCAAGGCAGACACTGTCTTAATTGATTGGAGCAGATCCAAATGTTATACATGTCCCTTTGGACAAATTTATGAGAGAAACGTTATTCCAAACCTCATTGCCATGGCAGACTGCTTTAGCTGGATATACAGGGGAACTTGATAATCATCCACCCAAAAATAAACTTATAAAATTCCTACAAGAGACCTCTTTTATATTTCCAAAAGTTACCAGGTCATAGCCTATTGCTAAAGCTCTTACTTATTTACAGATGGACCTTCTAATGGTAAAGCTGGCATTCAAGGTTCCAAATATTACCAAAATTATATAAACGTCTTACACTTCAGCTCAAAAGGTGGAACTAATGGCTGTTAAACAAGTTTTAAAAATAATCTCGTGTCCTTGTAATATTGTTTCAGATTCTCAATATGCGGCACAATTAGTACAAAAATTAGAAACAGCAAAATTGAAAGAACTAGATGATAGTTATTTCAATTTTTTTTTTGTACACAACAAATTATTAGACAGGGGACATCACCATTTTTTATTACTCATATACGTTCTCATACTTCTTTACCAGGTCCTTTACATGATGGTAATCATAAAGTGGACCAGCTTATAACTTCTATTTTTGAAACTGTTTGTGCTTCACATGCACTTCTCCATCAACCTGCAGCAATGCTGCGTAGACAGTTTAGTCTGTCTCGTGCTATTGCCCAAGATATTATTAAATCCTGTCCATCGTGTCAAAGCTTAGCCCAGGCGTATACCAATGACGGAGTCAATCCTAGAGGACTAAAAAGTAATCAACCATGGCAAATGGATGTTACTCATGTTAATAGTTTTGGTCATTTAAAATTTGTTCATGTTATTGTTGACACATATTCCTCTGTTCTTTGGGCCCTGGTTCAGGCAGGTGAGACTATTCGACATGCCAAAAACCACTGTTTGGAAGCTTTTGCTGTTTTGGGCCTTCCACAATGTATTAAAACTGATAATGGTCCTGCTTATGCTAGTAAGGCTTTTGCTGAATTTTGTCAAATCTGGGGTATTTTACATGTCACTGGCATCCCTTGTAATCCCCGAGGACAAGCTATAGTAGAACGTGCACGTCATAAACTGAAACTCCAACTTAAAAAACAAAAGGGGGAACAAGAAGCCTCTTCCCCCACAAGACTATTAAGACAAGCTTTGCTTATTCTAAATTTTTTCATTTGTAATGAACAAGGAATAACGCCCATGGAACGGCACTATGGTCAGCGTACTCCTGGTACCTCTACATTAATATACTAGAAAACACCTGAGGAAAACATATGGAAAGTCCCTGATCCTTTAATAACCTGGGGGAGAGGTTATGGTTTTGTCTTTCCAGATACGGTGGCCACACCTTTTTGGATTCCTGGCGGGTGTGTGAAACAGTGGCATGGAGGAAGACCGACTGACACAGCTTCCAGCAAGTGACCTTGGGATCCTGGGATTGGTGTAATACTCCATTTTATAAGCCAGGCTTCCTCTACAGACAAAAACTACATAAGTTAGTACACTGCCCACCAACTCTGGTTCTGGTCTTAATTGACATGGCCTTTAAGGTCTCAGGGAAGAGGCTTGAGAGTATTCAGGGAAATTTTTATTGGCCTTAAGGAACAAAGGCATCTCACAGGAGGAACTTTCCTGTGCCTTTGAGATGCAAATGTTTTACCTGGCCTTCTAAAACCCTTATCTCACCATCATTTTGTAGTACAAATTTTAGAATAAGGGGTATAGTGGGAAGTTTAATTTTCAGGGACAAACAGGAGTCCTAAGCCTTTTTCTTTAACATTAGTAATAAGAAGCTTGGCCATCTATACTGGTGACTATGATTTGTTCCATCTGCCAGAAACCGAATTTGAATCCAGTCTCTCTTGCAACTGACAGGTTTTATACAGTTGTAGCTTCTTCGTGGCTGAAACCTCGGAATGGGATATGTGAGGTCTTTGTTTTGCTTGTTTGTATGTGTCTTTGTGTGTGTTATATATGTATGGTATTGCCAAAATTAATTCATAAAAGAGCTCTACTTAATTGGCTTAAAGGAAATTAAGCACTTACATAAATTCTCAAAATATATAAAGTAGACTAATTTTTGGTTCATATGAACTGGAAAATATTCAGTATTTGATATTCATTATTAGATGTTATTATTAAAGTTAAACTTCATGATCTAATTAATATAGACATGTCTTTAGAGTCATCAACATAAGTACAATACCTATTGCACCTAAGTTTGTTAAAAGTCTTATGAGATACTGAGGCCTCAGTTACTATACAGAGAAACTAAAGCCATTTAAGACTATTAATCAGTACATTTGGTGCCATCCTGAGATGTTCTGTACAAGAAAGCACATGCTTTTAGAAATTATAAACGACAGTCTATGGTTGCTTCAAAAAGTAGGAATAGTAAGCTAGTACAAAACTTCAATTTGGATAGCATCTGTTAAAAGGTTTTCTTATAATGCTGCTTTTGCTAACAGATTATATGAATTTCTTTCTTTTTTTTTTGTCTTTTTTAGGGCTGCACCTGCGGCATATGGAGGTTCCCAGGCTAGGGGTTTAATCGGAGCTATAGCCACCGGCCTACACCACAACCACAGCAATGCCAGGATCCGAGCTGCATATGCAACCTACACTACAGCTCACGGCAACACCAGATCCTTAACCCACTGAGCGAGGACAGGAATTGAACCCGCAACCTCATGGTTCCTAGTCAGATTCATTAACCACTGAGCCACGAGGGGAACTCCTGAATTTCTTTGCTTTAATTTGTATTTGCTTTGAAGCTCTTTGTTATCTTGGTTGAATGAATAAGTAATGTTAATCAATAATCTATGTTTCCATCCGAATTTGGCTATGTTTGGTTAAAGTTTGGGTTATTTTAAGAAAAAGACTGTTTTGATTCATATTCTAGTTTTGTGTATTGAGATTAGTATTCACTGCTTAATACTCACCTCCCAAATAGTCCTTTGCTGCTATATCATATTATTATAAACTTTAACTGAGTTATTAAGAAAAATAAGCTAAGCTTGTTTCTGAAGCTGACTGAGATAATGTCTCTGGGTGAATATCAGATGTCCCATGAAAACCACGGTAATATATATACATCCTGGGAAAGTATCATTTATGGGGTTGTCTCCAGCCTAGATAAGAGGTTTCGCTTATTATTGATGTTACTAGGTGGGATCCCCTCACCTGGCCAGTTAATATCTGCTCTGACCCAGACCTTACATTTTCATCTAATGTTAACAGGGTGAAAGCTCTTAACTTAAAATTTTGTTTATGACTTTACTAATACTATCTATATTATTTTATTAACTGTTTTCACAAAGTTGCTATTTCTTTTACTGCCAAATTTGTAACTGAATCTCTGATGAAATGATACATGGTTCCATATGAGGCCAATGATCTCTAATATGAGAAAATGCAACAACAGGAAATACTTTCCTGGACCATAACAGACTAGGAAGATAGGTGGTCCACAGACTTTTGGCTTCTGATAATAACGCCCAGTCCAGTAACAGCACACTGAGTTGCCCATCAGTGAAGTCTTTGCAGATATAGGAATATTCATTCCTAGCATCGTGGGACAAAATGGTCATGATATGCCTACCAAAATGATGGTCAAATCTATGACCATGGGGGAGCACTGTGAACTGAAGTCTGACACTTGCCATCAGCCTCTACATGGAGTAAAACATGAGCCATTGCAGCTGCCAACCTGCGGCACCCCCTGAGCAGAGCTCAGCGTGGAGACCAGGAGTGAGGCACTCTGTGCTTTGAGAAAACTGATAGGACAGGCCTTTCAGATAGTTACATTTCAGATAAGGATTTCTATAGGCTCAAATTCTTGCATCTTCTCAAATCTAGAAAAACAGAAATCATTAACAGTGGCATCTGCATTGACATTAGAAAAGACAGAATAGAACAGCTGTAGGTCAGACATCCAAGGTAAAACTAGGAAACATTATGGGAATAATTTTAGACAACTCTTTGTATTGCTAAGAACTTAAGGTTTCTGTGCCCTGTCAGACTTGATACCACCAGATATTCCCAAAGCAGCATCACATGACAGTTGCAATCTTACAGTTTAAAAGTCTGGAATGATAAGTTCCCAGAAGGATGGAGACAGACCCCCACTCACTGAATGTGACTGTTCACATTGAAGACCTGCTGCTGACATGGTCTGCAAAATCAGATCGATCCATAGAAAACTAATGAATGCCCAACAATCAAAATTTACACTGACAGTTCTTATGCAACAAATAAATAAAAAAGGGGGACCATGGAAGAGCCAAACTCTGCAGAAGGCAAATAACTATGGATGCAGAGTTCTAAAGTACAGAATTTCCTTCAAAAACAAGATAAAGGACTTAATGCATTAACCATGTTATTATATAAACAAGTACATTATGTCTTAAGGATGGATATCACTAAGACCTTCCTGCCGACTAATCCTGTCACCTTCCACACTAATCTCATCATGTTCCTCAATAAAATCATGTGGGCTGAAACCTAAGTGTCTTTTGTTCTGTGGAAGAGAGTGCCTCCTGGTCCCCCACTTCCCTTTTTTTTTTTTTCCATTGCTTAATGAATTTTAATTCAATTATAGGTGTACAAAAATCATGACAACTCAATTTGATAGCATTTGCATCCCAAACCCTCACCGCATTCCCCCACCACCCAAGATTGTCTTATTTAGAAATGAAAGGATTTCCAAAGTCTGTGAGTCATTGTCTGTTATGCAAAGAAGTTCCTTGTGTCTTTCTAGTTTCCACATGTAAGCGGTAGCATTTGGTGTTGCTGTCTAATTGTGACTGGTTTCACTTCATATGATAATTTCTAGATCCATCCATGTTGCTATAAATGTTATTTCATTCCTTTTAATGACTGAGTAATAGTCCATTGTGTGTATGTACCATATCTTCCCTATCCACTCCTCTGTCGATGGGCATTTAGGTTGTTCCCATGACCTGGCTATTGCATAGAGTGCTGCAATGAACACTGGAGTACATGTGTCTTTTCGAGTCATGCTTTCCTCTGGATAGATGCCCGGGAGTGGGATTGCTGGATCAAATGGTAATTCTATTTTGAGTTTTCCAAGGAATCTCCATACTGTTTTCCACAGTGGTTGCACCAATCTGCATTCCCACCAACAGTGTAATAGGGTTCCTTTTTCTCCACACCCTCTTCAGCAGTTACTATTTGTAGACTTTTTGATTGATGGCCATTCTGGCTGGTGTAAGGTGGTACCTCATAGTGGTTTTGATTTGCATTTCTCGAATGAGGAGCGATGTTGAGCATCTTTTCATGTGTTTATTTTCCATCTTCATATCTTCTTCAGAGAACTGTCTGTCTAGATCCTCCACCTATTTTTTGATGGGGTTTTTTTTTGGTATTGAGCTGTAGGAAGTGTTTGTAAATTTTGGAGATTAATCCCTTGTCAGTCGATTCATTTGCAAATATCTTCTCCCATTCTGTGGGTTGTCTTTTCGTTTTGTTTAGAGTTTCCTTTGCTGTGCAGAAACTTTGAATTTTAATTAAGTCCCATTTGTTTATTTCTCTTTATATTGTCCTCACTCTGACACATGGATCTGAGAAGATGTTGCTATCATTTATGTCAGAGAGTGTTTGGCCTATGTTTTCCTCTAAGAGTTTTATAGTATCTGGTCTTATATCTAGATCTTTAATCCATTTTGAGTTTATTTTGTGCATGGTGTTAGGAAGTGTGCTAGTTTCATTTTTTTACATGTAGCTGTCCAGTTTTCCCAGCACCACTTATTGAAGAGGCTGTCTTTTCTCCAATGTATATTCTTGCCTCCTTTGTCATAGATTACTTGACTATAGATGTGTGGATTTAATTCTGGGCTTTCTATCCTGTTCGACTGATCTATATTTCTGTCTTTGTGCCAGTACCATACGGTTTTGATGACTGTAGGTTTGTAGTAGAGTCTGAAGTCAGGAAGCCTGATTCCTCCAGCTCCATTTTTCTTTTTCAGGATTTCTTTGGCTATTCTGGGTTTTTTGTGTTTCCAGACAAACTTTAAAATATTTTGTTCTATTTCTGTGAAAAAGGTCCTTGGTAATTTGACAGGGATTGCATTGAATCTGTAGATTGTCCTCAGTGGTATAGTCATTTTGATAATATAGACTCTTCCAATCCAAGACCATGGTATGTCTTTCTATCTGTTTGTGTCATCCTTGATTTCTTTCATCAGCGTCTTATAATTTTCAGAGTACAGGTCTTTTGTCTCTTTAGGCAGGTTTATTCCTAAGTATTTGATTATTTTTGATGCGATGGTAAACGGGATTGCTTCCCTAATTTCTCTTTCTGATCTTTCATTGTTAGTATATAGAAATGCAGTTGATTTCTCTGTATTAATTTTGTATCCTGCGACTTTGCCAAATTCATTGATGAGCTCTAACAGTTTTGTGTAGAGTCTTTAGGATTCTCTAGGTATAGTATCATGTCATCTGCACACAGTGATAGTTTTACTTTTTCCTTTCCAATTTGCATTCCTTTTATTTCTTTTACTTCTCTGATTGCTGTGGCTAGGACTTCCAGAACTATGTTGAATAGTAGTGGCAAGAGTGGACATCCCTGTCTTGTTCCTGATCTCAGCAGGAATTCTTTCAGCTTTTCACCATTGAGAATGAAGTGAGCTCTGGGCTTGTCATAGATGGCTTTTATTATGTTGAGGTAGGTTCCCCCTATGCCCACTTTCTGAAGGGTTTTTATCAGAAATGGGTGTTGGATTTTGTCAAAGGCTTTTCTGCATCTATTGAGAGGATCATATGGTTTTCATTCTTCAGTTTGTTAACGTGGTGTATCACACTGATTGATTTGCGGATTCTGAAGAATCCTTGCATCCCTGGGATAAATCCCACCTGATCATGATGTACAATCCTTTGAATGTATTGTTGGATTCGGTTGGCTAGGATTTTGTTGAGAATTTTTGCATCTATGTTTATCAGTGAGATTGGCCTGTGATTTTTTTCTTTTTTTTTTCTTTTCTTTTTGCCTTCTCTAGGGCCGCACTCGTGGCATATGGAGGGTCCCAGGCTAGGGCTCTAACAGGAGCTGTAGCTGCCAGCCTTTGCCACAGCCACGGCAACGCGGGATCTGAGCCGCGTCTGCAACCTACACCACAGCTCACGGCAACGCCGGATCCTTAACCCGCTGAGCAAGGCCAGGGATCGAACCCACAACCTCATGGTTCCTAGTCGGATTCATTAACCACTGAGCCACGACAGGAACTCCTATTGGAAGTTTTTAAATCACAGTTTCAACTTCAGAAATTGCGATTGGTCTATTCATCTTTCCTATTTCATCTTGGTTTAGTCTTAGAAGATTGTACTTTTCTAAGAATTTGTCCATTTCTTCTAGATTTTCCATGTTATTGCCATATAGTTGCATATAGTAATCTCTTATGATCCTTTGTATTTCTGTGATGTCTGTTGTTACTTCTTTTTCTTTCTTATTTTATTGATTTGTTTCCTCTCTTTTTTCTTGATAAGTCTGGATAAGGGTTTATCAATTTTGTTCATCTTTTCAAAGAACCAGCTTTTAGTTTCACTGATCTTTTCTATGGTTTTCTTCATTTCTATTTCGTTGATTCCTGCTCTGATCTTTATGATTTCTTTTCTTCTACTAACTTTAGGTCTTGTCTGTTTTTCCCTCTCTAGCTGCTGTAGATGTAAAGTTAGGTTGTTTCTGTGAGCTTTTTCTTGTTTCCTGAGGTAGGCTTGTATTGCTATAAACTTTCCTCTTAGAACTGCTTTTGCTGCATCCCAGAGGTTTTGGAGTGTCGTGTCTTTGTTGTCATTTGCTTCTAAGTATTTTTTAATTTCCTCTTTGATTTCTTCAGTAATCCACTGATTGTTTAGTAGCATGTTGTTTAGTCTCCATGTTTGTATTTTTGGCCATTTTTTTCCTGTTGTTGATTTCCAGTTGTGTAGCATTGTGGTCAGAAAAGATGCTTGATATGATTTCAATTTTCTTAAAGTTACCGAGACTTGATTTGTAGCCCAGGATGTGATCAATATTAGTGAATGTTCCGTGCGCACTTGAGAAAAATGTGTATTCTCTTGCTTTTGGATGGAATGTCCTATAAATATCTATTAAGGCCATCTGATCTAATGCTTCATTCAGGGCCTGTGTTTCCTTATTGATTTTCAGTCTGGATGACCTGTCCATTGCTGTAAGTGGGTGTTAAAGTCCCACACTATGATTGTGTTATTGTTATTTCTCCTTTTAAGGTTGTTAGCAGTTGCCTTATGTATTGTGATGATCCTATGTTAGGTGTATAGATATTTAAAATGGTTATATCTTCTTGGATTGATCTTTGATCATTATGTAGTGCCCTCCTTTGTCGCTTAAAATGTTCATTTTAAAATCTATTTTGTCTGATTGGAATATTGCTACTCTGGCTTTCTTTCTTTTTTTTTTTGTCTTTTTGGCATTTTCTAGGGCCGCACCTGAGGCATATGGAGGTTCCCAGGCTAGGGGTCTAATCGGAGCTGTAGCCGCTGGCTGACGCCACAACCACAGCAACGTGGGATCCAAGCCACGTCTGCAACCTACAGCACAGCTCACGGCAACGCCAGATCTTTAACCCACTGAGCAAGGCCAGGGATCGAACCCGCAACCTCATGGTTCTTAGTCAGATTTGTTAACCACTGAGCCACGATGGGAACTCCATCTCCGGCTTTCTTTTGATTCTCGTTGGCATGGAATATTTTCTTCCATCCTCTCACTTTCAATTTGTATGTGTCCCTAGAAGTGAAGTGGGTATCTTGAAGACAGCATAAATATGGGTCTTGCTTTTGTATCCATTCAGCTAGTCTATGCCTTTTGGGGCATTCAGTCCATTAACATTTAGGGTAATTACTGATATGTATGTTCTTACTGCCATTTTATTAACTGTTTGGGTTTTTGTTGCTCTTTTTTCTTCCCTTATTCTCTTGTTGTCTCCTCTCACAAGATGACTATCTTTACTGTTGTATTTGAGTTGATTTTTCTTATTTGTTTGTGTATCAATTGTAGATTTTTGGTTTGCAGTTACCCTGAAGTTTTGATATAGGAGTCTTATGTATAAATGAGATTGTTTTAAGTTGTTGGTTTCCAATTGCACGTGCAACTCCAGTGTCCTGCATTTGTGCTCTCTTCTCATGATTTCTGATTTTGGTAGCATAACTGTGCATGGATGATTTAGTATATTTACTGTATATATGCCTTTCCTGGTGAGCCTTGTCATTTGCGGTGGTTTTGTTTATGGTTGTGGCCTTTTTTTTTTTTTTGACTAGAGAAGTTCCTTTAGGATTTGTTGTAAAGCTGGTTTAGTGTTGCAGAAATCTCTGTAAAGGTTTTGATCTCTCCTTCAAACCCGAAAGAGAGCCTTGCTGAGTAAAGTAATCTTGGTTGGAAGTCTTTTCTTTTCATCACATTAAGTATATTATGCCACTCCCTTCTGGCCTGCAGACTTTCAGCTGAGAAATCTGCTGATAACCTTATCATGCTTCCTTTGTATGCCACTTGTTTCTTTTCCCTAGCTGATTTCAGTATTTTCTCTTTTTCTTTAATTTCGGTCATTTTGATTAATATGTGTCTGGGGGTGTTCCTCCTTGGGTTTATTTTATATGGTACTCGTTGCGCTTCCTGGATTTGAGTGAGTGGTTCCTTTCCCATATTAGGGAAGTTTTTGGCTATTATCTCTTCAAATACTTTGTCCCCTTCTCTCTCTCTCTTCTCCCTCTGGCACCCCTATAATACGGATGTTGGTGTGTTTAACATTATCCCAGAGTTCTCTGAGACTCTGCTCATTTCCTTTCAATCTTTTATCTCTTTTCTCTTTTGCATTAGTGATTTCCACTAACCTGTCCTCCACCTCACTGATTCGTTCTTCTGCCTCCTGTATTCTACTGTTGGCTGCTTCTAAGGAATTTTTTATTTCAGTGATTGTATTTTGCATCTCTTCTTAATTTTTACAGCTTGTATTTCTTTGCTCAGTGTTCCCTGTAAATTATCAGTCTCTGCCTCCAGTTTATTTCCAATGCCTTGTATCATCTTCAGCATCAACAGTCTAAAGTCTCTTTCTGGAAGGCTGATAATCTCATCACTGAGCTGTTTTTCTGGGCTTTTCTCTTTCTCCCTTATCTGAGTTATGGTTTTCTGTCTTTTCATTTTTATAGGTTTTTGGTGTGGTGACCTTTTTGCCAATGATAGAGTTGTAGCCTCTCTTAGTTCTGGTGTTTGCCTCCCCTGTGACTAAAGTTGGTATGCGCGGGGCTTGCTGTAGGCTTCCTGATGGGAGGGACTAATGCCCGCCCACTGGTAGCTGGTTGATTCCTATCCCTCTGATGGGTAGGAGATGAGATTAGAGGCTGGCTGTGTGCCTGAGGGGTCTTTAGGCAGCCTGTTTACTGATGGGTGGGGCTGTGATCCCACCTAGAGTACTGTTTGGCCTGGGGCTTCTCAGTGCTAATGGGAGGGACCAGTTTTTCCCAGAAATGGCCACCTCCAGAGAAATGTAGGCTGATCAATGTTCCCGAAAGCTTCACCTCCAAGGCCCTTCCCCTACAGACACAGTCACCCCTGTTTTCCCAGGAGATCCTCCAAGAACTGCAGTCAGGTTCCACCCGGATTTTTATGGAGACTTTGCTTTGCCCTGGGACCCAGTGCACGTGAAAGTCTGTGTGTGCCGTTCAAGAATGGGGCCTTTGTTTCCCCTGGTCCTGTGGAGCTCCTGTACACAAGACCCGCTGGCCTTCAATGCCAGATCCTGGGGCTCTCTCTCCCTGTGCCAGATCCCCAGGCATGGGGATTTAACGTGGGGCGCAGAACTCTCAGTCCTGTAGCTGAATCTGTGATAGTTACTTTCCAGCCTGTGGGGCTTCCCACCCGGGAGGTATGGGGTTGCTTCTATTGTGTAATCGCCCCTCCTACCTTTTGATGTGTTCTCCTCTTTGTCTTCTGGAGTAGAGTATCTTTTTGGAAGTTTACAGTCCATTTGGTTGAAGGTTGCTCAGCATTTGGTTGTAGTTTTGTTGTTTCTTGGGAGAGAAGTTGAGCTCCAGTCCTTCTATTCCACCATCTTAATCCCTTCCAGAACATACTGAGGACCTCTCTCAATCACTTTAAATGCTCTTGTCAAAAGACACAGTGTACTTGGATTATCATGATAGCCTTCTTTTGTGACTTCTTGCTTCTGCCTTGGCCGACTTTAGTTAGCTCTCCATCACACTGTGCATGATCTGTCTGGCCAGGTACTTAAGTTGCCCTGGGTCTGCACGGAGCCAAGTGAAGAGCTTCGATGGGAGGTTTGAAAAGTCAGTGCTGTCTGGTCATCAGGTCCTGCCTGGTTAGAGGCAATGCCCAGTGCATCCCAGATCACTCACCCTGAAGCAAGGTCCTGAAGCAACACCCCACCCCACCATATGTGGAGGACAGCGGCCAGATCATGGCCTAGTTTTCACTTCTGGTGATGGGAAAGGGGAGATTGCCAGTTATATCCCCATTTTCTAAATCTAAAGAGTCTTGTGTGTTTTGTTATAGCATGCTGTCCCTCTTCCAGGATTCCCTGTTGCCCTTCAGCGCTGGACGCAGCAGGCCAGGGATTGAACCCGTGTCCTCATGGATCTTAGTCAGGTTTGTTAACCACTGAGCCATGAAGGGAACCCCAAAAAGAGTATTATTGAAGGAGTTCCTGTTGTGGCACAGCAGAAACAAATTCATGAGGATGCAGGTTCTATCCCTGGCCTCCCTAATTGGGTTGGGGATTTGGCACCCCTGTGAGCTGTGGTGTAGGTCACAGACATGGCTCAAATCCTGAGTTGCTTTGGCTGTGGTGTAGGCCGGCACCTGTAGCTCTCATTCAACCCCTACCCTGGGAACTTCCATGTGCCATGGGTGTGGCCCTAAAAAGCAAATAATAATAGTAATAATAATAATTATATCATCAATGTAAGTAGCTTTAAAGCCTAAGCAATGTAAGTCACACACAAAATTAATTAGCAGAACAGACTTGCCAATTTGACCCATATGACCAAAATGATCTTAAATATATTCAGTGGCAACTAAATGTAGAAATCAAACTCATGACATAACAGCCAAACATATAAGTTATGATTATAAATGTAAATGACTAACTAAAGACTTCAGATTAGGTAAAAAATAACTACGAAACTATAAACAGTGTTTATACAGATCTAAACAAACTATTGGAATTTTAGTGGTAACAATCACTCCTTTATCACCGCCTCTAAGTTCTAAAACCAAATGAGAAAAGAAGACCGTGGTGACAGGCAGATGGAGATCAGAATATCAACTGTGTGTAAATGGGTGGAATGGACAGTGTAGCCTGAATCAACAGCCAAATAAGCTTCTCAATGATGTTACCTCTAAATTAAATGTATTCGCCTAATCTCTTCATCTCTGGATTGAACCTGCCTTCTCCCATAAGGGAGTGGAAATGCCTCTGTAAATAAAGATCATTAAAAAACTGAGGATAGCCTGCTCTGAAAGAAAGAAGACTCAGAGGGGTCTACAAAGAAATTTGTTTCTTCTCCCAATCTCAACTAGATTGGTCCTCTCAGTGGATGAAGAGGGAGGTCAAACTATGTATTAGTCTCATGAAGGCCCCACTGCCTGGAAACGCAAGGCCAGAGTAATCAAGGCTGCAACTGTTTAATACTTGTATTCACTTAAACCATTGGCCACACCATTCAGCATATGATGAGCCAGGGGTGGAGGTCTGTAATGCATAGGACTGTTTGAATCCCATAGCATGAAGCTGTCCCCAATATCAACCTCTATGCCTTTAGGTATCCTCCTGGAATCATTTGTGGGCAGTTTGGCTGCCCTAGAAACATATGAGAATAATTTATTATTTAAATTAACTCAGGGGTTCCCATTATGGCTCAGTGGTTAACGAATCTGACTAGGAACCATGAGGTTGCAGGTTCGATCCCTGGCCTCACTCAGTGGGTTAAGGATCCAGTGTTGCCGTGAGCTGTGGTGTAGGTCGCAGACACAGCTCGGATCCAGCGTTGCTGTGGCTGTGGTGTAGGCTGGCAGCTGCAGCTCCGATTAGACCCCTAGCCTGGGAACCTCCACATGCCATGTGCGCGGCCCTACAAAAAGCAAAAAGACAAAAAAATTAATTAATTAATTAATTAACTCAGAGGACAATCTGTACTCTAGGCTGAAGATAAACTCTCCATCTATTTGCCAACTCAAATTATACCCAGCCATCTTGTCCAATACAATTCACCAAAGGCTATTAAATAAAATCTAATTGACAGCATAAAGACAGTTCATAGTACAGCATAGCCAATATAAAAGTATCCTCAATTTGTTGAATACAAATTACCTTCCAGGAGTTCCTGTGTTGGCTCAGAGGAAAATGAAATCTGACCAGCATTCATGAGAACTTGCTCAGTGAGTTAAGGATAAGTCACAGGGGCAGCTCAGATCTGTGTGTTGCTGTGGCTGTGGTGTAGGCCAGTGGCTACAGTTCCAATTGGACCCCTAGCCTGGGAACCTCCACGTGCCACGGGTGTGGCCCTAAAAAAGACAAAAAAAAAAGAAAGAACTTCCACTGTGATGTTTCCAGAGACGACAACAACAACAAACAGTAAAATTCTTAGCCTCTTATAAATTAAAGCCCAGCATATATTAAAGATGAAATACTTAATATCCAATGGAGTAAATATAGGATTATTATAGTATTATTATTTAGAAGTCAATTTAGAAATTCAGATATGTATTTCACTATTTAATGCTTGCATGATAAGATGCTCATCTCTAATTATTAGGGAAATGCAAATCAAAACTACCTCACACTAGTCAGAATGGCCATCATCAAGAAGTCTACAAATAATAAATGATGCAGAAGGTGTGGAGAAAAAGGAGTCCTCCTACACTGTTGTTGGGAACACAAGCTGATGCAAATACTATGGAGAACAGTCTGGAGGTCCCTTGAAAAACTAAATGTAGAACTACCATATGATCCAGCAATCCCACTCTTGGGCATATATCTGGGTAAAATCATAATTCGAAAAGATACATGCGCCCCAATGTTCACTGCAGCACTATTTACAAGAGCCAAGACATGGAAACAACCTAAACGTCCATCAGCAGAGGACTGGATAAAGAGACGTGGTACATACATAACATACAGAATATTATTCAGCCATAAAAAAGAATGAAGTAATAACATCTCCAGCAACATGAATGGACCTAGAAATTATCATACTAAGTGAAATAAGTCAGAGAGAGAAAGACAGCTATCCAGCGGGATCACTAATATACAGAATCTAATAAAAATGATACAAAGGAAGCTAAAAAACAAACAGTCTCAGGGAGTTCCTGCTGTGGCTCAGTGGAAACGAATTTGACTAGCATCCATGAAGATGCAGGTTTGATCCCTGGCCTTGCTCAGTGGGTTAAGGATCTGGCACTGCCATGAGCTGCGGTGTGGGTCACAGACATGGCTCAGATCTGGCATTGCTGTGGCTGTGGGTGTAGGCCAGCGGTTACAGCTTTGATTCGACCTCTAGGCTAGGAGCCTCCATATGCTGCGACTGCACCCCTAAAAAGACAGAGGGGGAAAAAAAAAAAGAAAGTCTCAAAGATTTTGAAACCAAACTTATGGTTACCAAACACACAGGAAACGTGGGAGGGAAGGATAAATTAGGGGGCTGGGACTGACATATATATACACTATGATATATAAAACAGATAGATAACAAGGACCTACTGCCTGAAACAGCGAACGAAATCTACTCAATACTATGTAATAACCTATATGGGAAAATAATCTGAAAACAAATGTATATATGTATATGTATAACTAATTTACTTTGCTGCACACCCAAAACTAACACAACTTTTTTTTTTTTTTTTTAATGGCTGACCCTCAGCATATTATAGATCCCTGGCTGGAGACTGAATCCAAGCTGCAGCGATGACTTACACTACAGCTGTAGCATTACTAGACCCTTTAACCTTCTCTGCCAGGCCAGGGATCGAACTTGTAACTCCTTAGCAACCCAAGAGGCTGCAGCTGGAATCTTAACCCACTGTACCACAGCAAGAGCTGCTCCTAACACAACTTTTTAAAAGTCAACTATATTCCAATAAAATTTTTTTTTTAATTTCCAAAGGAAAATAATAAAAGCAAAAAAAATTTTAATGCTGACAATGAAGTGAGGGAGGTACTCATATACTGTATTTATGTAGTATGTATCAGGAGCCTTCCCAATGCCGAATCATCCACTTTTAGTGATCTACTATAAGGAGTCCCCCGGTGGCCTAGTGGTTAAGGATTTGGCTTTGTCACTGCTCTAACTCATGACCTTTTTTATGTGTATCACATATTTTTTTTTTCTTTTTAGGCTGTACCTGCAGCATATGGAAGTTCCTGGGCTAGGGGTCGAATTGGAGCTGCATCTGCTGGCCTATGCCATAGCCACAGCCACGTATGATCCAAGCCTCATCTGTGATCTACACCACAGCTCACAGCAACGCCAGATGCTTAACCCATTGTGAAATGTCGAGGATTAAACCCACATCCTCATGGACACTAGTCAGGCTCTTAACACCCTGAGCCAAAATGGGAACTCCTGTACCATATCCAAATTGATCCTATACACTAGAATTCAGATCATAAATGGCTGATGGAATGTTTGTGTTAAACAGCCTTGACTTAAGTAAGATTGGCTTTGAGTTCCCTGGTGGCACAGGAGTTACGGATCTGGTGTTGTCACTGCTGTGGCTCAGGTCGCAGCTGTGGCAGGGGTTGATCTCTGGCCAGGAAACTTTCTCATGTTGTGGACACAGCCAATAAATAAACACATAAGTAAATAAATAAGATCGACTTGTGGCCAAATGGATATAGTCAGTTTTTTGAATTTTGTTAGTAATTCCAGTTCAATTAAGTACTATCACTGCTTTCCCCCTCTAAAGAGACAACTGAACTTGAATAAGGAATGTTAAACTTTTCAGGGAGATGGAATACCTTCTCAAAACCTATACGAGACTGGTTTTATATTTATATTTCTATAACTGGTTATATGAATATATTTAAATACTGAGAAGTTTCCGCTGTGGTGCAGTGGGTTAAGAATCCAGCTGCAGTGGCTCTGGTCGCTGCAGAGCTGTGGGCTCGATCTCTGGTGCAGTGGGTTAAAGGATCTGGTGTTGCTACAGCTGCAGTACAGGTCGCAGCTGTAGCTCAAATTCAATCTCTGGCCTGAGAACTTCCATGTGCCGTGGGTGTGCCCCCCCCAAAAAAAGGCAAAAAAAATGTTTACTGGATTATTAAGTAGTGGGTGCAAAAGAAAGGTGAGCTTTTTTCCCCTATGGAAATGAGGGACACACAGTGACCTCTGGCTGAGATACTGTGAAGTCAGTATAGAACAGATCTCGATTAAGGATATTAAAAAACATCACCTGGAAGAGTTAAGTTAGACGTAGGCCAGAAATACTGGACCACTACTTATATAAACATACAAAAAAGTCAAGCAGAAGTGCAGTTAACTGAACAATACCTTCTTGATTTAATTTTCTGTAGAAGGAAGAGAAGCTCTAGCCAAAGGAATCTGAGTATTCTGACCCCAAGGAGGAGGGCATTGCTCATGCAGAGACTGATACATGAATCACAATCAATGCACTTGCCATATTCTGATCCTATAGACAAAGATCACTCCTATCAAAGCCTGATGCCAATAAACATTTCTCTTACATTTTACTTATTGAACCCCTCTTGTTTTGAGTCCATGGTCGTGACACTATCTTCTGACTACAATTCTGTTCCCTGGGTAATTATGACCAAAGGGAGAGAACAGGCTGCTCACAGCAACGACACGTTTAGTCTGCGAAATAGCAACTCCTTATTGTAAACTAGTAAACTGGATAACTTGGGAGGAAAATGTGCTAACACTTCAAGCCCTCAGGAGTTAGTAAACTAAGTTTACTGATTAAATTTTGGACTTTGGAATCAGAAAAATATAAATTTAGGAAATCCCCATGTGGTGCAGTGGGTTAAGGATCTGATGCTACACAGCTGTGGCAAGGTTTCGATTCCTGGCTGGGGAATTTCCACGTGCCATGGACGCAGCCAGGAAAAATATAGGAATTTAATCCTGGGTCTGCCACCTGCCAACTAGCTGTATAATCTCCAAGGTAAAAGGAGGACAATGATACCCATCTTGTGGGATTCTAAGAATTAAATGGGATAAAACGTATAAAATACTCAGTATAGTGTCTGGCACATAGCAGGTACCCAATAAACATTTGTTGACATATGTGATAAATAAGTGATTCTAATTATTTAAATTTGGGATTTAAATGAGTTGAGTTTATATGTATCTTCCTTTAAAACACAGACCCGATCTTGCGGTACAAAAATCTGGATTTTGGCCTTGCATATCTTGAAGACAGACTTTTCTAGACTTCGATAAGCTCTCTAATTTCTGCCATTCTGTATGAGGCTTCATCAGGGAAAGAATGATGGTCTTGTTTTAATACTCTGGTATATTCATGTGGCAACCAAATCAAATCTCAAAGCTTTACTTTTTCTTTTTTCTTTTTTTTTTTTTTTTGTGCTTCTTAGGGCTCCATCCATGACATATGGAAGGTCCTGACTAGGGACTGAACCAGAGCTACAGCTGCCAGCCTATGCCACAGACACAGCAACGTGGGATCCGAGCCACGTTTGTAACCAACACCACAGCTCATAGCAACACCAAGTACTTAATCCACTGAGCAAGGCCAGGGATTGAACCTGCATCCTCATGGATACTAGTTGGTTTTGTTTCCACTGAGCCACAATGGGAACTACCTAAAATTTTTTAATATTTAAATTTGAAATGGAGTTATCTCTGGATGGTGAGATTATGAGTAACTATTTTCCTTTCTATACTTTTCAAATTTTCTATAATACAAAAGAAAAGGTGCTTTTTTTTATTACTTGAGTAATTTTTTGAAATTACCTCAAAAAATTTTAGACACAAGAAAAGATAAAGATATAAAAGATAAAGATTAAGCTAGAAATAAAGTTTGGCACTAAATGTATTGTGGTAAGGTCCTATAGGTAAAGAAGAAACGTTTTCCTAAACTTTCTATCTGCCATCTATAGAATCTATGATCACGTAGGAGATTCAGAGACTAAAACAGAAAAATAAGGTGAGGGCCCTGTTATTCCTGTTAAAACAACAGGAGAGAAATTATACTCTTTCGGTAAGCTACTGGCATAATGCTGGAACACAAAGATTAAAATGCAATCTCTGGACCAATACAAGCCAGCTGCTGTTTCTACATCACAAAAACAAAGCAAAAGCCAAACCTCCTGTGAAGTTAATTTCTCCCATAAAGTAGTCACATAACACAAACTCTGAGAATGATGTTAGATGTACTTTGATGTGACACATTTTTCCTCAAAATATCAACATGAAATACCTCAAAACAGTGCCAAGGAAAAGAAATAAAACCTTTAAAAAGGTGTTTTTTAAAGACAACTTTTTAAAAAAAAAAATCATATGAGTGAAGGATCAAGATGGAAGAGGAGTAAGACATCTTGTTCACCTTCTCCCACAAACACAAAAAAAACACATCTACGTGTAAAACAAGTCACACAGAACATCTACTGAACGCTGGCAGAAGAACTTAAACCTCCAAAAAAGGGCAAGAAATTCTTTTTTTTTTTGTCTTTTTGCCTTATCTAGGGCCACACCCCTGGCATATGGAGGTTCCCAGGCTAGGGGTCTAACAGGAGCTATAGCTGCCGGCCTTCACCACAGCCACAGCAACGTGGGATCCGAGTCGCGTCTGCAACCTACACCACAGCTCACAGCAACGCTGGATCCTTAACCCACTAAGTAAGGCCAGGGATCGAACCTGCAACCTCATGGTTCCTAGTCAGATTCATTAACTACTGAGCCATGACAGGAACTCCAGCAAGAAACTCTTGACATAACTGGCTAGAACAAAAGAAAAAGAGAGAGAAAAAGAATCAGGGGAAAGGACATATATAGATCGAAAGTAAGGGGATGGGAAAAGGTATTTCATCCAATGGACGAGACAGGAAAACAGGAGTTGCAATCTTCATATCAGACAAAACAGACTTTAAATGAAGGTCATAAAGAAAGACAAGGAAGGATACTATCTAGTGGTAAAAGGATCCATTCAAGAAGAGGATATTACAATCATTGATATATATGCCCCTAATACAGGAGCACCCAGCGCAACAAATACTAAGAGACATAATAGGAGAAATTGACGGGAATACAATAATAGCAGGATTCTTTAACAGCCCACTCACATCAATGAACAGTTCCTCTAGACAGAAAATCAATAAGGCAACAGAGATCCTAAATGACACAATAGAAAAGTTAGACCTAATTGACATTTTCAGGACATTACATCCAAAAAAATCAGAATATACATTCTTCTCAAGCACACGCAGAACATTCTCAAGGATTGATCATGTACTGGGGCACAAAGCTAACCTCAACAAATTTAAGAGTATAGAGGTTATTTCAAGTATCTTCTCTGACCACAATGGCATGAAAGTAGAAATCAACCACAGGAAAAGAAATGAGAAAAAACTAACCACATGGAGACTAAACAACATGCTACTAAAAATCCAATGGGTAGATGAGGAAATCAAGAAGGAAATTAAAAAATACCTTGAGATAAATGATAATGAAGACACAACCATTCAAAATCTATGGGATGCTCACTCCTGGGCATCCATCCAGGGGAAACCAGGACTCGAAAAGACACGTGTACTCCAGTGTTCACTGCAACACTATGCAATAGCCAGGTCATGGGAACAACCTAAATGCCCATCGACAGAGGAGTGGATAGGGAAGATATGGTACATACACACAATGGAACATTACTCAGCCATTAAAAGGAACGAATTACCAACATTTATAGCAACATGGATCGACCTAGAAATTATCATGCGAAGTGAAACCAGTCAGACAATTAGACAGCAACACCCAATGCTACCGCTTACATGTGGAAACTAAAAAGACACAGTGAACTTACTTGCAGAACAAAGAATGACTCACAGACTTTGGAAAACCTTGGTTTTTTCAAATAAGACAATCTGGGGGGTAGGGGGATGCACTGTGGGTTTGGGATACAAAATCTATAAAACTGACTTGTGATGATTTATGTACACCTATAATTGAAATAAAATCCATTAAGGAAAAAAAAAAAAAAGAATCCTAGGTGGGATGAAATGGATGGTATGAGACCTCATCACGCTACTCAGAATAATACACAATTAAAAACCTATTAATTGTTTAAAAAAAAAATCTATGGGATGCTGCAAAAACAGTGCTTAGAGGGAAATTCAGAGCAATACAGGCCATCCTCAAAAAAAGAAGAAAAATCTCAAATTGACAACTTAACCCAACTCTTAAATGAATTAGAAAAAGAAGAACAAAAAGACCTAAGGTCAGCAGAAGGAAGGAAATCATAAAGATCAGAGAGAAAATCAGTAAAATAGAGATTCAAAAAAAACAACAGAAAAAAATCAGTAAAACCAAGAGCTGGTTCTTTGAAAAATCAGTAAAACCAAGAGCTGGTTTTGAAAAATCAGTAAAACCAAACCACTGGCCAGACTCACCAAGAAGAGGAGAGAAAAAACCCAAATAAACAAAATAAGAAACAGAAAAGGAGAAATCACAACAGATACTGCAGGAATACAAAAAAACATAAGAAAATACTATGAACAGTTATATGCCAACGAATTTGACAACCTAGAAGAAATGGACAACTTTACAACCTGCCAAAACTGAATCAAGAAGAAATACATCAACTGAACAGACTGATCACTAGAAAAGAAACTGAATGTGTATAAAAACACTCCCTTCAAATAAAAGTCCAGGGCCAGATGGCTTCACAGGCGAATTCTACCAAACATACAAAGACGAACTTATACCCATCCTCCTTAAACTTTTCCAAAAGGCTGAAGAAGAAGGAACACTCCCAAAGACATTCTATGGTGCCACCATCACCCTAATACCCAAAACAGACAAAGATACTACTAAAAAAGAAAATTTTAGACCACTATCTTTGATGAATATGGACGTAAAAATTCTCAACAAAATTTTAGCCAACCAAATTCAACAACATACAAAAAAGGTCATACACCATGACCAAGTGGGATTCATCCCAGGTTCACAAGGATGGTTCAACATACACAAAATCAATCAACCTCATACACCGCATTAACAAAAGAAAAGTAAAAAACCACATGATCATCTCAATAGATGCAGAAAAAGCATTTTACAAAGCCTAACATCCATTTAGGATAAAAACTGTTATCGAAGTGAGTATAGAGGTAGCACACTCTAACATAATAGAAGCCATTTACAACAAACCCACAGCAAATATAATACTCAATGGAGAAAAAGCTGAAAGGCTTCAGCTAAAATCTGGAACAAGAAAAGGATGCCCACTCTCACCACTGTTATTCAACATAGTATTGGAAGTCTTAGCCACAGCAATCAGACAAACGAAAGAAATAAAAGGTATCCAAATTGGAAGAGAAGAGGTAAAACTGTCCTCGATGCAGATGACATTATACTATACATAGAAAACCCTAAGAACACCACACAAAAACTACTTGAACTGATCAACAAATTCAGCAAAGTAGTAGGATACAAGATTAACATTCAGAAATCAGTTACACTAACAATGAAATAATAGAAAAGGAATACAAAAATATAATACCTCTTAAAACTTCACTCCAAAGAAATCAAATACCTAGAAATAAACCTAAGGAGGTGAAATAAACCTGACTAAAGATGTATGTGCTGAGAACTATAAAACATTAATCATGGAAATTAAAGAGGACTCAAAGAAATGTAAATATATTCCATGTTTCTGGGCTGGAAAAATTAATATTGTAAAAATGGCCATACTGGAGTTGCTATCATGG
>PVHT021183634.1:20498106-20572226 GCA_004024745.2 Catagonus wagneri
AAAAGAAAAAAAAAAAAAAAAAAAAAAAAGGCCATACCACCCAAAGCAATCTACAGATTCAATGCAATCCCTATCAAATTACCCATGACATTTTTCACAGAACTAGAACAAACAATCCAAAAATTTATATGGAACCACCAAGACCCAGAATTGACAAAGCAATCCTGAGGAACAAAAATCAAGCAGGAGGCATAACTCTCCAAGACTTCAGGCAATATTACAAAGCCACAGGAATCAAGACAGTGTGGTACTGGTACCAAAACAGACATACAGACCAATGGAAGGGAACAGAGAACCCAGAAATAAACCCAGACACCTATGGTCAATTTATCTTCGACAAAGGAGGCAAGAATATAAAATGGGAAAAAGACAATCTTTTCAGCAAGTGGTGCTCAGAAAACTGGACAGCTACATGTAAACTCAATGAAACTGGAACACACCCACACACCATGCCCAAAAATAAACTCAAAATGGCTGAAAGACTTAAACTTAAGACAAGACGCCATCAAACTCCTAAAAGAGAACACAGGCAAAACATTCTCTGACATCGTTTTCTTAGGTCAGTCTACCAAGGCAACAGAAACAAAAGCAAAAATAAACCAATGAGAACTAACCAAACTGACGAGCTTTTGGACAGCAAAGGAAACCATAAAAAAAAAAAAAAGACAACTTACAGAACGGGAGAAAATAGTTTCAAACGATGCAACTGACACGGGCTTAATCTCTAAAATATACAAACAACTTATACAACTCAACAGCAAAAAGGCCAACCCAATGGAAAAATGGGCAAAAGACCGGAATAGACATTTTTCCAAAGAAGATATACAGATGGCCAAAAAGCACATGAAAAATGCTCAACATCACTGATTATTAGAGAAACATAAATCAAAACTACTATGAGGTTCCACCTCACACCAGTCAGAATGGCCATCATTAGTAAGTCCACAAATAACAAATGCTGGAGAGGGCGCGGCGAAAAGGGAACCTTCCTACACTGTTTGATAGGAATGTAAATTGGTACAACCACTATGGAAAACAGTATGGAGGTACCTTAGAAAACTATACATAGAACTACCATTTGACCTGGCAATCCCACTCTTGGGCATATATCTGGAAAAAACTTTCCTTGAAAAAGACACATCCACTCGTCTATTCACTGCAGCTCTATTCACAATAGCCAAGACATGGAAACAACCTAAATGTCCATCGACGGATGGATGGATTAAGAAGATGTGGTATATAAACACAATGGAATACTCCTCAGCCATAAAAAAAAGAACCAAGTAATGCCATTTGCAGCAACACGGATGGAACTAGAGACTCTCATACTGAGTCAAGTCAGAGAGAGAAAGACCATATGATATCACTTACACTTTCATTTGGAATCTAACACACAGCACAGATGAACTTTTCCACAAAGAAGAAAATCAGGGACATGGAGAACAGACTTGTGGTTGCCAAGGGGGCGGGGAGGGAGTGGGATAGACTGGGAATTTGGGGTTAATAGATGCAAACTAATGCCTTTGGAATGGATAAACAATGAGATCCTGCTGTATAGCACTGGGAACTATATCTAATCACTTATGATGAAGCATGATAATGTGAGAAAAAGGAATGTATATGTGTATGTGTGACTGGGTCACCTTGCTGTACAGTAGAAAATTGACAGAACACTGTAAACCAGCTATAATGGAAAAAAAAATCATTAAATAATAAACAATTTAAAAAATCGAATGAAAAGAATATATCAAATCTTCTAACTGGTAGAAGGAAAAAACCTTCTTTGCTATTAAAAAATGACTTAAAAGCAAAAGGAAGTAATGTTCAATTCTACAATTTGGAGAAATACATAAGTTAGTAACTTTATTTTCCTATAAAAAGTATGGTCTACATCTTACCATGTGACTCCATTTTCTCGATAACTGTATCTGGCTGTTCATCTAAGAAGAAATCTGGTAACAAAGGATGGCCTGAAAAATTGAGCCCCAAAATAGTCAGGTTAATGTAACAACTTCAATATATTAAGGTTTTTAACATCTGTTTAAAAAACATTATATGTTTTCACTTTTTAAATTTTTATTTATTTTTTTGCTTTTTAGGGCCACACCTGTAGCACCCGTGGAAGTTCCCAGGCTAGGGGTCAAAATCAGAGCTACAGCTGCTGGCCTACGCCACAGCCACAGCAACAGGGGATCTGAGCCATGTCTGCGACCTACACCACAGCTCACAGCAACGCCAGATCCTTAACCCACTAAGCAAGGCCAGGGACCAAACCTGCGAGGATACTAGTTGGCTTCGTTATCACTGAGCCACAATGGCAACTCCCTATGTTTTTATTTTATTGATCGTTCCAGTGCTATGGAAAAGACCCACATGAGAAACTGTCAAATTCTTTGAACTTCATTACACTAAAATACTTTTCCTGTAATCCAGTTATCCTCCTCCCCTATGACATTTCATCTTCCAGATCCAACCAAAGAGTCACCTATTATGAGAAGCCCTTAACTCTTCTCCCGGCAGTCTTTGCCCCTTCTCATCTGTCCTTCCAACCCTTCTGTCTAACATCTCTCCAAAATGCTCAGGACTCATTTCTTTCCTCATCCCCGGAGAGCAGGGGGCTTCTCATTAAGAACTTGTTTCCCATCTCGGTCAGTGTGTGTTTATCTTTACCTCTCAGAAGGTCAAAAAAAAAGCTAGAGGGCAGGAATGCACTGGTCTTGAGTATATCCTAACATTAATCATATTAAGTTCTCAAAACTTGATGGGATTTTTAATTTATAGTATATAGTATATGTATTCTACACATAAAGTAAAAATGCATTATCATCACCATCATTACCTGCAATTATAGCAGGAAGAATTATTTTTGAATAGGGGGCCTTCTGAGAACTTCTCAAATCACCCCCTTACACATGGGGCAGACCCTGTCATTCACCTTCATCACCTATCATGAAGCTACTCTCAGGGACCGCACTTAAGAGACAAACATTCGGAAAGAGCTCATAATCTTAAAGAGTTTTTATAAAAAAAAAAAAAAAACAAACCTCACTACTATATTATCTGTTACTACATCCTTGAATAAAGTCTCCGCTGTTGTGATTTTAAGATCAACTTTAAAATCTAATTTTCATTTTAGGTTTCAAGATTTGGAAATGGCTAGAAGCTAATGTGACCTTCTCTATCTGTATAATACCCCTTAAAAAGCCTTCAATTCACTTCTATTTTTTCCTGTCTCTCTTTTTAAAACTGGTCTGGGACTTTTTTCCCCTCATTTGGAGGACAGCTTTTAAAAGAGCACATTAATTTTATAATCACAGAAACACACAAAGACAAATGTTATGTTATTGCAGAAAATGTGGAAAAACACATCACTACTTTTGAAAACTATGAGCATTACCTGGTGTAACAGCATAGACATCAAAATTTGTTATTCCTTCTTCTTTTAATATATTTTCATCAATAATAAAGTTGCCAGTAAAGCTTTTTGGCCTTTTGAAAATGCAATATGCAGCATCTGCAATGATATCAACTTTCCTACACTGGCTTTCAATACCAGATCCTCCCAGCATATCCATAGCAGCAGTGTGTATGGCTGTAGGGAAAACAAACATGCATATGTATAATTCCAAATCAAAAAACAGGACTATGAGAGTAACAAGCAAGACAGCTAATCTCTTTACATCTCAGATGATGAAAAAGGTGCCTAAGGGTCTTGCAAATGTTTTACTGACATAAGTGGGTAGAAAACACATGTTCCTTACTCTACACAACCCTGCCTTGTACAGAACTCCTTCATGAGACTTAGAGCAAAATTCGATTAGATTTCTGATTAAGAATACTTAAGAATTTGCACACCATTCTTGAGACACAAGAAAGCCGGGGAGTTCCCCTCATGGCTCAGCAGAAACAAATCTGACTAGTATCCATGAGGATGCAGGCTCTATCCCTGGCCTCGCTCAGTTGGTTCAGAATCCGGTGTTGCTGTGGCTGTGGTGTAGGTCGGCAGCTACAGCTCCAATTCCATCCCTAGCCTCAGAATCTCCATATGCCGCGGGTACGGCCCTAAAAAAGACCAAAAAAATAAAAAATAAAAAAGCCAGTAAGTTCTCATAGCAAGAACGCTGAGCTGTAAACCAGGTGAGTGACATATTTATGAAAACTATGCTGTGACTTTTAGCAAGCCACTTTAACATCTTTTGGCCTCAGTTTCCTGTCTTCAGAGTTCCCACCGTGGTTCAGCAGGTTATGAACCTGACATAGTGAGGAGCTCCTGTCATGGCTCAGTGGTTAACGAATCCAACTAGGAACCATGAGGTTGTGGGTTCAATCCCTGGCCTCGTTCAGTGGGTTGGGGATCCGGCATTGCCGTGAGCTGTGGTGTAGGTTGCAGATGCAGCTTGGATCCCATGTTGCTGTGGCTGCAGTGCAGGCCGCTGGCTATAGCTCCAATTAGACCCCTAACCTGGGACCCTCCATATGCCGTGGTGCAGCCCTAGAAAAGACAAAAAAAAAAGGAACCTGACATAGTATCCATGAGGGTTTGGCCCCTAGCCTTAATCAGTGGGTAAAGATCCAGCACTGCCGTAAGCTGCGGCATCGGTCCCAGCTGCAGCTCAGATCCTGTGCTGTTGTGCCTATGGCTTAGGCCACAGCAGCAGTTCTAATTCAACCTCTAGCCTGGGAACTTCCATATACAGCAGATGCAGACTTAAAAACAAAAAAAATACGGAGCTCTTTTCCTAAGCTTATTTTCTCTTTAGAGTCTTTGTTTTTCTCATTCATCACTATTCCTAGTGCCTAAAGCAATGACAAATATACCATAAACACTCAATACTGGTTGCATTTGTGGGTTCAAGTTCAGATACTACTTCCAGTTATGAAACACTAGAAAATAGAGAAACAAAAGGAAGAATTTTTAATTACCTATAATCCCCCTGCCCAGAAATAATTACTGTTAATATTTGCATATAATTTTCACTATTTTTACACATATTTTTTAAATTCTATTTTTTTACGCAGTAACTGAAACTCTACCTTTAATAGCAATTTTTTTTTCTTTTTTGGCTGCCCTGAGGCATGTGGGGTTCCTAGGCCAGGGATCAGACAGAAGCTGCGGCAATACTGAATCCTTAACCCGCTGCACCAGGCTGGGGATCAAACCTGTGCTGCCACAGAGACAACACTGGATCCTAACCCACTGTGCCACAGCAGAAACTCCCAAAATTTGAAGCTTTTAAAAACTACTGATGCTTTTTCACTCTTTCCAACAAATAATTATTGAGCCTTACAAAAAAATGTTCTGGCACTACCAGAGATACTGGAAACAGAGGAGTGTACAAAACAGACAGAAAGTCCCCACTTGCATGGCAATTACACCCTAGCATACATCCTCCTTCAAAGAGTACACCTTAACTTGGGTAGTTTCCTGAAAGCACTGAATTAGAAGAAACTTCTCCATGTTATAACTAAAATTACTTTACTGGGAATAATTTCTTCAAACCAGTGGCTCTGGCCTCACTCCTGAAGTGGTACCCTATTAATGAAAAAGAGCAGCTAACATTTATTAAGTATGCCCTGGGCTGGGCATGCTGCCATATACTTTACATATATTATCTGAATGAATCCCATTAGGGATTGTGCTGTTATCACCATCTTACGGATGACGGCACCCAGGCACAGAGGGGTTAAGTAACTGATCCAAGGTCATGGAAGCTAGAATTCAAACACCTGGCAGCTTGACTCCAGGGCCAGGCTCTTAGCTACCAGATGACTAATGGGTCATACTTTGTTAACCAATATTTTTAGTGTTCAGCTACCACCTCACTGTAGAAGTTTTCTGTAAATATTTCAATATAATCTACAAAGAGAATAAATGCATACATATACACTCCACTCTCACTATAGACTATATGAATGGCATGCAAATTCTTAGAAATTCTAATGTGGAGGTCCCTTGTGGTGCCGTGGGTTAAGGATCCGACATTGTCACTGCAGTGGTACAGGTTCAATCCCTGGCCTGGGAACTTCCACACGCCACAGGTGAGGCCAAAAAACAAACAGAAAAGAATGTCGTATAAATATATACACGTTGTGTATGTGTACACAACACACATACAGACACACACACACACATACCCAACACACACATAAGTCTTCATATAAATTGCAGATCTCTGACATTAACATATGCAGCGCATGTCATGCTTGAACTGTCAGCACTGCCTCTGGCCCCTTCTTTGGGGAGAAAGGAGAGAAACTTGTCTCACCCCTGCCTCTGTAACACCTACCAGCCCTCACCAAGCACACACACGGATTCTTTTAGGATGGGGGGTATAGGGATTCCACCTTGCTTTATTGGAAATTTGGAAATGTACCTAAAGAAATTTATTTTTCTAAGCACAGTAATTCTAGTTTTTTTAATATTTTATTGTGGAGACAAGTCTATATATATATATCAATTTTTTATCCATATATATATACATATTTTAACCATTTTTAAGCTTATAGTTAGTTCTTTGGCATTAAGTACATTCACAATTTTGTGCAATCATTACCTCTATCCATTCCTAGAACTTTTCAAAGAATCTTAAAAAACATTTATCTTAATTGGTTTATAATACTGTGGAAGTTCCATGCGTATGATATTAAAACTTCTGTATACACTAGTGTGCTCACCATCAAAAGTTTAGTTTCCATCCATCACCATACGTTGATCTCCTTTACCTATTCCACCTTCTCTCTCCCCTTCCCTTTGAGTAACCACCACTCTCTTCTCCGCATCTATGCATGCACGTATATTCTTGTACGTACTCACTGAACCAAAGATACTAATGATTATAAAGCGTACCACTGAGGAAAAAAGACCTGCCAAGTAAACCATAATACATCATCAACTATACAAAAACATGGGCATCTCAGAATCAGTGAACTATGTATAAACTACTGTTTGACGTAGTTGGTATGTAGGTCCTTTGAAAAACAGAAGAACCAGTTTTGGTTTCTAGTACCAAAGAGGCCAGCTGCTGCCTTGTCACCTTGACCTTCCTGGTTAGCTGAGTTCCCAATACTATTTATAATGTGATCCAGGTGACAGAGGCCTGCAGCTGTTCTGATACTTTTGTTATCTCCCTCTCTGTTGCCATTACCAAAAATAGTAGCTGCCACTTCCAGACTCCTCACCCTGGCTCACGTGAAATCTATCCCAAAGTGACTTTTCTCTTCTACCACACTTATTCTGACCAATCCAGAGGCAAGAAAGAGGCAGCAGCCATTTTTTAATAGCAGCCCTCATCCCTCCTCCCCTCCTCATCCTCCACTTGAGCAGATATTATGAAATGGGTCTCACTGGAAGAGAAAATCATACTTCTGAAGGTGATGTAATTGGGAGCCCAAGACCTTCACGTTGTGAAATTACTAAAGGCCTGCTCTCTGGTCCTTTTTCTGGGTGTGTTCAATTCAGTAGGTTAAAGCTCTAGACTCAGAAGGAATAATGTAGCCCTAGATAATGTCACGTAGAAAAGAACACCAACCAGAGAGGACAAGCAGTGGACCAGGATACAGTTTTGACTGTAGATAGTATGTCACACTGTACTCATTCTGCTAAGTGCAATAAATCTCCTCTTCCTGGAAGGGCAATCGTGTTGGGAGATCCCTCCTGGTGCCAGCAGGTATAAAAAGAGAGCCCCTCTATACACTCTAGAAGAGAGATGTTTTTTAAATAGAGGCCTCACAAACAGCCAGGATGCTGGACACCCTCTCAAAACCATTTTCATCACCTCCATCGTGAACAATGCAATATTACTAGCCAAATTCCCTGCCTCCTCTTTCTACAATCTTACAACTCAGCCTATATTCAGATGTGAAATTAAACTTCCTAAACCTTATCAACACCACACTGCTCCTCTTTACCCTCTGCTTACTATTGCTCTCCTGCTTCTTAAATTCTGAAGTGGGCTCTCTACTGAATACAGGTTAAAGGTCAAGCTCCTACACAGCAATCAGGATTCTGGGCTAAGTTCATCTATCGCCCTCACAACCTTACATCCACTCAACATACAGGTCAATATGAACTACTTGCAGCTACTCAGAAGGAAATAAAAAAAAAAGAAAAAGAAAAATCTGTTCTATCATTTCTTCACCCTAACTAGATTGTATGGTTACCTGAGACTCTGGGGGACAAATTAAATGTGTTAAAAAAAAAAACAGGGATTTTCCGTTGTGGCTCTGGAATCCGACTAGTAACCACGGGGAAATGGGCTCGATCACTGGCCTCGCTCAGTGGGTTAAGGATCCGGCATTGCTGTGAGCTGCAGTGTAGATCACACATGTGGCTTGGATCTGGGGCTGCTGTTTGTGGCGTAGGCTGTAAGCTAGAACTCCGACTCGACCCCTGGCTTAAGAACTTTCATATGATGCAGGAGTGGCCCTAAAAAAAATGAATAAAATAAAAGATAAAATACTCTGAGAGTACAAAAGCTCTCGCAAGAAAGAAAAGATGAAGACTGAGTTTTTCAGGGGACTCTATTTAAACTTTACAGTCAAGGGTACACATATCTGCAGACGACCTAAGTAGAATACTTCCCTGATTGCTCTGAATTTATATGATTTATTTGCCCAAATAAAAATTTTAAAACACTAAAAGCAAAAACCATTTTTTGTTTTCTTCTTCTTAATTTCTCTAATAGTTCCAAGTTTGAGAGCTGATGAAAAACTAAAGCCTTAACTTTAACAAGCATACTAGAGCTTACAGAGAGATTTTATGGTAGTTCAGGGTAAGAGTTACCAACTTGCCAAATACACTTAATGGACAAAAAACATTTCCAGCAAATCGAGTAAGACCTTAGTGCTCTAATTACCACATTTAATACTAATGCAGCATCATGTAGCAGAAAAGATGCAAAAACTAAAGTTAAAAAAAAGGGAATATATATTGTATATATTTAATAATAAACAAAAGCATTCCCATTATTGCCAAGAAATATGCCTACTATTATTATTACTATTCAACATTGTTCTAAAAGTATTAGCTAACTTAAGAAGAAATGGATGGATAAGGGAGTTCCCATCATGGCTCAGTGGGAAACGAATCTGACTAGCATCCATGAGGATGCAGGTTCGATCCCTGGCCTCGCTCAGTGGGTTAAGGATCTGGCGTTGCTGTGCCTGTGTGTAGGACAGTATCTACAGCTCCGATTCAACCCCTAGCCTGGGAATCTCCATATGCCATAGATGCGGCCTTAAAAAGACCAAAAAGAAAAAAAAAGTTGTGTAATTACAATAAAACTGTAAATAAACAACAAAGATTTTTTAAAGGCTTGCTGGGTTCTCAAAAAAAAAAAAAAAAATCAAGGATTTCCTGTCATGGCTTAGTGGTTAATAAATTTGACTAGGGACCATAAGGTTGTAGATTCAATCCCTGGCTTCACTCAGTGGGCTAAGGATCCAGAGTCGCCATGAGCTGTGGTGTAGGTCGCAGACGTGGCTCATATCCTACGTTGCTATGGCTGTGGAGAAAGCCTGCGGCTACAGCTCTGATTAGACCCCTAGTCTGGGAACCTCCATATGCCACAAGTGCGGCCCTAGAAAAGGTAAAAAAAAAAAAAAAAATCAAGAGAAATCTGGGTGGAGAATAAGGAGAGGGAAAGCACACTAAAACAAGAAAAACAAAAACAAAAACAAGGGTAAAACAATTGGAATGGAAGAAATAAATGTTATTTACATAATTACCTACAAAAAAAAATCCTAAAGACTCTATAAATTATTAGAATAAGAAAATTTAGAAACGTAGTTGCCTATAATTTTAATACCCAAAAGGATTTCTATACCCTAGCACCAAACAGAAAATACAATTTTTAAAAAAATTTACTGTGTAGAATTATGGCTGCCCCCAAATAAGGCTGTTACAATACTATTCCTTCCCCAGCCTTCCCATTGCTCATATGAGCCCTTTCAGAATTTAATTACTTCCATATATCTTTCTCCAACTTTTAGATTTTGAAAAGAGAGCTTAGTGCTTTTGGTTAGAGATTCAAGGTTCCTCTTACAGCATCACTTCTATATCAAGAATTTTTACTTGGTACCTATATTTCATATTACCTGTCATTCTATCATGACCCATTTACATTTAACCATATATATTATGGAGTTATCTGCTTGCCATTATTTCCTCTCTTCATTTACCTCTACCTTGAAGACTCTGCTCCAACTGATTTGCTATATGGTTAAGGGCCCTTCTAGAAAATTTTAAACTGTGATATCCTTGCATGCCTTCACTATGTCAAATAAATGTTAACCTTGACTAGGTCCTTTCCTGCTTGTAATCTACAGATGTTACTCCGTCGGTTTCTAGTTTCCAGTAGATAATCTGGTTCCTACCATCTGGTTCCTTCTCTTTTTAAAAAGTAGCCTGTATTTCGAGTGAAAGTGGGGTTTGTTTGTTTGTTTGTATATTTGTTTTGGCCATGCCTGAGGCATGTGGAAATTCTGGGGCCACGGGTGGAATCCACGACTCAGCAGGGACCTGAGCCACAGCAGTGGTAACGCTGGGTCCTTAATCGCCTGAGCCACCAGCGAATTCCCTGCCTGAAAGCCTGTTAAGACTTTCTTTTTTATCTTTGAAATTTTGAGTTTCTTGCAAGTGTCATCCCCGCTCCCCCTACCCTCCACCACCCCTAAATTCAGCCTCAAACTTGGTAAACTTTTGGGGGGGGTCTTTTTAGGGCCATAGCCACAGCATATGGAGGATCCTAGGCTAGGGGGCAAAATGGAACTGCAGCTACCAGCCTATACCACAGCCACAGCAACGCAGGATCTGGGTCGCATCTGAGGCCTACACCACAGTTCACAGCAATGCCGGATCCTTAACTCACTGAGAGGGGCCAGGATCGAACCTGCATCCTCATGGCTAGTAGTCAGGTTTGTTTCCTCTGAGCCATAGAGGGAATTCCTCTATTTGCTCTTTTTCCTCCTTTTGGAACTCCTCATATTTGCACTGGAAGTCCCCTAAGTCTCTCTTCTTTTTTGCTGTTTTGAGTTATCTCTTGGACTTAAACTTCCTTATCCAGGTATTAACAGTGATCAGTCAACCCTTCAATTCAGCCACATTTTTTTCCAGTTCAAAACACAACCTCTGTGTAGTTCCAGAAAGCATTTTTCATGTAATAATTCAATCTCTTGAGTAATTACTACATTTATCTAGTTAAGGTATTTTCTGTTTCCTTCAGCAGTGTTATTTCAACGAAAGCTGCTATCCTGGGTGTTTTGTTTATTCTTTCTGTGCATGGATATTGGATCCCCTTAGTTGCACTCCTCAGCGTTCTATTTAGATAATTTAAGTGACACCAACCCTGCCAGTATAGGCAAGAACAGGGGTCTCTGCCTCATGGGTAGGTAATACCAGTTACTGAATACATTTGGAGGCCTAAAGGAGAATTCTCCCTGGTCTCCTCACTGTCCCAGCTTCCAGGATAGGAGACACTTATTTCACCTGTTGAATCACCCTGTTGGGGCCCTCAGATCTTCATGGGTCAAACCCTCTGCAGGAACTTCTAAGTATTAATTCTCCCTCCAGTGCTCGCTACTGGCCCCATCCGTCCTGTGGCCCAGAAGGAGACAACCTCCTTCAAAGCTTCTCAGTTACTTTTCTTACAGAATCAATGACTTGTTCATTCCTTCCAAGTCATGCCTGCCTGCCACCCCAACAGCTGCTCCACTCAGGAGAGTTTGCTGGGAGTAGGAATGGGGGGACAGTAAGGACATAAGTTCCCACAGTCACCTTCTCAGAAACCCCCCCTTAAATAAGTGAAAATATTCTAATCTGCTATCTATATGTTTCAAGGAATATAATGAAGATTATGATAATACTTTCAAAAGGAATCCCAAATTATCATTCATTCAACAAATATCTAAGCAACCACTGAATGGCAGGCACTGTCCCAGGAGCAGATACACCAGTATTAATCCCTAAGGCGTTTCCTTGGAAAGGGGCCACACTCATTTATACATTTGAGCTCTGATGCCAATGGCAAAAAGGTTCTGTCAAATTTTTAAAATTGAAGTGAAAAAGTGATTCCCACTATGTTTTTTCTTTATCATACTTTTCTGGGTTAGGATTATCATTTAGATTTAAGATAAAAGAAGTTAAGGCTTTCACAGGCATTATCTATTAAATATCTGAAAAAGCGTATGGTAAAAATAGTGTCTTTTCTTTTCCCTCCTTTAAGCTGTTCTGATATATACATGGAGAATAAGAACCCATACAAAGGACAGGCATTCCCTTTCTGTCATTTCCACTGGCTCTCCCTCATGTTTATACAACATACTCCCTAGCCTGCAAGCCATCCGCTTCCATCATATATTTAACTCTAAAGCTGCATACAAAGTCCAGCCGTTGTCAGGTTATTCTGTCATTTAAAGGGGATGACTCATGTGGAAGTACAGAAAAGTCAGCTTTTCATCAAGGAAAAAAACAAAGAGTAAAAATACAAGAAAGTAAAGAAGCATTTGCTGGGATGTTTGAGGAGAGAACAAAAGTATAAGAATCCACAGTACTCTGTGAGATACCAAAGACAAGGATGGAAAAAAGATTAAGGAAGCGCAGATGGCTTTCTGTTGGCTTTAATGAGACTCTTCAAGTGTTCCGGTGTTCAGTGTTTCTAGAATAGCAATGATGTAGTCATGTAGATCAAGTCAAAACCCAGAAGATAACTGAAAAGGGCCTTCTTTGAATAACGAAAGGTTGAACTAGTTAAGTCTCCCAACAGAGAGACTGAGGCTATCTTTGACAGCATACTCACTCTCACCCCAACCCACCCACCCAAAATCCATCACAACAGTGTCAAAGACAGTAAGTAAGAATCCAATAAATGGGTTTTAAGTACGTACCGGTTTTAGGCCACAATGCATTGACTGCAATTTCTCCTTTAAATTCTTCTGCCATCCCAAGCACACACATAGACATACCATACTTAGCAATGGTATAAGCTGAAAGAAAGCAAGAATTTAATTAAGAAACAAATTAATTTCTGAGTATAAATTACCAATTTATTTCTATTACTATTTCCCCCTGGATATAGTTTTCAGAATTATTTAATAATATAATAATACAAAACATACTTTTAATTTACTATTTTTAAAAGGACAGTTTTTATAAAAATAACTAGTTTTATAGAAACATATATCAACTAGTTTTACATATTTCTATCCTAATACTTGATTAAAAGAAAAGAGACAATAGTAAACTTTCATTTTCTTAATGTTATGGGAATAAGTTATTTTACTGTTTCTTAATATTTTTTTTAAAGTTTTTAATTGAAGTATAGTTGATTTACAATGGTTAATTTCTATTGTACAGCAAAGTGATTCAGTTATATACACAAAACACACACTTTTTTAAAATATTCTTTTCCATTATGGTTTATCATAGACACTGAATATAGTTCTCTGAGCTATACAGTAGGACCTTGTTTATCCTCTCCATGTATAATACCTTACATTTGCTAACTTTTCTTTTTATCCTATTTTATTTTATTTTTTTGCCTTTTCTAGGGCTGCACCCATGGCATATGGAAGTTCCCAGGCTAGGGATCCAATCAGAGCTGTAGCCACCGGCCTATGCACAGCCACAGCAACAAGGGATCCGAGTCGCGTCTGCGACCTACACCACAGCTCACGATAATGCTGGATCCTTAATCCATTGAGCAAGGCCAGGGATGGAACCCGCAACCTCATGGTTCCTAGTCGGATTTGTTTCTGCTGCGCCACGACACGAACTCCAAAGGTAATGTATTTCATGGGCAGTTTTAACCAACTTTATTGAAGAGTAAGTTACATATAATAAAACACACCCACCCGGACTTGAGGGAGCTTTCTAGGATGGTGGATATCCATATCTTCATCTGAATATTGGTTATACAAATACATATAACAAAATTCACTAAATAAATGCATAACATCTGTGTATTTTCTTTAAAGTAAATTATATCTTGATTTTAAAAATTATAAATAGGGAGTTCCTGTCGTGGCGCAGTGGTTAACGAATCCACTAGGAACTATGAGTTTGTGGGTTTGATCCCTGGCCTTGCTCAGTGGGTTAATGATCCGGCGTTGCCATGAGCTGTGGTGTAGGTCTCAGACATGGCTTGGATCCTGTGTTGCTGTGGCTATGGCGTAGGCCAGTGGCTACAGCTCCGATTAGACCCCTAGCCTGGGAACCTCCACATGCCACCGGTGCGGCCCTAAAAAAATGACAAAAATGCAAAAAAAAAATAAAATAAAAATTATAAATAAAAGATTATCTCCTTTCCAAAATGCTATTGGTTCTGCATAGAAAATTTAAGGTTGAATGTTATGTACAAATTGTGATTACATCACAGATACATTGATTTAATAACAAAATATATTAACGAAACAAGCCATCCCCTCATCCTGCACCTACCACAGTGCTGTTTGAACCACAGAGGGTTTAGGTTCAGCGGTGGGCTGAGATTGAGGATATGAGCAATCCGACTCTTTTTCAAATAAGGAATACATGCTTTAGATCTGAAAGCAAAAGAAAATAAGTCAACTTAATAGTCTTCTAACAGCTTCATTACTTTTCTAAGTTATATTTTAAACTACTTCTACAGAGAAACTAAACTTGCTCAGTAATCTATAGGGTACTTTTTTGTTTTGTTTTGTTTTCACTTTTCTGGATTAAAGACAGGAAAAGCAACTAATATTCATCCTTAGAAGCTTTGCTTAATGGCCTGATAATATGATCTGCTTGATGAAAGTAATCAAATCCTTGGTCCTAAATCCAACTAAGGTTATCTTCAACTACACATCCTTCCAAATCGGACAGGCCTGGGTTCAAATTCTCCTCTTCCCTTCCCTCTGTGATACTGGGCAAAATACACAGTATCCTAACTCTTGGTTTTCTCATTTGTAATTGGTGGTAATATCTGCTACTATCTAAGATTGACCAAGGGATTAAAGTGAGGTAAAAAAAAGGAGATACTTGGAACAGTGCATATCTTAAACATGAAAAAGTAACTGCAATTATTAGTATTACATATTCTTGTTTTTTTCATCTTAGTAGGTGTGGTATTCCTACCACACTGGAACTGTAATTTAATAACATAACTCCCAAGGCGTTACCAGATTTAATCTGTACTGATACGTAATGTAATATGCCTTTGGGGGCAATATTTAGTTTATATATATATATATATGTATTTTTTTTGTCTTTTTGCCTTTATGTAGAGCCCCACCGCAGCATATGGAGGTCCCAGGCTAGGGGTCTAACAGGAGCTGTAGCCGCCGGCCTTCGCCACAGCCACAGCAACGCGGGATCCGAGCCGCGTCTGCAACCTTCACCACAGCTCACGGCAACGCCGGATCCTTAACCCACTGAGCAAGGCCAGGGATTGAACCCGCAACCTCATGGTTCCTAGTTGGATTCATTAACCACTGAGCCACGAAGGGAACTCCAGTTTTTATATATTTTTAAAACCTGTTCAAAAAAGTAGGTAACTTATTTTACAAGATTCAGGTCCACAGAGTTCCCTTGTGGCACAGTGGGCTAAGGATTTAGCATTGTCACTGCAGCAGCCCCAGGTCGCTGCTATGGCACGGATTCAGTCCTTGGCCCAGGAACATTCATATGCCAAAGGTGCAACCAATTAAAAAAAAGGAAAGAAAAAAAAATCAGTTTCAATATGGCACAACAGTAACAGCAGTGTTTCTGCAGCACCGGGATGCAGGTTCATTCCTCAGCCCAGCACAATGGGTTAAAGGATCCTATGTTGCCACAGCAGTTCACAACTAGAGCTTGGATCTGATCCCTGGCCCCTTGGGCCCCGGCCCGGGAACTCTATATGCTGCTGGACAGCCAAAAAAAGGAAAAAAAAAAAGACTTGGGTCCAATATTTTTAAATGTTTCATTATTAAGCTGTAACATATACTTTAATAATGTATTGTGGCTTAATAATTTTGTAGCTTTTAGTTTTATTTCACATTCAATAACTTCAAGGACCTGTGAGTTCCCAGGTGGTCTAGTGATCAGGACTCAGTGCTTTCACCACTGCAGCCTAGGTTCAGTCCCTGGTCTGGGAACTCAGAGCCCACACCAAGCCGCTGACACCAGGGCCAAAAATAAATAAAGCGGTGAGGGGGGAAAAAAAACCTTCTAGGACCTAAAACCTGTCCATTCTGCTTAAATCAGTTACTTTACTACCAATACACAACATTCTTTTTTTTTTGTCTTTTTTAGGGGTCTAATTGGAGCTCTAGCCACTGGCCTACGCCACAACCACAGCAACGTGGGATCCGAGGCGTATCTGCAACCTACACCACAACTCACGGCAACGCCAGATCCTTAACCCACTGAGCGAAGCCAGGGATCAAACCCGCAACCTCATGGTTCTTAGTTGGATTCGTTAACCACTGAGCCACGACGAGAACTCTAACATTCTTGTTACCGTCTGCAATGTCTTCTTAAGTTTATAAACCAAATACAATCAATATCACTGAAGTTTTTGTACATATTGTTTTTCCAATCCAAAGGCACTTTGCTTTTATGGGGGTGAAGTGGCGAGGGGCAAACAATCTCACATCTAATATTCATTCAACAGTGAAGAAGCTGTACCTCAAAGCATCAGTAGGAAACAAACAACCTACTCTATGCAACAAGATCATATATCATACTCAAAAGAAAGAGTTCATTTCATTTACATTATAAACATGAGCTTCTCCTTTGATCTATTAGATAAAACCTTTCCACATGCACTTTGCTTGTCTGGCCCTCAGCATTACTAATTCTAATCAGGTACAGTTCTTATGGCAACATGCCCCTTTCATATAGTATATTGCAAACTCTTAGCACCAAGCTTAGATACTAATACCTTGAGCTTAATAAGTTAGTTTACTGGAAATTTACAGTGTGCTAGGCATTGCACTTACTAGTTATTAGTTTCCCATGAATTATTTTACTTAATCAGGATTGTAAGCTCAGAGGTCTACAGGGCATTCGAGTAAATGAATAAAGTGAACTGGGTATAAGAAAGATCAACTCTTCAGAAACACAACTGAACATTACCGAATTTCTATAAGCATTTAACATGACACAAACACATATAATACTGGAGATTATATATTTAATTAAAACTTAAGAAATATAAGTTAAGGATGTGCCTACTACCTTCTCTGTCTTCCAACCTTGTTTCTCTAAACCGCTAAAACACAAGTCACAGACCACACAACCCTGGGCACCGGGAATCAGGAAACAGTACCAGATCCTTGTTGAACCCTCCAAATAGGTCAGTTTTTTGGATTTCCTCCTACTCCCTCCTTGAGGATGCTTTTCAGGCTTCCCTGAGAAAACAATCTATACTTACCTCCTATGAATGAAATGAGTGTCACCAGACAAAAAACAAATTTAAATGGAAATGTTTCACTATGAATTTCTCTTTTATAACTTATGCCTTTCACAGAGGGCCAAAAATCTGACACCCTTTTTTTGGTCCAAAGGTCAAAGTCAGGCCTTTCATTTGGCGTTGCAATAGGAGGCCCTTAGTTGGGAACAATATATATTTTTATTTAAAAATAGCTGTTAATGGAGTTCACGTCATGGGTCAGTGGTTAACAAATCCGACTAGGAACCGTGAGATTGCGGATTTGATCCCTGGCCTTGCTCAGTGGGTTAAGGATCCGGCATTGCTGTGAGCTGTAGTGTAGGTCGCAGACGCAGCTTGGATCTGATGTTGCTGTGGCTGTGGTGTAGGCCGGCGGCTACAGCTCCGATTAGACCCCTACCCTGGGAACCTCCATATGCCGCAGGTGCGGCCCTAAAAAAAAAAGCCAAAAAAAAAAAAAATAGTAACTGTTAATAAATATAGGCACTTTCACAGTGAACAGAATCTTTCCTTTGAAAAAGGGTTTTATTTTAGGGCATCTACTCCTGAGATAGTTATAGACATATTACTCCAAAGGATTCATATTCACTTTTTAGTACTTTAGTAACGTACAGCTTATATATTCCATTTGCAGTTCTTCAACTATACAGCTAATATTACAGTAGTATTCAAGTACAGTAGTGTTCCTTGATAAAGGTAATTTTATTTTATTTTTTTGTCTTTTTGTCTTTTAGGGCTGTACCCGCGGCATATGGAAGTTCCCAGGCTAGGGGTCCAATCAGAGCTATAGCAGCCGTCCTACACCACAGCCACAGCAATGGCAGATCTGAGCCGCATCTGCGACCTACACCACAGCTCACGGAAACACCAGATCCTTAACCCACTGAATGAGGCCAGGGATCAAACCCGCATCCTCATGGATGCCAGTCAGCGTCATTAATCATGAAGCCACAACGGAACTCCAATAAAGGTAATTTTAAAAGGTTACTTCATTTTCCTGAATCAGGATTTTTTTTTTTTTTTTGCCGTACCCACAGCATATGGAAGTTCCCAGGCCAAACCCAAGCCACAGTAGTGACCTGAGCTGCTGCAGTGACAATGCAGAATCCTTAACCTGGGATACCACAGGAGGACTCTAGGATTTTTTGTTTGTTTGTTTTATTTTGAACTGAACCTTCAAATCTAAAAATAGGAGAGTAGTATAGGCCATCTTTTTCATTTCTAGGAAATGACCTCAGTATAGGAAAGAGGCCAAACTGTTCTTGTCAAATGGGTTTTCCAAAGACATAATTTCACAAGGAAGGAGCAATGAGAATCAATATTTGTGGAGTTCCTGTTGTGGCACAGTGGAAACAAATCCGACTATTATCTGTGAGGATTCGGGTTTGATCTCTGGCTTTGCTCAGTGGGTCGGGAATCTGGCATTGCTGTGAGCTGTGGTGTAGGTAGCAGATGCGGCTCAGATGCCACGTTGCTGTGGCTGTGGTGTAGGCCAGCAGCTGCAGCTCCGATGTTATCCCTAGCCTGGGAACTTTTTATGCCACAAGTACGGCCCTAAAAAAGCAAAAAAAATAAAATAAAAAGAATCATATATTTGTTTCCATAAGTCATAATATCAGTTAAAAAAGCCAAGTCTTTGACCCACCTTTACTTGGGAACTGTGGTGAGAATTTTCTCTCGGGTGGCAAAAAAGAACTGATTTCTTTCTAATCAAAAACAAAACCTGGGGAGTTCCCACTGTGGCACAGTGGTTAACAAATCCGACTAGGAACCATGAGGTTGCGGGTTTGATCCCTGGCCTTGCTCAGTGGGTTAATGATCTGGCGTTGCTGTGAGCTGTGGTGTAGGTCGCAGACGTGGCTCGGATATGGCGTTGCTGTGGCTGTGGTTAGGCCGGCCGCTACAGCTCTGATTAGACCCCTAGACTGGGAACCTCCACATGCCACGGGTGCGGGCCTAAAATGACAAAAAGCAAAAAACAAACAAACAAAAAAAGCAAAATATGGAGTTCCCAACGTGGCACAGTGGAAACGAATCCAACTAGGAACCATGAGGTTGTGGGTTCAATCCCTGGCTTTGCTCAGTGGGTTAAGGATCCGGCATTGCCGTGAGCTGCAGTATAGGTCGCAGATGAGGCTGGGATCTGGCATGGCTGTGGCTGTGGTGTTGGCCGGCAGCTGCAGCTCAGATTCAACCTCTAGCCTGCGAACTTCCATATCCCGTGGATGCAGCCCTAAAAAAGACCAAAAAAAAAAAAAAAAATTAGGAAACAGACCCTATAAAAGATTAAGTTACTTGTAAAAGTCATGAAGATCGTGAGCCATGAAGGGTGAGGGGATAAAATTTGAACCTTACTCAACAGAGTGTGACTCCAAAGTCCAAGGTCCTAACCTTACTTGTTTTAGGCAAATACATAAAGCAGATAAACATGAGTACGTTAAGGCAGTCAAGAAAGTTCTATGCTGATCTGTCCTTACATCTACATGGAAAATGATAGAATCTGAGGGTAATTAAACAAGTGGACAAATAAACACTAGGTCTGACCAATCCAGAACACAGCAGGAATACATATGCTTTCATTCTATATTTGTTATTTCCCAATATTGCCCAAGACAGCATTAGCCTTTTGTCAGTTACATTAAAATGGGATTCATAATGAGCTTCTTGTTATTTACATAACTAAAATCCGAGTTTTTCAGAGGAAGGAGAGACTATTGCTGGTTTGCCAAAGACTTGTTACGCATATATATGTTTATTCATGCAAATGTCTGAAAATGCTTGAACTATACCTTAGTCTTTATTAGATTCACAGAGAAAAAGTGCTCTGAATGAAACTATTTAAACAGGTGTTCCCATCATGGCTCAATGGTTAACAAACCCAATTAGTATCTATGAGGATGAGAGTTCGATCCTGGCCTCGCTCAGTGGGTTAAGGATCTGGCGTTGCCATGAGCTGTGGTGTAGGTCACAGACATGGCTCAGATCCTGTGTTGCTGTGGCTGTGGTGTAGACTGGCAGCTACAGCTCCGATTCGACCCCTAGCCTGGGAACCTCCATATGCCGAGGGTAAGGCCCTAAAAAGACAAAAGACAAAAAAAAAAAAAAAACCTATTTAAAATACTATCTACATTAAAAAAAAAGAAAACAATAAAATAAAATAAAATACTATCTACTGACTTAGAGCACTTTTAGGTCTTGAAAAGGACTGATTAGATTTTAAACTGTATTGTTAACCCATTCAAATCTGTTTACAACTAGTTTTCTATCAAAACACTGCAACACTCTCTCCCACAATTCTTTAACTTACGTAAGATAGGTGCCTCTGGTGTTGACATTCATCATCAAATCCACTCTCTTCGTAGGTGTTTCCAATGTGTTGGTCAAGCTAATAGCACTGGCGTTATTCACCAAAATATCAATTCCTGTTTTCAAATAATCAGCTTCTTATTAATATGATTTAGACTTTACAACAAAAAGAAATGGAAAAATTTACTTTATAGAGTTGAATCCTAAGGTCATGAATACTTCTTTTAGGTAATATGACTGATCAGACACCAATGTAAGACTAAGGAGCTACACGAAAGCTGTACCCAAATGATTTTCACTGGCACAATGGAGATAGCTGGACACCAGAGTCCCACATAAAACCACAAGGAAGCTTAGTCCTTAGTGATCTGGAGCTTCCATCCTTATCTATTCTCTGACTTCTTGGTCTTCCCTCCTAGTCACCAAGAACCTCAGGTTGATTTCCATAAAGTTTTCCCTCTCTCTATTATCTTTCCAAGGCTTGCTTTCCCTCCAAGCACATCAGTCTTCTTGAAAGCCCTTACTTAAATGAAAGAGCTCCTTTCTGTTCCTGGGAACTGGGAAAAGAGAAATGACCAAAGTATCAGTTTCAAGCACATCATCAAAGTAGTTCAAGTTTGTTTTGGTAACTTAAAATAAAATAAATCCAGAATAATGATTATTTCTGCATATTCTATCCAATCCCTATGTAACATTTTTATTTCTAAGTTTGGTTAAATGGGAGTTCCCGTCATGGCTCAGTGGTTAACGAATCCGACTGGGAACCATGAGGTTGTGGGTTCGATCCCTAACCTCGCTCAGTGGGTTAAGGATCTGGCGTTGCCATGAGCTGTGGTGTAGGTTACAGACGTGGCTCAGATCCCGCGTTGCTGTGGCTGTGGCGTGGGCCAGCGGCTACAGCTCCTGTTAGACCCCTAGCCTGGGAACCTCCATATGCCACAGGTACAGCCCTGGAAAAAGGCAAAAAGCCAAAAAAAAAAAAAAAAGGTTTGATTAAATAGTGTTAGCATAGTTATAGTTTAGCTAAATAATGTTAAAAGAAAAGGGTAAGGGGAGTTCCCACAGTGGCAGAGCAGAAACAAATCCAACTATCCATGAGGATGCAGGTTCAATCCCTGGCCTCGAATCAGTGGGTTAAGGATCTGGCGTTTCCATGAGCCATGGTATAGTTCACAGGCATGGCTTGGATCCCACGTTGCTATGGCTGTGGTGTAGGCCAGCAGCTGCAGCTCAGATTCAATCCCTAGCCTGGGAACCTCTATATGCCGCCAGTGTGGCCCTAAAAAAAAAAAGAAAGAAAATAGAAAATGGTAAAATACAAAAGCATCTCAAACACAAACACATCTCTGCATTTCTACATGGCCTTCTTAATTCTTTCTAAAGAGCATTTAATATCCCATCAAATAGAAATATCACAGTTTCTACTGCTGGTGTTAGACTGTTGCCAGAAACATCTTTTATTATTTTTTTAACTTTGCTTTGCCCTTCTCTCACCATATATGGATAATGGTTTAAATAAGGTTACTATACTCACATTAAAAAAAAAAAACTTATAGTTGATTTAAAATGTTCTATTAATTTCTGCTGTACAGTAAAGTGACCCAATTATACATACACACTCACATTTTATTTATAAGCTCCCTTTCTTCGTACATAGTAATATTACAAAACTTTGATCGTATCTTCACTCCTCAATTTCCATATTCTTTAGTATAGAGTTTGTGCTACTAGCTTTTCTTATAGCATGCCCTTAGAATTACTTTGGATTCAACTGCATTACATTTTATAGCTTCGTTATTAAAAAAAAACTCAAACGCAAGTAAGTCACTTGTATATCTGAGACAAATTTTAGGTCCTATGAGTCCCAGCTTTCCAGAATGAACATAATAACGGTTGCCTTCATGAGTGGCAAAGACCGGTGAGAAGAATTTTTAAGTCCAGGACATGCTTCTCAGTTCACAAAGCTCGATGCTGCTCAACTGCATCACTAAGAGATAATCACCAAGCGGCCTCTCTATAGAAGGCCCCTGGCTAGAGCCTAAGAGACAAGGAAGAGAACAGTCACTAAAGGTGAAGTCAGGTGGGAGCAAAGCAAATTGAGCGTGGCTCTGGATGAGATGCTGATCTGACGTGTATGTACACCACCACCTGCATAGAATGACCCCACTGTAGGGAGATGCAGCTAGTGAGGGTTGATCTAATCAATAGATTCCTTGGGCAAACCCAACCTTTAGTGACTTCATCTCTGTCACTATGCGATAATAAGTGACAAGTATGTTAGCAAACATCTGGGCCTCAAAGCAAAAGAAACCAGATGAGGAGTCAAGATGTACTGACTGAGCAAACTGTACTTGACTTGCCGATGATAAAGAAAAAAATGGGTCCCATTAAGAGGTAAGTTTTAAAATTTCTAAACCCAGGTGGGCCAAATTAAAATGGAACAAGGAGCAATGGTGGGAAATGATACACAAAAAGCATATATATATGCCTGCTGCAGAAAAAAAAAAAAAAAGTGACAGGAAAGCCTATTTCTGTGTTTGTGAAATAGCATAATTTACTCAAGGCCTGAAAAACCCTGAAGATGAGGGAAGGCGAAGTGATAGTGAGTACTTTGTGGCAGAGGCCCCTGAGGGGAAGGTTTGGAAGAATCAGTCACTGCTCTGGACTTCTCTAAGGATAATTCCCCAGCGTAAAGAAGTATCAGGACAAGGGTAAAGTATTCCCTAACATGCAGAATTCAAAGGACTACAAAACTCCACACTAGACCATAATAGTTGCAACCACAGTATGGAACCAAAACCAAATGGAAAATAAATTCTTGATATTTCTATGGGAAAAGAACACAGAGAAATAAAGTGCAGGCTGGTGTTCCGGTCGTGGTGCAGCGGAAACGAATCCAACTAGGAACCATGAGGCTGCAGGTTTGGTCCCTGGCCTCGCTCAGAGGGTTAAGGATCTGACGTTGCTGTGAGTTGTGGTGTATGTAGCAGATGTGGCTCAGATTTGGCATTGCTGTGGCTATAGTACAGGCCAGCAGCTGTAGCTCTGATTAGACCCCTAGCCTGAGAACCTCCACATGCCTAAGGTGTGGCCCTAAAAAGCAAAAAAAAGAAAGAAAAAAACCCACAACAGGTAGCAAAATATATTGGGAGGAGTTCCTGATGTGGCACAGGGGGTTAAGAATCCAACCGTGGTGGATCTGGTCGCTGCAGAGGCATGGGTTCAATCACTGGCCCTGCTCAGTGAGTTAAGGATCCAGCACTGCCACAAGCTACAGCATAGTTCACAGATGGGACTCAGATCTGGTTTGCTATGGCTGTGGCGTAGGTGGGCAGCTGCAGCTCCGATTCAACCCCTAGCCCAGGAACTTTCATAGGCCACAGGTGTGGCCATAAAAAAATTAATTATCTAGATCGAATCCTCATAACCACTTTTATAAGTAGGTGAAGGCATTTTAGATAAAAGGTCCTGCATATTAATGTGGCTTCCTCTCCCTCCTCTTCCATATTTGCAGCCCTATGGAGACCCTGGTGGTTGGGTGGGTTAAGGATCTAGCATTAGCACTGCTGTGGCTCAAGTCACGGCTGTGGCTTGGGTTGGATCCCTGGCCTGCTGCGGCTTGGCAAAAAAAAAAAAGATCAGTAACATATCTACAGCCCTATCAGTAAAAAATAAAAAACACAGTAATTTTGCATTCTCTCTCCTCTTCTCTTTACTTTGGGAAAGGTTGCCAGCCAGGGATAAGACTTTGGATTTAAAGGAGGAGCCCCCAGAGTTCCAGCTGTGGCACAGCAGGTGAACAATCTGGCATTCGATCCCAGCCCAGCAGAGTGGGTTAAGGATCCTGCAATGCTGCAGTTTTGGCATAGGTCGAAGCTGTGGCTCAGATCCAATACCTGGTCTAGGAACTTCCATACGCCTTGGGTGCAGCCAAAAAAAAAAAAAGGCCCCATTTGAGCCAAAGCTTTGTGCTCCAGTCCAGAAAAACAAAGCATTCTGCACAAGCCTTGCTAACAATAAAGTACTACCTTATTTCCCATTGGCCATGTCCTCTGCAAGCACATACAGTCTTTGGAATATTACAGGGAGAGACGGTAATGGTTTGGACAGGATTTGGCTAAAGATCCTGCTATAAATACCATCCAAGTTTTAGTTCAACTCCCAACACCTGCCTTCCAGGAGCTTATGAACTAATTAGGGAGAAAAAAAGAAATGCTAAGATCTAAATTTGTACTAGATGAGCATCAAAGGTATGTTTTAGGAATTCAGAGAAGGAAAAATGTACACTTCTGATTGGCTGGCATACCCTGGACAATGGCTTCCTAAAGGAGATGAGATTTAAGAAGAAAAAGTGGGATTTCAGAAGACAAAGAAGAAAGCATTTCAATAGTGGGCACTGGAGGAGCCTCAGGAATGGGAGGAGAAAAAAATTAAGAGGCAAAAAAATTCAAGATAAGGAAATGAACATAAACTATTTTGGCTGAAGTAGGGAGTTTACGTATGGGCAAAGAAGAGAAATGGAACCAAAACAAGTTTAAGAATGGGAAATATCTTGAATGCCAACCTAATGGCATAGGTTATCTGCACTTTATTCAATAAAATATTAAAAAGTTGGAGTTACCATCATGGCTCGGTGGTTAACAAACCCAACTAGCAACCAGGAGGACTCAGGTTTGATCCCCAGGCTCGCTCATGGCGTTTTAGTGAGCGATGGTGTAGGTCACAGACATGGCTCGGATCCCACTTTGCTGTGGCTGTGGCGAAGGCCGGCGGCTACAGCTCCGATTCAACCCCTAGCCAGGGAACCTCCATATGCCAAGGGTGCGGCCCTAAAAAGACAATAGGACAGTCAATCAATCAATCAATCAGTAAATATTAAAAAGTCATCAAATGATGGTTACATGAATTGGGGAGACACAAGATGGGATCCAGGAACCCACTTAGATTTTTGCTGTCTTCAAGGTCCTAATTTTATTATGGACAGTAAATTTGTTATATCATAGAAAATAATTTTTTTCTTTCTTTTTAGGGTCACATTTGTAGCATATGCAAGTTCCCAGGCTAGGGGTGGAAGAGGAGCTGTAGCTGCAGGCCTATACCACAGCCAGGGCAACGTGGGATCCAAGCTGCATCTGAGACACCACCACAGCTCACAGCAACGCCAGATCCTTAACCCACAGAGCGAGGCCGGGGATCGAAGCTACATCTTACGGATACTAGTCGGGCTCATTACCAATGAACCATGACAAAAACTTCCGAAAATAATTTTTAATAATTACTCAATTAGTCATCAGATGGTTTTAAGCTATGCTTCTGTATTAACAAATACACATTTCTGGTTATACTCCAAAGACTCAGAAAGTAATAGTTACACCTAGAATTTACCAATATTCAATAATTATTTCAGAATGAAGGCACTACCTCCAAATTTCTCGACTGCTTTCTCCACTGCATTGCTGATCTGCTGTTCATCTCTCACATCAACAACACATGGCAAAGCCTTTCCTCCAGCTGCCTGGACTACAAAAAATAAACAAAGAAGCATTAAAGCATTCAAATATTAAAACTTTCATCAATATCAAACCACTGATATGAGTCAAAAGAAAAAAGTACCCGGAGTTCCTGCTGTGGCACAGCGGAAACGAATCTGACTAGGAACCTTGCAGGTTCAAGCCCTGGTCTCACTCAGTGGGTTAAGGATCCAGCGTTGTTGTGAGCTGTGGTGTAGTCACAGACGTGGCTCGGATATGGCATTGCTGTGGCTGTGGTACAGGCCAGCAGCAACAGCTCCGATCGACCCCTAGACTGCCATGGGTGTGTCCCCCCCAAAAAAAAGAAAAAAGTACTCTATTTTTTGAAAAATCAATATAAAAAACTATCTTATAAGTATTAGTGATTCTGCCCTACAGTAGGACAGAATGACTTATTCATATTCACCTGCAGGTAGAGAGGCCAACTGTACTAAAAAAAACAAAAAAAGTAAAGGTTATTTTTTTAAATACTATTAAAAAGAAAAAAAGAGAACATCATTTAAAAGACCCTCAGTATAGAAAGTTTCCAAAAATAAAAAGAATAGATAATGAACTACCATGATGCCATCACCCATCTTCAATGATTAATAATGTTCTACAGTTAATTAATTTGTTTAATTTATCTACCCCCGACCTCATTTTGTTTTTTGCTGGTGTACTTAAAAACAAATCCTAGGCATCATTTTACTCATAATTACTTCACATTATTCCCCTAACATAACCACAATGCTATTAACATAACTAACAAAACTAGCTATATCACCTGAAGTTGAATCTTTAAGCCCTCACTCCTGGAACAATGCCTTGAATATAAGCACTCAATAGCTATTTGTGAATTAAAAGTATTAAAACAATGACTTGAAAATTTTTTTTATGGCTTAATGAATTTTACTACAATTATAGGTTTACAAAAATCATCACAAGTCAATTTGATAGCATTTGTGTCCCAAACCCTCAGTGCATCCCCCCCAACCCCCAGATTGTATTATTTGAAAAACCAAAGGTTTTCCAAAGTCTGTGAGTCATTGTTTGTTCTGCAAAGAAGTAACAATGACTTGAAAGTTGTGCAGAGAACAAGTAACATGGAAAGCTTTTTCAAAGTGTTCACACCAGCTACCTCTCAAGTTCTTTCCTCTCTACTTCCACTCCTCAGATCTCCGCTCCCATCCAAGAACCACTGCCCTCATGACACATGATTTTTTTTTTGGCCACACCCACGGCAAAATTCCTGGGCCAGGGATCAAACCTGAGTCACAGCAGAGACCTGAGATGCAGCAGTGACAATGCGAGATTCTTAACCTGTTGAGCCATAGAGTAACTACTGGACATGTTTTTTTATTTCTTTTTAGGGCCGCACCTGTGGCATATGGAGGTTCCCAGGCTAGGGGTCTAATCGGAACTACAGCTGCCAGCCTACACCATAGCCACAGCAACGCCAGATCCGAGCCGTGTCTGCAACCTACACCACAGCTCACGGCAACGCTGGATCGTTAACCCACTGAGCAAGGCCAGGGATCGAACCCACAACCTCATGGTTCCTAGTCAGATTCATTAACCACTGCACCACAATGGGAACTCCCTAGACATGATTTTTAATGATTATCTCTCCCATCACTTAAAAGTGCTGGAGAGAAAAATGGTTCCCAAACACTGTTCTAAGGTGCCAAAATATTTCTTTAACCAGATAATATTATTTTGGGGAGACACTTCAAAGAGATATAATTAAACTTTCTAGCGTGGGGTTCCCACTGTGGCACAATGGGATCAGCGTCATCTCTGCAGTGCCAGGATGCAAGTTCGATCTCCAGGCCAGCACAGTGGGTTAAAGAATCAGGGGTTGTCACAGCTTCATAGGTTCCAACTGTGGATCAGATCTGATCCCTGGCCCAGGAACTCCATATGCAGCAGGGGGAAGGAAGGAAGGAAGGAAGGAAGGAGGGAGGGAGGGAAGGAAGGAAGGAGGGAAGGGTGGGTAAGGGAAGAAGGAAGTAAAGGAGGGAAGGAAGGAGGGAAAGGAAGAAAAGTAAGTAAATAAATACTCCAGCAAATTCTCTATGCATTGAAACTCACTTTCTTCAGCAGCAGTATAGATTGTGCCTTGAAGTTTGGGGTGTGTCTGGGTGGTTTTCGCAGCAATTACAACATTTGCTCCATCCTTTGCTGCTTTCAAAGCAATGGCTTTGCCAATGCCACGGCTTGCACCTGTGATGAAAACTGTACATCCTGCTAGCTTCCTACAACAGAACAAAAGTGATCTGATTAGGGTTCCCTGGTGGTCTAGTGGTTAGGATTCAGTGCTTTCACCACGGCAGCCCAGGTTCAACCCTTGGTCTGGGAACTGAGATCCCACAACAAGCTGCTGCATGCCATGGCCAAAGAGAAAAAGAAACCTCAATGACCTCCATGTTTTTATTTACTTACCAGTATCAGGAACTCATGCACATAGTCACAAAATGTTTCCTCCTCTGTCAAACTTTCTCTGAAACCTCCCCCTTCCCCATCAGATAGCTAATAAATCTACTTCATTCCCACTGTTAAATGATAAACAAATTATTTATGGAGTTCTGGTCATGGCTCAGCAGTTAACGAACCCAAGTAGCATCCATGAGGATATGAGTTCAATCCTTGACCTTGCTCAGTGGGTTAAGGATCTAGCATTGCTCTGAGCTGTGGTGTAGGTCGTAGACGATGCTTGGATTCCGCATTGATGTCAGCGGCTACGGCTCCAATTCGATCCTTATCCTGGGAACCTCCATATGCCACAGGTGCAGCTCTAAAAAGACAAAAAAAAAAAATTATTACAACTGCAGTGGCCACTGGCAAACAATCTGCTCAAATGAGAAGTAAACCTTAAAAGTAAAATGAGGAATGAATAAACTATATAAACATGTACTTCTTCCCACAGAAAGTAGTAAGAAAGCTTATTTTTGAGTGATGAGACTACGAATAAATTTTATCATTTTCTTTATATGCCTCGAGATTTTTCAAATTTTCTGCAATAAATACATACCACTTAAGAGGAATTATCTAAAAGCAAATAACTGTTTAACAGATGCTCATCATTGCTAATAATAGCCAGAGTGGAAACAACATAAATGACCACCAATTGATGAATGGATAAATAAAATGTAGTATATACATCCATCGGGACATATCTGGCAATAAAAAGGAATGATGTACTGGTCTGTGCTACATGGATGAACCTTGAAAACATTACGCTAGGTGAAAGAAGTCAGTCACAGAGGACCTCATTCTGTATGATTCGATTTGTACGAAACGTCCAGGATAGCCAAAACTATAGAGATGCAAGGATAACCAGCTGACCAGGACTGGAGGTAGGGAACTCGGGGGTTGATAGATGAGGGGTGTGCGGTTTCTTCTGGTGATATCAAGATTTTTAAATTGATGGTGGTGATGGTTGCCAGGCTAGGGGTCTAATCGGAGCTGTAGCCGCCGGCCTTCGCCACAGCCACAGCCACAGCAACGCGGGATCCGAGCCACATCTGCAACGTACACCACAGCTCACGGCAGTGCCAGATCCTTAACTCACTGAGTGAGACCAAGGATCAAACCGGCAACCTAATAGTTCGTAGTCGAATTTGTTTCAACTGCACCACGACAGGAACTCCAGGATCCAACCAACTTTTTACCCATATGGATAACCAGCTATTTTACTCTGAAAAGTCTACCTCTCCTACAGATCTTGAATGCCAGCTTTGCCATAGACTGAGTCTCCCTAGATGTGTTTCTAGGCTCTCTATTCTGTTCCATTCAGTTCAATGGATTGCCCTGTCTTAATTGTAAGAACTTTCTTGGCTATACTTGCACCTGTGCTTTTTCACATATATTTTATAATCAACTTATTTAATCACACAGACAAAATCAATTGGGATTTTGATAGAAATTGTACTGAATCTAGAATTCAATGTGGGAAGAGCTGACATCTTTATGGTACTGAGTGCTCCAATCCGTGAACATGGTATCCCTCTACTGATTTCACACCTGGAACCACACGATGTCCCTCTGTAATCAAAAGTAATGTTTATTCTGACCAATCATGATGTTATCAGATTTTTCCCACCATGAAATTACTATTCTTTCCCTTGCAACTAACAGCAGTGCAAAGATACTTAAAGATCATTTTAAAATTTTTATTATGGAATTTTCAAGTACATTCAAAAATAAGACTATAATGTTCCCATGTTTATTCAACAATTCAATAATTATCAAAATTTTGAAAGTGATTATCACAAAGCCAATCTCAGAGTTTCCTTGCGGTGCAGTGAGTTAAGGATCTGACGTTTCACTGCAACAGCTCAGGTCACTGCTATGGCACAGGTTCAATTTCTAGCCCAGGAACTTCCACATGCCTCAGGCAAGGCCAAAAAAAACCAGTTATTTGAATTATTTTTCTATATATGTTTATGTGAAAAACTTGATATATAGTTTAAGTTCCTTTGTTTATGCTGGCATTCCAATTTATCTCTTTCCCCTCATCTCTGATGAGGAATGTTGTAAAACACATACTTGATATAAAAGTAAAAACCTTGGGAGTTCCCACTGTGGCACAGTGAAAAGAAAAGAATCTGACTAGTATCCATGAGGATTCGGGTTCGATTCCTGGCCTCGCTCAGTGGGTCAGGGTCCAGCATTGCTATGTGCTATGGTGTAGGTCGCAGACTCAGCTTGGATCCAACGTTGCTGTGGCGAAGACCAACAACTGTAACTAGCCTGGGAATTTCCATATGCCGTAAGTGCAGCCCTAAAACGCCAACAAAAAACAAAACAAAACAAAACAAAAACCCACACATCTTGTGTGTGAATAAAATTCCCTTCCTTTTTATATGAAAGGTAGCACACACAGTGCTAAAGTGATTGATTGATTTATTTACATTGGCCAGGGCCGGCAGTGGCTTGATGTAGCATCTTAGTCCCTAGACCTGGGATTAAAACCAGGCCACAGTGGTGAAGGTGCTGAATCCTAACCACTAGACCACCAGGGAATTCCCTTAAAGTGATCCTTTAACTGTAAGCATTTAGATCAAAATGTCCCAATTATTGCTTTTTTTTTTCTTTTCTCTTTTTGCCTTTTCTAGGGCTGCACTCACGGCATATGGAGGTTGCCATGCTAGGGGTCCAATCGGAGTTGTAGTCGCTGGCCTACACCACAGCCATAGCAATGCAGAATCTGAGCTGCTTCTGCGAATTACACCACAGCTCACGGCAACACCAGATCCTTAACCCACTGAGCGAGGGCAGGGATCAAACCTGCAACCTCATGGTTCCTAGTTGGATTCGTTAACCACTGAGCCACGATGGGAACTCCCCCCAGTTATTGCTTTAAAAAGCCCTATCCCTAGCAGATGCAAACTAATACCTACAGGATGGATAAACAATAAGCACAAGGGATTACATTTAATATCCTGCAATAAACCGTAACAGAAAAGAATATGAAAAAGAATGCATCTATGTATATAGCTGAATACATATACACACACACATATATATAACTGAATCTTTGCTGTACAGCAGAAATTAACACTTTCCCCCTCACACACACTTTTTAGACCCACACCTGTGTCATATGGAAGTTCACAGGCTAGGGGTCTAATTAGTTCTGTAGCTGCCAGCCTACACTGCAGCCACAGCAATGCAGGATCCAAGCAGATCTGCAACCCACACCACAGTTCACAGCAACAACAGAACCCTAACCAGGAACTGAACCCATGTCCTCATGGATACTACCTGGGTTAATTACCCGCTGAGCCACAACCTTATAAATCAACTAATACTTCAATAAAATGAAAAAAAAAAAGGCCTCTTTGCCTTTGGTCTAGATGGACTGATTCCCAGTAGGATAAAGAACTTGTTTACGCTCAAAGCCTCAGGCACTGGCAGAAAGGCAGGCAAAGGCAGCTTTCCTCTTAAACTCAAGACTGGATCTCTACTATTAAAACCCCTCCATCTCAAGAAAAAAAGCTTCCAAACTCCTCAGTACCACTGGAAGACGTCTAAAACTTAACCTATACTAAGATTTTCCAAAATTCTCTGGTACCTCAAAATCCTGGTAAACGTGATGAAACTTTTTTCTAAGAAAGAAAAGCAATCACGAAAAGCTCTTTAAAAAAAAAAAAAGGAGTTCCCATCATGGTGCAGCTGTTTACAAATCCGACTAGGAACCATGAGGTTGTGGCTTCGATCCCTGGCCTCGCTCAGTAGGTTAAGGATCCGGGGTTGCTGTGAGCTATGGTGTAGGTTGCAGACGCAGCTCGGATCCCACGTTGCTGTGGCTGTGGTGTAGGCCAGCAGCTGTAGCTCCGATTAGACCCCTAGCCTGGGAACCTCCACATGCCATGGGTACAGCCCTAAAAAATGACAAAAAGGCAAAAAAAAAAAAATTCAGGAATTCTCGTCATGGCGCAGCAGTTAAAGAATGCGACTAGGAACAATGAGGTTGAGGGTTCGATCCCTGGCCTTGCTTAATGGGTCAACAATCTGGCGCTGCTGTGAGCTGTGGTACAGTTCACAGACGCAGCTCGGATCCTGTGTTGCTGTGGCGTAGGCTGGCAGCTGTAGCTCAGATTCAACCCCTAGCCTGGGAACCTCCATATGCCATGGGTGCCGCCCTAAAAAAAAAAAAAAATCCAAATTAGGCAGGAAATAGCTTTCCAAGATCTAAAACATTTTATAAACCAATGAAATTAATGTAGTTTGACACTGGTACATGAATAACAAAGTAACAGAATACAAATTGAATAAATCGGGTTTTCTAACTCACTTCCTATGCCAAAATATTACACAAAACAGTACTCCATTTCAGGGAAAAAAATCACACAAAAATACTAGAATACTTACAAATTTTTAAAAAAACTTAATTTAAGATGACATAGTTTACAGCTTTGTCACAAAAACACAAAAGACTTAAAAGAATAGATTGATAAGGAGTTCCATGGTGGTGCAGTGGGTTTAGAATCCGGCGTTGTCACTGCCATGACCGGGGTCCGATCTCTGGCCTGGGAACTTCCACATGCCTTGGGCCTGGCCAAAAATAAAAAAGGTTCCCTCAAAAGATATCCATACTTTTAAGATTAGCTTGTTACTGAAGTCACTTTTTAAACATCTCATTATTTTATTCTTCCAGAAATGAGCGGTCAGAACAAGTGAAGAATCATCAAATGTCCCTGTGACCTTTCACCTAGAATGTAAAGCCTTCAGCAGGACACGGAGCTATTGCTAAAGCGAAGGTGTGACCCGCTCTTGGGACGGCGGGGTATCTCACTCACAATCTTCTAAGCATGGACGAGGTTTTCACATAGCTGCCATCCAGAAGTACTCAACTTTGCGTTACTTTTCACGAGTTATTGAAGATTCGAAGAATACTGGGCCCACCCTGGGTCAGCGTTCCAGACCGAGCCGGGCAGCTTCTTTAAACCTCCCACTGCAGGAGTCGGGCCACCCAAGCCGTCTACTCCGGTTCCACCTAGTCCCGCACTCCGCCCGGCCTGGTCCCTTCCCGTGGCGCTGTCATTCTCTTACCCGGTGTTGGGCAACATAACTTCCGTGGACCAGAGTCGGTGGCAACAAACGCCGCACGGAGCGCTCACTGTAAAAATCTGCTGACTTTCTCGTCCGCATTTAGCCCTGCTCCAAGCCCCGCCCCCCTGGGCCCCGCCCCAAGGCCTGCGGGAGAATTGTGGGGGCTCCAAAGAGCGGAAGGGGGCTGGGTGCGCCTGCGCACGCAGTAGATCTATTTGGCGCTAATTTCCACCTCACCCCGCCTCGGCCCTGGAAACCAGCTCTGTGCGCAAGCGCTTTGAGACAACTCTGCCCCACCCCGCTTGCGGGGTTCTACTGTGACAATCGGTCCCTAGTCTGCGTCTCAAGTAGTAGTGCGTCAGCCACTCAGTACGCCCTCCCCAGGGCTGTGAGGGGTTCCCCTGCGCTGAGTTCTTTTGTCAGGGCATTGCCCTTTGAGTCCTGCAGCAAGGGCTGAAGTGCAGCTTTTCAGCGGACTTTGGCTCTCCACCTGCCCTCCCTCCACGAGAGCCCCTGGGCGCCTACCCGGCCCCACGCGCGCCTTCAGAGGCACCTCTTGGGAACGCTTTCCCTCCGCAGATAAGCGCCTTCTCCCAGAAGCCGGACAGCGTCGCATTTCGACACCGGGCGGCCTATAGATAGATAGCCCTTGGTAGAGGGCAGCTTCTGGATCAGAGCTCTGCACTAATCGTGCCGAAGAATTCAGAGTTAACCTTGATTTTTCGACTCTTAGCCAGTAGCTCAGTGAGGAAATTCGCAAACTCATTGCTGGGATAAAGTGAACTCTGGGAGTCAGTATTGCTTTTGGTAGTATCCTTGGACAGAACTCAGCTACCCTAATGAACTAAAGACTGGCATGATATTTTTAGGGAGACATGAAGAAATTCTGTTTTGAAGAGGTAGAGCAGGATGACGAGGTTGTTATGTGGAGACTGGTTAAAGAAACTAGCCTGGAGGCAGGATATGTACTACCCCTTTTACTACAAGCCCTAAGTGTTTCTATTTGCCTATTTATATATCTTGCCAGTCTCATAGACATTTGAATTTGTCATGTATGATATGGTCCTTAGAGACTCTGAAGGAATTTACTTATTCAAGAAATATTAGCACCTTCTGTGTGCTGGTCACTGGAAATACAGCAGGGAAAACAAGGCAAAGTCCTCTGCCTCTGTAGGAGGAATGAGTAACCAGTGTGTTTTTTAGACTTGTAAATATTAGGTGTTTTAGAACGTGCATTGATAGGGACTGTTAGATGAAAAAACTCTCCACTCATTCAAGAAAATGAAGACAACCTACAGGACGAAAAAAAAATGTTTTCAAGCCATATATATGTCTTAGAAGGTCTAGTACCCATAATGTATGAAGATTGCTTTCAACTCAGCAATAAAAAGACGAATGACCTCCAATTTAAACATGAGCAGAGGACCTCAATAGATATTTCTCCAAAGAAGATGTACCAACAGCCAGAAATTACAGGAAAAGATGCCCGACAGCATTAGTTATTAGGGAAATACAAATCAAAGCCACCGTGAGATTTTATACCCATTAGGATAGCTATAAGAAAAAAGACGGAAAATTCTAAGTATTGGCGTTACCAGCTACTGGGTATCTATCTACCTAAAGCAATTCCACTCTTAGGTAGATACTTGAGAGAAATGAAACATATTGAGAATAGCCACTAGATGGCACTAATATTTTAAAATTCAAAATCATAGAACACTAAAAATGTTCATTTATTAACAATATAGTATGAGAGAGATACCTGTATGTGTGTTTTGGATTAGGGAAAAAATAGCATGAGGTTCTTTGTAGGATTCTCATATAGGGGAATTAAGAGGAGGCATAAATTTTAAATTCCTTAAAAGAATACTTTTGTGAACTGGAGATTGGCCCTTGGCATCTGCCTATGCACAGACTGAATCATGAGCCAATACAGCTGCTGACTCTCAGCACCTCCTGAAAGGAGTTCAGGGTGGAGATCAGGAATGAGGCACTCTGTGCTCTGGGAAAACTGGCAGGACAGGTTAGATTTTTCAGGAAATTTTATGAGCTCAATTCTTGCATCCCCTGATATCTTAGAAAGGCACTAAAATCTGTCATGGTGATGTCTGCTCCTCGTGACTAACAGTAACCTTCACGAGACTGGCAGCAGCCTTCTGTAAAAATGTGTGTGCTTCATTAGATGTACCTTCCCCTTCACCAAAATCACAAAAATACACTGACATTTCTCCCTGCCTCTCTGGAACAATGGTTCAGAGCTCTCTGAAATGCTGCCTTCCGGGCTATAGACTTCATTTTGCCCCAAATAAAACTTAACTCTTAACTTTTAGATTGTGCATGTTTTTTAAGTTGATACTTTGAATCATTAGAACAGAATGTGATAATCTAATTTACGTTATTTTTAAGTTATCATAGTCAAACTTAGCTTCACTTGTTTATGACATCTAAAGTCTATCAAGTTTAATTCTCCAAAAACAAGTTTTCAAATACATAGGAGGTTGAAAATGCCAACTTAAATTGAAATAGCAAAGGATATGACATTGAAAATAAGTTTAATCTTAAATTATCAAATAAGACTCCTCTAACCCTGACCTTGCATAAGAATATATATATATATATATATATATATATATATTTTTTTTTTTTTTTTGGTCTTTTTAGGGCTACACCTGAGGCATATGGAAGTTCCCAGGTTGGAGGTCCAGTTGGAACTGCAGCCACTGGCCTACACCACAGCCACAACAACACAGGATCCCAGCCGCATCTGCAACCCATACCACAGCTCATGGCAACGCCGGATCCTTAACCCACTGAGCAAGGCCAAAGATCGAACCGGCATCCTCATGGATGCCAGTTGGTTTCGATAACCGCAGAGCCATGACGGGAACTCCTAGATTTTCTTAAGGTGTATAATGCAGTAATATTAAAGTTTGTTGACACAACCCACGTAAGTAAATTTTTCATCCAGACCTAGTACACGCACAGTTTTCTATATACTACCCCGTTTTTTCATTTGATTGGTTGCCTGTTTTTCTTCTTTTTTCATTTTTTTTTTTTGGCTGCCCCACAGCATACGGAGTTCCTGCACCAGGGATCAGATCTGAGCTGCAGTTGTGACCTAAGTTGCAGCTGCAGCATGCTGGATCCTTAACCCATTGTGATGGACCAGGAATCAAACCTGTGTCCCAGTGCTCCTAAGACACTACCTATTCCATTGTGCCATAGCAGGAACTCTTACCCTGTTTTTTTTTAAGTTGATTATAACCTAAAAGTTATTTCAATGACTCATTAATGGATCATAACCTAACCATTTGAAAAACACCGATTTGTATGTTGTAAATTGCCATTGTGACTTTTCGACTTGCCTTTTAAGATATCCTAGGCTTCTATCTAGTTCAGAAGCTTAAATGGGGAAATCCTTTGGGTTTTGAGGGTATTGCAGTTGCTTCTGACAATGTACAAAAACATCCAAATAGGATCCTAGCTGTACATTTTGTTGCTCAATGAATTATTGCCAGTCATTTAATTAGTAATTGTTGGGTATTAACCTCATCGCTGTATTTTTTTTTTTTGTGTGTGTGTGTGGCTGCACCCAACCCATGTGCAAGTTCCCAGGCCAGGGATCAAACCTGAGCCACAGCAGCAACCCAAGCCACAGCAGTGACAATGCCCGGTCCTTAACCTGCTGAGCCACAAGCAAACTCTCATAGCTGTATTTTAATATCTATATTTTTCTGATAATACATTATTCCAACAATCTAGAGGAATTGAAAGTTTCTAATATCAACTGTTAACAGAGATATGCCCAACTGTTAACAGAGATAATCACTGTTAATTGTTGGGCATCCTTCGAGACTCTGAAATTTTTATAGAGATTTCGAATGTTTTTAGAGCATGGAGGAGACTATATATGCTCTATCATTTTGAACCTGTTTCTGTTTTAATGTATTATAAACATCTTTCCCAGTTCATACCTAAAATTTCACTTTAACTTTTTTTTTTTTTGTAATAGGTGGGTCCTTAGACTCTTTAATCAATAGAAATTAAAAAGAGGACAGTGGAGAATTCAGGCAAGGCTTTAATGAGACTCATGCTATAGCACCAGGGAATGAAAACAAGAAACAGATTCTCTTGCTCACTCTCTCATTAAATGGAGTGAAGGTAAGGCTGGATTGGTGAGTAGGGCAGGAGGGGTGGCCTAGGTGTTCCTCCCACCCCCTTAGTGGGAGTGTGTGCAGAGATTATGCACAGTACCCTACTTTTTACTCCAGGCAGCTCAGAAGTGGCAGTTGGTTTGTAGCCTTTTTGTAACATTGTTCATAATTACCATGCATGCAGTTATTTTTAGTCCCTTATAGTTTCTTTGTATTCTGTTGCTCAAGGAGACATTTGTGCAGGTACAAGCACTCCAGTGAAGGGTCCCAGCTCCCAGGTTCCAGACTATCTTCTTCTATATGAATGTACTCTGAATTAATTTTACCATTTGTGGTAGATATTTAAGATGTTTCAATGTTATCTCAGAGTTCTCGTTGTGGCACAGTGGAAATGAATCCGACTAGGAACCATGAGGTTGCAGGTTTGATCCCTGGCCTTGCTCAGTGGGTTAAGGATCCGGCATTGCTGTGAGCTGTGGTATAGGTTGCAGATGCAGCTCAGATCCTGCATTCCTGTGACTGTGGTTAGGCCAGCAGCTACAGCTCTGATTAGACCCCTAGCGTGGGAATCTCCAACCGTGGGTGTGGCCCTAAAAAAGAAAAAAAAAAAGATCTTTCAATATTGTCTCTATGGAGTTCCAGTAGTGGCTCAGTGGTTAACGAATCCAAATAGGTACCATGAGGTTGCGGGTTCGATCCCTGGCCTTGCTCAGTGGGTTAAGGATCTGGCGTTGCCGTGAGCTGTGGTGTAGGTTGCAGATGCGGCTCGGACCCTGCGCTGCTGTGGCTGTGGCGAAGGCTGGCAGCTACAGCTCCTGTTAGACCCCTCGCCTGGGAACCTCCATATGCCGTGGGTGTGGCCCTAAATAAGGCAAAAAGACCAAAAAAAAAACTATTGTCTCTATTATAAAGCATTTTGTAATAAAAGTCTTCGGGAATTCCTGCCATGGCTCAGGGGAAATGAATCTGACTAGCATCCATGAAGACACAGGTTCGATCCCTGGCCTTGCTCAGTGGATTAAGGATCCAGCCTTGCCATGAGCTATGATGTAGGTCGAAAACGTGGCTTGGATCTGGCGTTGCCGTGAGCTATGGTGTAGGTCACAGACGCAACTCGGATCCCGCGTTGCTGTGGCTGTGGTGTAGCCCTGTGGCTACAGCTCCGATTGGACCCCTAGCCTGGGAAGCTCCATGTGTAGTGGGTGTGGCCCTAAAAAGACAAAATATGATAAAATAAAAACCTTAGTGTGTACATCATCGTTCACTAGTCAATGCCTTGGTTAGCAGCGGGTTTTTTTTTCTAGTTCTGGCAAATGTGAGGTCTGCTGAGAAAGGTTTTACTTTGAGAGACCACGGAATAGACTGCCTCTTTTCTTCTGATATTATTTCTGGACAGGATGCTTGACATAGCTGCATGAGAGGAACCAGCCTTCCCCTTTCCATAGCTCTTTCAAAGGTGAACTCTGTCCTATAATATGCTTGAAAAGAAAGTTTGAGATGGGGGGGGGCAGTTGTCTTAGAACCTTCCTGAGTCTCCCACCTAGCTTTCTGCTACTCCCCATTCTTAAAGGCACACTGTGGGTTTTCCTCACTTTGCAGCTGGCCATCTTTTAGAATTCCAAGAAATAGTTCCCTCAGTAGACCGCTACTCCCTTGCATGAGTGCAAGTAGTGGAGTGGGCATGTGGATCATGCCACATTTTATGTTTTTGCTCTGTTGGTTTGTTTACTAAACCATCCCCACACAACTCTTTGCCAAAAAGTTGAGGCTTACATGAGGTAATTATTATATATGAAAAATAACAGTAACCTTATATGACAACTGCTGTGTCAGAGAGTGTTTTTGCCTATGCATTACACATTCTCCATTTCTTACCAACAGTGTATGTATATTATTAAGGGAGGCAATATGCCCAGTAAAAACACTGCATCTCTTAAGCTTCCCTTCTAAGTACTGGTGGCCACATGCCCAAATTATGGCTAATGAGGTAAACGGAAGATGTTGGGAAGGACTTCTGGGAAAATTCTTTAAAGAGCTTCCAGCCATCTTGTGACTCCAAGAATGAAAGCCACATGTTCACATGATAGAACAAAAAGGAGCCTGGGTCTTTGATGAACAGGGAGTTCCACAACAGCCATGACACCCTTACTTCTAAGTTCTTTTACATGGTAAATTTTTTTTTGTCTCTGTCTTTTTTTAGGGCCGCACCTGCAGCATATGGAGGTTCCCAGGCTAGGGGTCGAATCGAAGCTACAGCTGCCGGCCTACACCACAGCCACAGCAACGCAGGATCTGAGCCACGTCTGTGACCTACACCACAGCTCACGGCAATGCCGGATCCTTAACCCGCTGAGCGAGGCCAGGGATCGAACCTGCATCCTCATGGATACTAGTTGGGTTCGTTTATTGCTGAGCCACTATGGAAACTCTGAAATTTTTTATCTAGTTTAAGGCACTTTCATTTTTGGGTTTGTGTTATATCCATCTGGAACTAACTCTGAAATGATACTTTGTCTCCAGGCAAAAGTACCAAAAGAATATAAACCACTGCAGGGGGTTCCTTCCAGAGCAAGACCAAATCCCTAGCTTTGTTCCTTGTATTCTTACCTGCTTTTATTTCTGAGAGCATCATTTTGCTCAAACTTCCTTCTTTAAAACTGTCTTTAAAAAAATATAAAAACTTTAAAAATTGTCTTTAATATTACCACACCCTTTCAGGAAATCCCCTGCCCTGCTCACAGGAACTGATCTCATATTAAAATCCATCCTCCGGAGTTCCCATCGTGGCTCAGCGGAAATGAATCCGACTGGGAATCATGAGGTTGCAGGTTCGATCCCTGGCCTTGTTCAGTGGATTAAGGATCCGGCATTGCCATGAGCTGTGGTGCAGGTTGCAGACACGGCTCGGATCCCACGTTGCTGTGGCTGTGGTGTAGGCCAGCAGCTGTAGCTCCGATTAGACCCCTAGCCTGGGAAACTCCACATGCCACGCGTGTGGCCCTAAAACGACAAAAGGCGCAAAAAAAAAAAAATCCATCCTCCTTTCCCAAGCCAGTTTCCCAAGCCTGAATTAGTCATTCTACTTAGAATTTGTCTTTAGGAAGAGAGTCTAGGGTGGGTGTAGATATTTAAGTTCAATTCCCTTGGAGATATTTCCATCTAATTCTTCCTGGTGTCCAGGAAGTGACTATCATGTCAAACACACCCGCGTCTCCCATGCTCAGGCATTAATTCTGAGACGGTGCTCTACTGCTTGTACATTTCATTCCAAACTGAGAAACAAACACTGGACTCGGAGGTAATGAACACTCCTCTGCAATCAATATAGTTTCAACCCTGGTCACTATAAAGATAACATTTTATCATTTTATATTGCAGAAAAATGCCAATTATTTTTTATCTTCTAGATTTCAAACTGTGCCTACCAGGCATTTAAAAAAAAGAAAAAAAAAGACATACAAAATTAGCTTAAGAATCAAGTCCACATCTATCTCTTAATGGCCTCTACTTTGCTACACAAAGACAGAGCTTTGGAATTACCCCCAAGTGGTTCCTCTATGCCAAATTAAATTCTTGTAGGTGTCATCTGCCTCCTACTCTCTACTAAATTAAATTCTTGATTAAGGTCTCTTACTCCTACCACTCCACTAGAAGAGAGGCTATATGGAAACTTACCTTCCTCTGATACAAGTAATTCTCCCTTGGAGGTGGAGGGGAGATCTGCTTTTCCAGTTGCACAGAACACACTTTTCATAGAGAAGTTCTCCAGACCAGTGCTTTGTTTTGACTGCTACTGACCTTTTGCTTGTTTGCCTGTTCAAGGTTGAACATTTCTTCTGGTGCTCTGGAGGATCGTATGAAGTTGAACGTACTTTAGAATTGCACTGGGGAGGGAAAGGAACAACTCTATCCAGTTATTTGGCATCTCAGGAAGCTTTCCATTGACCTTGTAGACTATGATCAGCTTTTTTCACAAGGCTATTTTAACAAAGGGCAAGTGGGGAAAAAGAAAATAGGTATATTCTAACCACTCTATTTGGGTCCTTGTTAAACAGTGATATCAAAATTGGGGGGGGGGGGGTTGAGTCAATGGCCAGAGTGAAGGCTTTGTTCTAGTTGCAAATGAATTTATATTGCCTATTAAAGATATGGTCTCAGGTTTCTAAGGGACTATTTTGTCCCATATAAGAACATTTACAGAAGTTCCCATTGTGGCTCAGAGGAAACGAATCCAACTAGGAACCATAAGGTTGCGAGTTCGATCCCTGGCCTTGCTCAGTGGATTAAGGATTTGTTGTTGCCGTGAGCTGTGGTGTAGGTCTCAGACGTGGCTTGGATCTGGCGTTGCTGTGCCTGTGGTATAGGCTGCAGATGCAGTTCGGATCTCGTAGGCCGGCAGCTGTAGCTCTGATTCAACCCCTAGCCTAGGAACCTCCATGTGCCACAGATACAGCCCTAAAAAGCAAAAATATATATATATATATATATATTTACAATATTACAGGCATCTGTAATATGTGTCAATTTCATGTATCTGTAGACAAATAGAATACCAAGGCATGAAAGGCAAATCAACTTTTAGGTAGGAAGAGCTGTGGCTCGGACTCAATCCCAGAAACTTCCATATGCTGTGGGTACAGCCATAAAAACAAAACAAAACAAAACAAACAAAATATCCCACCCGGAGAGAGATATGTCCAAAGAGTTCAGAAGTCAACTGAAAGATCTCCCAATGGAACTGAAACACTTTGAGCTGTATTGGGAAAAGTAGTATTGGAGTTCCCTTCGTGGCACAGTGGAAATGAATCCATCTAGGAAACATACGGTTGCGGGTTCAATCCCTGGCCTCACTCAGTGCCATAAGCATCCAGCATTGCCATGAGCTGTGGTGTAGGTTGCAGACGCGGCTTGGATCCTGCGTTCTGTGGCTGTGGCTGAAGCCAGCAGCTGAAACTCCAATTAGACCCCTAGCCTGGGAAACTCTATATGTTGCGAGTGCGGCCATAAACGGACAACAGACAAAAATAAATAAATAAAATAAAGTGGTATTGGATTACAAAGCAAAGTATAAAATAAATATCCATGAGTCAATATTGATATAATTAAATATGATTACACTGATTGATATAATTAAATATTGATATAATTAAATATGATTAAATTAAAATGGGGAGAAATGACAGAACTCCTTACCAAATTCCAAATAATTTCTGAAAATACTGCCCTCTCGAGGAAGTAGAGATTAACTCTCCATTCCCTAAGTGTGGACTGTAAATAGTGACTTCCTTCCAAAAAGTACAGTATAAAAAGGGGAAAAAACTCCATAGTGAAGAAAGCTGACAAATACCTTCTCAGATAATCAAAGTCAACATCAATTGTGATAAGCCACGTTGATAATTCATGCCCTTAATATGATGTGATGAAAATGGCAATTTTCTCTATGGTGTTTCTCCCAAAAACCTATAATCTGAGTCTAATCATGAGAAAAACATCAGACAAATCCCAACTGAAGGACATTCTACAAAATACCTGAGCATTACTCCTTAAAGGTGATAAGGTCATCAAAAGCAAGGAAAGTCTGAGAAACTCAACAGTTAAGAGGATCTTAATAGGACATGTTGACTAAATATAATGGGGTATCTTGGATGGTCTCCTAGAACAGAAAAACATTAGCTAAAAATTAAGGAAATCTTAATAAAGTATGGATGTTAGTCGATAACAATGTATCAATAGTGCTTCATTAATTGTAACAAATTATCTTATTAATGTAAGATTAATAATAGAAACTGGGCATAGAGCATAGAAGAACACTGTACTATCGTCACAATTTTTCTGTAAATCTAAAACTGTGCTACACAATAAAGCTTATTTTAAAAATTTTAAGTTTTATAATGCAGCATAAATTTTTTTTAAAATACCATCTGGGAGTTGCCTGGTGCCTAGTGGGTAGAAGATCTGATGTCACTGCTGTGGCAGTGAGGGTTCAATCCCTGGCCCAGGAACTTCTACAAATCAGAAATCGAACCCATGTCAAGCAGTGACACCTGATCCTTAACCTGCTGTGCCACTAGGAAATGCCTCCTCAATATTTTTTTTTTTTTTTTTGCTCTTTTTGCCTTATCTAGAGCCGCACCCGCGGCATATGGAGGTTCCCAGGCTAGGGGTCTAACAGGAGCTGTAGCCGCCGGTCTTCGCCACAGCAACGTGGGATCCGAGCCGTGTCTGCAACCTACACCACAGCTCACGGCAACGCCGGATCCTTAACCCACTGAGCAAGGCCAGGGATTGAACACGCAACGTCTTGGTACCTAGTCGGATTCCTTAACCACTGAGCCATGATGGGAACTCTTCAATATTTTTAATTTTTGTTTTTATACAAAAATTTAATGGCCTCCTTTATGAGTGTGTGTGTGCTTGAATATGTGATAAAATGTACAAAACTCAAATTTTATCATTTTAACAACTTTTTTTCTTTTTTGGCCACCCCCAAAGCACATGGAGTTCCTGGCCAGGGATCAAATCCCAGTCACAGTTGCAACCTACACTGCAGTTGCAGCAACACTGGATCCTTAACCCACTGTGTGGGGCTAGGTATCAAATCTGCATCAAGGTGCTCTACAAATACCACAGATCTCATTGCACCACAGCAGGAACTCCAAGATTACCATTTTTTTTTTGTCTTTTTGCCTTATTTAGGGCCACACCCACGGCATATGGAGGTTCCCAGGCTAGGGGTCTAACAGGAGCTGTAGCTGCCGGCCTTCGCCACAGCCACAGCAACGCGGGATCTGAGCTGCGTCTGCAACCTTCACCACAGCTCACGGCAACGCCGGATCCTTAACCCACTGAGTAAGGCCAGGGATCGAACCCGCAACCTCAGGGTTCTTAGTCAGATTCATTAACCACTGAGCCACGAAGGGAACTCCAAAATTACCATTTTTAAGTGATAGTTTCTAACTGTTGTTGCTGGTATATAAAGCGCATTGATTTTCATGCACTCATACCTAACGTCTTACTAAACTTATTATTTTTAATACTTTTGGCATACTTTTTATTTTTTGTCTTCTTAGGGTTGCACCCGAGGCATGTGGAAGTTCCCAGGCCAGGGATCAAATTGGAGTTGTAGCTGCAGGCCTACACCACAGCCACAGCAACGGGGGATGTGAGACACATCTTTGACCTACACCACAGCTCACAGCAACACTAGGTCCTTAACCCACTGAGCGAGGCCAGGGTTTGAACCCGCATCCCTCATGGATACTAGTCGGGTTTGTTAACCACTGAGCCATGACGGGAACTCCACTTTTGACATATTTTTGGATTTTTCCATATAATCATATTAATTGCAAATAAGTTACAATTTGCTTTCTCCTTTGCATTAACCACATCTTTTATTTCTGTTTCTTGGCTTACTATACAGGAACTAGGGTATAATACTGAATAGAAACTTAAGTAAAAAGACCCAGAACACATACAAAAAAAGATTGATGCTCTTTTTTTGTTAAAATTAAGAGGTTTTTGTTTTTGTTTTAGGGCTGCGCATGCAGTAATATGGAGGTTCCCCAGTGCGGGATTGAGTCAGAGCTGTGGCTGCTGGCCTACACCACAATCACAGCAACGTGGGATTCAAGCTGCATCTATGACCTACATCACAGCTCATGGCAGTGCTGGATCCTTAACCCCCACTGAGCAAGGCCAAAGATCAAACCCCCATCTTCATGGATACTAATCAAGTTTGTAACCCGCTGAGCCACAACAGGAACTCCAAAATTAAGTTTTTGTTCACCAGAAGACACTATAAAGAAAAGGAAAAAGGGAAGCCACATTCCAGAAGATGATACCTATTATAGATATCACCAGGGACACCTGCAAACCAACAACAACAACAGTCAAAGGGAAAAAAAAAATCGGTAAAATACATTAAAAAGATATTATACCAAAGCAGATTCATGACTGGCCAGTAAAATATGAAATGATATTCAACTGTATTAATAATCAAAAAATGAAAATTAAGGGCACAGAAGATATTTTTAAGCTCATGGGCAAAATTTTAAAATTGTACAATATCAATTGAGGGTATGAGCAACAGGAGCTCACAAACACCTCATAATAGTGGTAGTTAAAATTGATAAAAATCTCTTTGTAAACATAGTAAAGATGAAGATTAGCCAATTCCATGACTCTGTAATTCTACTTCTGAACATATAACCTAGATTATAGGGCCTAGAGAAAGCTCTATGAGTGCCTTGGGGGATGGGTACAAGAATATTCATAGAAAAATGATTTATAATAGCACAATAATAAGGAGAAATTAGAAACCACTCATATATCAGGCAAGAGAATAGGTTAATTGTGGCATATTCTTATAGAAGAGAAGCACTGCGTGACACTGAAAATTAATGAACTACATGGAATTAGTCACAGAATCATAATATTGAGTGAAAGAATCAAGTGGCAGAAGAATATTAAAAATATTACCCTACTTATATAAAGTTCCTATAGTTTAGGAATTTGCACAAATGTTTTACAGCTACAAAGAGAACAGGGGTACAATTAACCATAAAAGTCAGGATTACCATTCCTTATACCGGGATGGGAAAGGTTAGAAATAGGATTAGAAAAGGACATAAAAGGACCTTCAATTTTCCCTTTGATATCAGTTTCTCAAGATCTTCTGGGAACTTCCATATGCTGTGGAAAAAAAGACAAAATAATAATAAATAATAATAATAATAATAACTACTTACATGGGTAGTATATATGTTAACTTTTTTTTTTTTGCCTTTTATCGTTTTAGGGCCTCACCAGCAGCACGTGAAGGTGCCCAGGCTAGGGGTCTAATTGGAGCTACAGCTGCCGGCCTTCGCCACAGCCACAGCAACACAGGATCCGAGCCACGTCTGCAACCTACACTGCAGCCCACAGCAATGCCGGATCCTTGACCCACTGAGCGAGGCCAGGGATCGAACCCGCAACCTCATGGTTCCTAGTCGGATTTGTTTCCGCTGAGCCACGACGGGAACTCTATATTTATTAACTTCTTTATTTTGAAAAAAATTTAGACATCCAGAAAAATTGTAAAATTCCTACAGTGCATTCTTCTGAATACCCTCTATCGAAGTTTTCTTAATGTTAATCTCTTGCATAACCAAAGTGCAATGATCAAAACTAAGAAATTAATAATCATACAATTTTATTAAATAAACTAGACTTTCTGTGTGGTTGGGAGAATTCTAGAGGTTTTCCCACCTTCCCTCCAACCGCCTTCCCATCCCCTGGTTATTTAAATGCTAATTGTAGGTACCCTTGTGAAGGGATTTTGCAGGTGTAATTCAAGTTTCACGTTAGTTGACTTCAGGAAATAGATTACTTGACTCGAGCAGAAGCTTTCTCTGGCTGATGGCAGAAGAGGAAGGCAGAAGGAGAAGTCAGAGGTATTCAAAGTGTGAGAAGCCTAGCCTCACCAATATTGCTTTGAAAATGGAAGGGGCCAACAAAGAAGGAATGCAGGTATCCTCAAGGAACCTACGGTGATCCCTGGCTGACAGCCAGCAAATTTCAGGGATCTTGAATCTGCAGTTATGAGGAACTAGATACTTACAAGGTGAAAAGCTTGAAGCTGACTTCCCAGACACTCCAGAAAAAAAGCCTAGGCTGTACCACGTTCTTCCGTATTCATTGGTACATTGGTACACATATTTAAAGGAATATTACTCAGGCACAAAAAAGAATGAAATAATGCCATTTTCAGCAACATGGATGGACCTAGAGATGATTATACTAAGTGAAGTTAGTCAGTGAAAAACAAACATCACATGATATCACTTAAATGCAGAATCTAAAAAAGGGATACAAAGAAACTTATTGGCAGAACAAAAACAGAGTTATAGACTTTGAAAACAAACTTACTGGTTTCCAAAAGGGACAGGTGGTGGGGGAGGGATGGGGAAGGATGGACTGGGGGTTTGGGATTGGCATATGCACACTCTGGTAATATGGAATGATTAGCCAACAAGGACCTGCTATATTGCACAGGGAACTCTACCCAATATTCTGTGATAATCTATATAGGAAAAGAATCTGAAAGATAATGGATGTGTGGATATGTGTAACTGAATCACTTTGTTGTACAGCAGAAATTATCACAACATTGTAAATCAACTATATTTCAATAAAACTTAAAAAAAAAAAAGCCTAGGCTGGCCAACACCTTAACATCAACATTGTGAGACCCAGTCAAGCCTATGCAGGCTTCTATAGAACTTGAAAATAACAGATGTGCGTTGTTTTGTTTTGTTTATGGCCACACTCATGGCATATGGAAGTTCCTGGGCCAGAGATTGAATCCAAGCCTTTGCAATCAGATTCTTGACCCACTGTGCACATTTCTATCACCTTATAAGTACTTCTTTCCTTTTTAGCAGCTCGTCTAGGCTCATCTAGTATTTTGCTTCTGTAGCACTGGAATCCACGACTTTTCTTTCTTTTTTTTTTTTTTGCCTTTTGTCATTTTATGGCCACACCCGCGGATGTGGAGGTTCCCAGGCTAGGGGTCTAATCAGAGCTGTAGCCATCGGCCTACACCACAGCCACAGCAATGCAGGATCCGAGCCGCGTCTGCGACCTACACCACAGCTCACGGCAACGCCGGATCGCTGACCCACTGAGCGAGGCCAGGGATCGAACCTGCAACCTCATGGTTCCTAGTCGGATTCGTTAACCACTGAGCCACGACGGGAACTCCAGCGACTTTTCTGAGTAGTCCTGGTTCCATTTATTGGAGAATAGTATAAGAACTAGAAACTAAAATGTGGGCACAGGACTTCCTCTTGTGGCTCAGCAGAAACAAATCTGACTAGCATTCATGAGGATGCAGGTTTGATCCCTAGACTCACTCAGTGGGTTAAGGATCCGGCATTGCAGTGGGATGTGGTGTAGTTTGCAGATCCGGTTCAGATCCCACGTTGCTGTGGCTGTGGCATAGGCCAGCAACTACAGCTCTGATTGGACCCCTAGCCTGGGAAACCCCATATGCCAGCGGTGTAGCCCAAAAAAGACCAAAAAAAAAAAAATGTGGGCGTAAATAAATGGCATGTCATTGTTTGGCCCTCTCAGCAGATATAGATTGGAAATATTGGTATAAAAAGCAACTCATTCCTACACGCAAACATCTATATTTATTTTTTAAATTTTTTAAAGTATGGTTTCTGCTATACAGCAATGACCCAGTCATATATATATATATATACACACACACATTATGTTTCTCATATTATCTTCCATCATGGTCTATCACAAAAGACTGGATATAGTTCCCTGTGCTATACAATAGGACCTCATTGCTTATTCATTCGAAATGTAAGTTTGCATCTACTGACCCCAAACTCCCAGTCCACCCCACTCCCTCCCCCTCCATACATCTATATTTAATTCTGCCATATTGTATGTTATAGAACAGATTGAGATCTCTGTGTGAAGGATGGTTCCATCTTTTTCTTTTTTTAATGGCCACACCGACGGTATGTGTAAGTTCCTAGGCCAGGTACTGAATCCAAGCCACAGCTGTGAACTATGTTGCAGCTGTGGCAATACCAGATCCTTTAACCCAGTGCGTGGGCCAAGGATTGAACCCATGCCTCTGCAGTGACCCAAGCTACTGCAGTCGGATTCCTAACCCACTGTACCACAGCAGGAACTCCAGGATCTTGTCATCTTAGTAACAGTGGAGGGAACGGTGCCCAAACCAAATGTTGGTGCTGAGCAGAATATTCAAAAGATTTTGTGAAAAGGGGCTGAGAGAAAGCATAGCTTGCTTGCCAGTTGCCTACTGATTTGAATCCCAACCTTAGTCATTTCCCACTCTACTCTCTCCACCAATTAGCTGAAAAGTGAAACAAGAACATAAACCGTTGATCTCTAGTCCTCCACCTGAATCAAAAGCAAAAAATTAAGTAAATAGATAAATTTAATAATTCACAAGTAAGTAGAGAGATTTATGATCTTTCAACTCACGCTGTGGTTTAGTAAATTTCAGTTCAAAATAGAACTGCCATCATTCAAAAATAAGCGCCCATCCCTGCCCCACACAAACAAGGAAAAAGAATTCTACCAAAAACCCATGCCAAAAACAATAGCAACAACAAATGAAGTAGAAGAATATGTGGAAACATAAAAAATTATACCTTTTTTTTTTTTTTTGCTTTTTTAGGGCCACACCTGCAGCATATGGAGGTTCCCAGGCTAGGGGTCTAATCGGAGCTACAGCTGCCAGCTTACACCACAGCCACAGCAACACCAGAGCCGATCCACGTCTGTAACCTACACCACAGCTCACAGCAAGGCTGGATCCTTAACCCACTGAGTGAGGCCAGGGATGGAACCTGCAACCTCATGGTTCTAGTTGGATTCATTTTTGCTGTGCCACAATGGGAACTCCTAAAAATTATACTTTTAAAGAAGAGCAAATATTGAGAAGAGGAAAGATTTAGGCAAAATACTTCTCTGCTCTACTTAGGTAATTAAACAAGGACTCCATGAAAGACAAGATTTTAAAATATAATAAGACAATAACATGAGATAAAAAAATAAAAAAGCTGGCAGAGCTAACGAAAGAGAATAAGGAGAACACATTAAAAATAGCAAGGAATTAAACAAATGCTGTAGAAATTTGAGTTATTGTTGAAGAAAATAGGCTTAAGTCATATACAAGGAAAAAGAAAAACGTGACGTATGGAAATATGTAAATAATCAAACAGAAATAGCTAGTTAGTAATGCTAAGGAGGAAAACAGAACAAGTTACACATAAATTTAATACAATAAATAATTTCCAAAACAGAAAAGAGGTTGGCTCTACAAAATACAACCTGATTCACGGATTCTTTTAATAAGACACTGAGTGCCTACTATGTGCTAGGCATTGCTCTCATTGCTAAGAATACATCAGTAAACAAACACATACAAAGAATACCGCCTTAATCGATTTTACACTTCATAGAGGGAGATGAATAATAAATAAAATAAGTTATGTATGTTAGAATTAGGAGAAAAATAAAGCAGGGAAGGGGACAAATAGTAGGGGTGAGAATGTATGAGTTCCAATTTTAAATAGGGTGGTCAGGAAAGGTCTGACTGGGAGAATTATGTGAGGAAAGACACAAAGAATTCTAGAAATGAAGGAGCAAACCATGTGGGAAAAAGCATTCCAGGCACAGGGAACAGCAAGTACAAAGGGTTCTGAGATGGGAACCTGCCTGGTCAAGAAAGAGTTCTAGGCTAGAGAAGTAAATATGGTAATCATCAGTCTGTAGAGGATATTTAAAACCCTGAGGCTCTGGAAACTATATGCAATCACTTAGAACATGATGGAAGATAATATGAGAAGTTGACAGAACATTGCCAATTGAGTATAATAAAAAATAAAAATAAAATAAAAAAAAACAAAAAACTCTGAGACTGTATCAAGATAGTGAGTACAGTAAGAGAAGAAGGTCAAAGACTGAGTCTTGGAGCATTTGAACGCTATGAGGTCACAGCCAGGAAAGAAGACGAGAGTGACCACAGAGGCACAAAACATAACAAAAATCTAGTTGTCCTGAGAACCAAGGGAAGAAAGTGTCCTAAGGAGGAGGGAGTTGCCAAGCGATGCTGATGGTTTGATTGAGATGGGGTCTGGGAATCACGCATCAGATTGTTTCTGGAAAAATTAATAAGGATTCAAAATAAAACATGAATAATTATCTAATTTTCAAAGATAAAGAAAAACTTTTCCAAGTCTCGGCTCAACGAAATACTTTATACAGGAGGAAAAATACTGGCATTAGTTTTTTGCATCCTAGGTTTATGAAGCTTGAGGAGAGTAGGGCTATAGCTATAGAATTTTCTGAGCAGTGACTCAATAGTTTTTCACCCACTAAAGTTTTTTAACTTAGAAAAGAAATAGAGTATGTAAGGACCCAGGAAATAGATAACCCAAGATCTCTTCTAAGAAAAACCTTGAAGATTTAGTCTACTAATTGAAAGATGAATTTAAAAAACACAACACAGCCAATTATGTCTAAATAAATGATTATTTATAGAATTTAATGTGATGATTATAATTCTTGAAATAAAACCTAACATAATGTGATTATAATAATACTCTAACAAAACTTACTATAAAAAAGAGTTAGTGGAGGGGCTTTTTTTCCATTTCTCAGAGTGGAATCAATAAATACATTTTTGCTTCTGAAGCTGATTTAAGTATTTTATTTAAAACTTAAAGATAACCATTAGTGGAACAAAAACTAGATCTCTAACTTGCTAGAGGAAATTGCCATGGTTATGATTTCAAAGAAACCACGAAAGACTCTAAAGAAATCCCATTTATTAACAAAGTTATTAAGATTGTAATAAGGCATTCCTTTGTGGTGCAGTGGGTTAAGAATCTGGTGTTGTCACCACAGTGGCTTGGGTCATTACTGTGCTTTGGATTTGATCCTTGGCCCTGGAACTTTCAAATGCTGCAGTCGCAGTCACACAAAACAAAACAAAACAAACTGTAATAAAAATATCAAAATTTTATTTGATATAAATAAATATCAAATGTGCCAATGCAGTTTTTAAAATGTACTTTGACAAAGTAGGGTTTATTCAGAGAATGGAAGAATGGCTTGACATGAAGAAATTTATGAATTTGCCACATTAAATGAAATAAGGAGAAAAGCTACACCTTTATCTCACGATCAAACACCCCACTCTAAAGATAATCTCAAATGCCAAAATTCAACATCAACTTGATGCTTTAAGTATCTACCTGATGAAATTCCTAGAAAGCTAGAAAAAGAAGAAAAGCTTTTTCTTAGTGCTAATATACTTTTTACATCAATACCTTGTTGGTAATCTCCCTTTTTATTAAAAGGAGAGATAGGCCTCTGGTCCAGAGCTTCAGTAGATAATAGTACCTAGCTGGAATTTAATAACATTTTCTGATTTTACTGTCTTTATTTTTATTTATGACAGGTTTTATGGCAAGTGATAGTGATTTTCCCATTTACAATAATAATGTAAAATTTTCTTCTTTCCCTTTTTTTTTGGCTGCACCTGAGGCATGTGGAAGATCCCTAGCCAAGGACTGAACCCACACCACAGCAGTGACCCAAGCCACTGAAGTGACAACACCAAGTCCTTAACTTGCTGCACCACAAGGGAACTCCTAAAATTTCCTTTTAAAATAAAAACATTTGAATTTTTAAAATGAGGTGATTTGTTTGTTTGTTTGTTTGTTTTTATGGCCACACCCTTGGCATATGGAAGTTCCAGAGCCAGGGATCAAATCCCAGTAGCAGCTGAGATCTTTGCTGCAGCTGCAACAATGCCAGATTAACCCACTTGGCTGGGCTGAGCTGGGGATCAAACCCGTGTCTCTATAGCAGCTTGGGTCAGATTCTTAAGCCACTGCACCATAGTGGGAACTCCCAAAGTGAGGTGATTTAAAGAAAAAATATTAAGTAAGCAGGAATGCAGATAGTACATGGACAGAGCAAGAATTATGGAGCTGGTTTGGGAATGACTCAAGTTTGAGAACTGTTCCAGGCAAACATTTCTTTCCTTTTTCTTTTTTTGAACTTTATTTCAAAAATTTTGGGGGGGAGTTCCCACTGTGGCTCAGCGGAAACGAATCGATGAGGAACCATGGGGTTGCGGGTTCAATCCCTGGCCTCGCTCAGTGGGTTAAGGATCTGGCGTTGCCGTGAGCTATGGTGTAGGCTGCAGACACGGCTGGGATCCGGCGTTGCTGTGGCTTGTGGCGTAGGCCGGCAGCTGTAGCTCCGATTGGACCCCTAGCCTGGGAACCTCCATATGCCACGAATGTGGCCCTAAAATGACAAAAAAAAAAAAAGGAAAGGGCTGTTTTATTAAAAACTTTAAGACATCGAGCCCTCAGAAAGCCCTGAGGGCTTTCTGACAAACAGAAGGAGTGCTCCCTAAAACACACTGCAACTTTGACATCAGCTAGCAAAGCCTACTTTTGGATACTGACAGGAGATAGTACCTTCAGGGCAAACACTGGAGTCTTTTGAACCAAGCACTAGCTGTACAAAGAGTTGCACATGGAAATGATTACATCACGGCCAGGGCCAGGAAGAGGAAAATGGACATAACTGCTGGTGGCAGAGAGATCAGTGAGTATGTAGGAAACACTTTCAAGTATCCTCCTTCAAACAGTTGGGAAGGACTTTGAAGGAAGGCGTATCATTCAAGATTGGGCCGTCTTTCAGACTCTATTACAATCTACAAACTACTATAACCTAGTCTGACTACCAAGTTGCTAAAGCCTGAGTAATATGAATTACACACCAGCACATTTTTCTTAAGCCTTTGAAGTTTGTTATTGCTTAACTGTTGAACAAATAACATGTATTAAGGGAACACTTGGCAGTATCTTTTTTTTTTAACTATTGTTTTATTTTGAAATAATTATAAATTCAGAGTAAGTTTTAAAAGTGCAAAGAGATCCTATGTACTCTTCACCCAGCTTCCCCCAAGGGTAACATATTAATAACTATAACAAAACCGGGAAATTGACAATGGTACAATCCACAATTCTTAGATTTTGCCAGTTTTTGGGGTTTTTGTTTTTGTTTTGTTTTTTTGGTTATTCCCTCAGCATATGGAAGTTCCTGGAAAGGGACTGAACCCATGCCATAGCAGCAACCCAAGCTGCTGCAGTAACAACACCAGGTCTTTAACCCACTGAACCAAAAGGGAAACTCCTTTTTTTTTTTTTTTTTTTTGCTTTGGTTCCCACACCAGGGATTGAACCCAGGCGGCAGCAGTGAAAGCATTGAGTTTTAACCACTAGACCACCAGGGAACTCTCCAGATTTTGCTAGTTTTATATGCACCTGTGTGTTTCTAAAGCTCTGTGAAATTCTATCATGTAGCGATTTGTATAACCAACTCCATAATCAAGATATAGACCTGTGGTATAGGCCTGCAGCTGCAGCTCTAATTCGACTCCTAGCTTGGGAACTTCCATATGCTGCAGGTGTGGCTGTAAAAAGAAATGAAAAAAAAAGATCCAGATCCGCTCCATCACCACAAACATTTCCCTGCTACTCTCTTATAGTCACATCCATCTCCTTCTCTCTCCATACCCTCCCCCCAAATTCCTAACCCCTAACAACCACTAATCTGTACTCCATCTCTGTAATTTTCTCATTTTGAGGATGTTATATAAATGGAATCATACGGTTTGTAGACTTTTGATTTGAGCTTTTTTGACTCCATAAAATTCCATGTGTTTGTATTTTAAGGGCATGTACGTTAGTGATTATGATTTTGCATTTGTCAGGGGATAAAATGATTGTAAAATGTCCCACCTCCCAGATTCATCAAATGGTTGATTTTATTTATGACTTACATTGACATTTTTGAATTATTTTTATATCTTAAGAAGTCTTACCCATAAACATGAATAGGGTAATAATGCTGGTTAAGGGTTAACTATCATTGCATATCGCAATGCCTTAAGGTAAATGTTCAAAGGTTACATTTTGTCCAAACATAGGGGGTGTCTCAGCATAATGGTGTTTCAGGGGAATTTTTTAGACAAATTAGAATAAAAATACAAGGAAGCTAAAATGTTAGAAAATGTACAAACCATATTATTTTAATTGTCTTACTTTTCAAAGTATAGAGCAAATAGCAAATAAAGAACGTGTTATCCTCTTCACCATCAAGGAGTTACTATACAGAACATAAGGCTCTTATGTAAAGCCAGGTCATGTGGGTGATATCTGATTATTTCAGAAACTCAGAAACTTCTGCTGACATTGCAGAAGGCCATGGTTTTCCCATGCTATATGGATTATGGAAACAGCTAGGATTTTAAAAGTGGTCCTAGAGAACTAACTTCCATTCTGTCTACTGTTTTTTAATCTGAGCAACTCACAAATCTATGGGGCTCGAGCCATGAGAAGTCTTTTTTTGTTTTTGTTTTTGTTCTGCTTTTTGGCTGCCCTCGCCCAAGTTCCCAAGCTAGGGGTGGAACCTGGGCCACAGCTGCAGCAATGCCATTATCCTTAACCTACTGAGCCACATAGGAACTTCCCACTGGAAGTCCTTTAAACTTATGACCAAGAGGCAAGGGAAAGGGCAAGGTTTCACCTTGTTTTCTGCCCTGAGTTGTTTTCTTATTATCCAAGGCTTCTGTTATAAATCGAGATTTTGTTTAGGAAATGTCATATAAGTTTTGTTCATTTTACTCAGGCATACTTTACACTGGAGACTTTTCAGAGGTATTGTTAGCAATGCGGACAGTGAGATAGACTTCACATTAATTATTTATTGTTGATTTATAATGTGCCAATTTATGCAGTATAGCAAAGTTACTCAGTCATATATATATTTAACATTATTTACCATCATGGTCTATCCCAGGAGACTGGATATAGTTCCCTGTGCTATATAGGACCTTATTGTTTATCCATTCGAAATGTAATAGTTCACTAACCCCAAACTCCCAGTCCATCCCATTTCATCCCCCCTCCCCTTGGCAACCATAAGTCTGTTCTCTATGTCTATGAATCTGTTTCTGTTTTGTAGATAGGTTCATTTGTGTCGTTTCATTTTATTTTATTTTTGCTTTTTAGGGCCACACTCGTGGTATACGGAGGTTCCCAGGCTAGGGGTCTAAACTGAGCTACAGCTGCCAGCCTACACCACAGCTCACAGCAATGCCAGATCCTTAACCCACTGATCGAGGCCAGGGATTGAATCTGAAACCTCATGGTTCCTAGTCGGATTCACTTCTGCTGCGCCACAACGGGAACTCCCCCAAAATGTCTTCTTTGGATAAAAGGATCTGGCATTGCTGGATTCAATCCTTGGCCTACGTATTTCTATATGCTGCGAGTGTGGCCATTAAAAAACAAAAAGCTTATAAATTTGATTAGGTCTCATTTGTTATTTATTTATTTGGTCACACCCATAGCATCCAGAAATTTACAGCAGTCACAATGCTGAACCCTTAACAGTTAGGCCACCAAAGAACTCCAACATTTTTTTTCCTTTTTATGGCAGCACCTATGGCATATGGAGTAGAATTGGAGCTGCAGTTGTGGCCTACATCACGGCCACAGCAATGCCAGATCCTTGACCCACTGAGCAAGGGCAGGGATAGAACCCTCATCCTCACAGAGGCAACACTGGGTCCTTAATCCACTGAGTCACAAGAGTAACTTCCTACATTTATTTTTTAATATTGAAATGTTAGCTATCTTAAGAAATGGGCTAAAAGAAGACAACCTTTTTCTTTTTGGTCATGCCTGCTGTATCTGGAAGTTCCTGGATCAAGGACTGAACCCATGCATCAGGTGAAGCAACACTGGATCCCTTTTCTTTTCTTTTTTTTTTGTTTTTTAGGGGTGTAACCACAGAGTTCCTCCAGGCTAGGGATCGAATTGGTGCTACAGCTGCCATGCTATACCACAGCCACAGCAAGGTGGGATCTGAACGGTGTCTGCAACCTACACCACAGCTCATGGCGAAGCCAGATCCTTAACCCACTGAACAAGGCCAGGGATCAAACCCACATCCTCATGGATACCAGTTGGGTTTGTTTCCCCGAGCCACAATGGGAACTCTGCAACACTGGATCCTTAAGGTCCTGTGCTACAGGGCACTTTCCATACATGATGATCGTCACAATATTGTTATTTTGAATAATTATGAACAATGTTAACCTCCACTATTTTGGAAAATGTTAAATAAAATTATGGCACATGAAATTAGGAATTATTATGCAGTAGTAAAAAGAATTTAGATAAGAGTACTGCTGTGAAAAAAAATCTCCAGGATTTTTAAGTGAAAAAAGGCAAAAATTGGTGAGGTTCTGGAAGCATGCACACACAATTGTTACACTGGTTATCATGGGCATGCACAGGGGGAGGTCTGTGAGGAAAAATAATTATAACTTTTTAATATTTAATAGTTTTAATTTTCCAACCTAAGCATGTACTCCTGTAATAACTTACGTAGCTAAAAAAAAAAAAAATTAAGGAAATTTCATCAACAGAATATACCCCCCAATCAAGAGCAAGACCACATCAGCTCTTTAGCTCCCTGATATTTTTAATGTCCATTTGGCAAAGTTTACAACTGTAACTTAATAGTTGGATTTAACATTCAAAAATGTTAGACACAATTCTTAAAAAACGGTCTCCCCAAATAAAATACCTGAACTATTTTGAAAATGCTTTTTTTTCCCCCAGTAAATAAGTAATAAATAAACTGAGGAATCCATGCAAACGTGAAGGTTGGAACCTGATTTTCTTGGGTAGCCCTGCAGTACTTGGCACATAATACAGAGTAAATATTGACTGAGTGATGGATGAATCCACAGTTTAAATCTTTTTAGTAACACTTTGTTTTTTAAAAGCAGGATAGTAGCAAGGAGAGACTGAGCTTGTTACTTGCTTTCTAATGAGGCTGAGAGAGAGAAGCCTCCTCTTTCTAAGAATTTGGTGGAGAACTTGGCCTTTAGTGATTCACATTTTGGTGATCGGTGAATAAAAAAATCACTCTATTTCAGAATCAAACAGACTATAATATGGGAACAAATGAGTTGCCGCTAGTTATATGCTTAAAATTTTGCCCAGACTAAGGAAAGGGCTCTAGAGGCTGTGAAATTGTGGAAGAAATCCATTTATTTATGTCTAAATTTTCATCTGAAAAAACGAGAGTAATCGCTCCCTCAGGTTTTTGTGGTGGTTGTTTTACAGGGAGGCACGTGGAAACTTTCAAAAAGCCTTGTGGCCACTCCATATTGTGCAGCCAATGCTTCCTATAAATTCAATCTCAGACTGTCGGGGTCCAAAAGCTGAGACTAAAACTATAAAAACGCAAATATTCTCAAGTTTGGGGCAGTCTCTTTTACCTCATTCATCTCCATCCCAACCACACCTAGTTGGCCGGTGCGGGTCATTGGGCAGGCGGCTGGCGCTTTCCTGGGTTGCAAGGCCCGGGGCTCCGCGGAGCACAGCCCGAACCTGGCCTCAATGCCTGAGGCCGAGCTACCGACAGCGTTCCCACTCGGGGCAATTTCGCGGCGCTTCTGGGGCCCTCTCGGGACACTCCTACCTACTCTCCCGAGTCTGGTCCCCAAAGCTTTTCCTACCGGTAGAGGGAGGTGTCCGAACTAGGTGGCCCTGGGCGGAGAAGCCGGAAGGCCGGCGGACCCGCGGGAGCGCGGGCCGGGCGCGAAGCGGGAAGCACAAGGCGCGCGCTCCCGTGAGCGAGGAAAAGAGGCGGGGGCGGGGCGCGCGCTCGGGGAGTGGAGGAGCCCGGGGGTGGGGGGGGGGTCTTAGGGCGACCGCAGGAAGAGGGCGCCCTGGAGCCGAGCTGGAAGGCGGCTGAGGGCGGGGCCCAGGGAGGGCGTCGACGCCGAGGGGCGGGGTGAAGTGAGGCGGGGACGCGCTCGGGGGGTGGGGAAGGCGGGGGCGCGGCAGTGGCGGGAGCGTCCCTGGTCTCCGCCCCTGTTTCCCACTCTCTTTCCACCTCCGACCGGCCGGGGTTCCGGAGAGCCGCCGCTTGCCGGTCCCCGGAGCCGCCCTGCTACTGCCGCCTTCTCCCTCCGCTCGCGGTCAGCCCGTCAGTCCCCGCACTGTGCGCTCGTCCGTCTGGGCCATGGATGGGTAAGTGCTTAGCGGCGCGGCTGCTACCAGGCTGCGCTTGCCCGCTTCCTTTCGGCTGTCGGCCGGACGCGCCGAAGCCGGGGAGCCGGACGCGGCGTCGGCAGCCAGAGGAGCGCGGCCCCGGCCGAGACCGACGGCGGGGCTTCCGGGCGCCTCCTCGGGGAGCCCGGAATCGCCGAGGGGCTGTCCTCCGCAGCCTCTTTTCCCCACGGGGCGCTCCCATAATGTCCGCCCTTGCACACCCTCGCCCCAGGAAGCAGAGGAAAGCCCTGTGCAGCCCCCGGGGGCCGAGGTCCGCCCTCCGCCCGAGAGTCCGGGGAGCCCGGCCCGGCCTCCCGACACTTCCTCTCAGAAAATGGTGCGCGGCGCTGGGGGAGGCGGAGGCGGCGCTCGGGGAGTTGCTGTTTACCGGTGAGGTGGGGCGAGCGCTGGAGCTTCCCCTGGCGGGGAGGCGAGTGGCCGCGGAGGGGCGGACGGCGAGGGCACGCGTCTGTACACGTCTGGGCGGCGACAGGGTCCCGGAGCCGGGGGCCCACGCGGGGTCTCGGCACTGCCGGGGCACCGGCCGCTGTCTCCAGGCTTGAGGTGGGACTTCTGTTAACGATTTACAGTACACTGGGCGTCTGGACTTGGCGACCATGGACGCCAGCCCCCCCCCCCCCCCCCCCCCGAAACTTAGTGAATCCCTGGCGATGTATGCAAAATATCGTATAAGTGTGATTTTCGGGGAGCTTTTAAATGCTCTAAAAGTGAAAGAGGTCTGTGACCAAAATGAAAAGATTTAGGATCAACGATACAAGTATTTCCCTGTAGACCCAGGATTATGGGGTGGAACCATGCCGGTATTTGAATGATTAAGGAAACAACTAGATAAGGATCTTGGTGAATTAATTGAAGATCGTAGTGTATGTGCATCAAGATTAAAAAGAAATCTCCAGCTCTCTTAGAGCCTAGAAATCCACTTATTCATTTTCATTATGTACTTGAGATTTTGTTTGGCCTTTTACTTGATTTTGATGACAAGATTTCTGTAAACCTCTTGGTTGTAGAATATGCGGAACTTGCTTCACCTGTAAAGCCGCGTACATGTTGCTGTGTTGTCGTCGTGCCGTGTAAAGACGATGGAATCTTCGAACAATTTTTGCCCTCATTAGATTTTATTTATCCTAGTTTAATGGTGTCTCTATGATATATTGGGTTATCTCATTTAAATGGAGATTGCACGTTGCTACAGACGTTAGACAAAGTGCAATTTTAGATTTCATTTATGATTGTGATGGTCTTTAAAGTATTTTAAAAAATTAATTGAAGCTATTTTTATTGTTTAATTGAAGCGTCTTTGAGAAGCTTCAATTGTTGAAAACTCATTTCACACCACCTTTTCCAATTACACTTTATGTGTGTGCAAAATTTTCCTGTTTTATTTTTTTTATAATTATGTCAATATTTCACTTGAGAAAGGCTTTGAAATTAGCATTTCATTATGTGTAGTGACTTGTCGCTAGATTGTTTGACTTGACATATGAAGTAGGCTAGGTTTTTGTATTGGAAATTTTATAGTGATAATAAAGAGGACTCCTGGATTATACATCTTGGCTGTTAAAACTCTTGGACAGCTGTGAACTGCAAACTTACTCTTCTGGATAGTGTTTAAGAAGTTAACTTTCTCTTCATCTTAAATATGGTTTGAAAGCTAACAATTTATTGATTTAAATATGTGGGGCAGTAGGACATACTGCTGGAAGGTAAGTTCATTTGAGAGCTCCAAGTAGGAGCATGATTTGTCCTTTGCCTTAGGACTGCGCCATAGTATATATTACACAATCTAATTTTTCATACACAAGTGTCAGAGTTACTTCACATTTAACTTTGAAGCAAAAGAAATTTGTTTCAAAAATCTTTAAGGAAAAATTTTAAATCTACCTGGGTATTGTTTAAAACAATTAAATTTGCATAATTAAACTGTCCAGAGTCATAAATTTGTTTACTTTTAAGTAATGATGACAGTTTATTAACAATATATAGAATTTTGTTACAGCTTTCTTTTGGGAGATAAGGAGACAAACCTAGCTGAAGATAGTTTCTTAGAGGTTAGAAGAGATGGATTTTTGTCCAGTAGAATTATATAGGGTATTTTACATCTTGGTTTTAAGGGATATTTTTTTTTCCCTACTTAATGAAATTTTATTACAATTATAGGTGTACAAAAACCATCACAACTAAGGGATATGCCTTTGAACACAGTGAATTTATGTTTTAGGAGACTAAATACATTTCTACATTTTCCCACAGCCTGAAAAAGCTCCTTTTTCATTATTTTTGGATAGTTAGAAAACAGCAAACCACTAGTCAATGTGTCTTTCTAGTTCCACCTCAAATCCCACCTGTCTTGTGTGTGTGTATATGTTTGTGTTCGTTCATTTCCTAAGAGAGATGATTTATACTTAAACACAGTTTTGATGTGACAGAATTTTTTAAAAGCAAATATTTGAAAATTTTGATGTCTGAAATTTGATGTTTGTAGTTATTTTTATTCTGGGAGACTGTCCTAGCTATATTTTGGTGAGCTATTTGGGTGGTAGATGCAAATTTGCAAGACACCTTCTTTTTCTGTAAAATCTACTCACTGCTTTCGTTTCACTTAAAACTTTAATACGATCTTTCACACCAGTGATTTAAGAGAATGAACTTTGGTGATTTTAAGTTTTGGTTTGGATTTGTTACATAGAGGTAAATGGATAAACACATACTCATTTTATTAAAATACAGCTATATTTTTCTAACTACTGAAAGAGAATTTGACTTGTTTCTCACATTGCTATTAAAGCTTTGCTTTTACACTCTGCTGTTGCTAGACTGTCTCATCACTTTTCTTTGTATTAACACTTCACAGCTCATCACATTCTTATTTTTATTATTTGTTATTATAATGCTTTTTCTTTTTTTCTTTAATCTTATTATCTCTGTCTTTTAAAAACTTGTTCTCTAACTTTGTTTTCCATTTTCTCTTTTTACTTTTTCCATACAGTGTTGTTACAGATCTTATAGCAGTCGGTTTAAAGGTAGGAATCTTTTAATATCCTTTCATAAGCATTTTTACATCTTAGTTTTGGCATTTTTTTCCAAAGGTGAAATCATCTCACCTGCTCATAAAATGATCTATTTTACTGTATGATAATAATCTTTTATTTTTATTTAGCTCCAACATAAGTAGACCTGTAGCTAATTTTGGATTTTATGTATATAGAGAGAGTTAATCTAAATTATCTTGTCTATCTAAAATGTGAGCAAAAAGTTTAGCCCAAAGTTTCACTTAACTGTTAGGGTATTTGTTTTTGTTTTGTTTTGGCAGTTAAATGTAACCTAGGCTCTGATTTATTTCCTGTGATGTCCTTTCTTTTATCTTCTCTTTGATGCATTTATGAGTAATAAAGTAACAGCAGCTAAATTTCATCAATTTCTGTTATATGCAAGCTGCTTTACATATATTTTCACTGATAATTATAATAGTCCTTCAAGGTAGGTATTAACATTCCCATTTTAGAGATGAAAAAATGGTTCGGAAAGTTTGTGTTCAAGCTGTGGTGCACTGTCAGAGTTCAAACCCATGTCTTCCTGGTTCCGAAACCTGACTCTCTTTTTCATTGTACCTAGCTGCCAGTAATGAGGGTTCTGTATAAAAGTGTGAACAGCAGGAGAGCTGGATAGTTAAACTTTACAGTAATGATTCTTCTAATTATAAGTCATTTCAGTCTTCTAATTATAAGTCAGTTCTAATTATGTAGTCATTTGATAAAACAAAGTCTTTTCACTGGATCCTTAAAATACAAATCGAGTTCATCAATATGGCTTTTAAAATATAAAAGGAAGTTTTAAGGTTTGCTTTAGCAAGTTGTTATTTCTTATGGATGAGTTGAGAATCTAGTTCTAGAGACCACTTACGGTTCAGATTACTGTAGAAAATAGAAATAACTCGTGTACATTATATGCGTTTTATGTAAAGTTGTTCTGCCACTTTCTGTCCATCATCTCTTGCTGACGATTTCACCATGTCTGCCTTTGGGCTTATTGGATATGATGGTGGTGCTTATACTCTTAAAAAAATCTTAAAATATGACCATAAATACAGCAAACAACATTTTAGACTAACAGTAGGATGTTCAAGATTAGCATAATTGGGGACTACTGCTTATACTGTCTTTTGAAGTTGGGTAAGAGTTAGCTTGCTTTGGCAAACTTTGAACATATTTTATGAGTTGAAAATAAATGGAGGAGCCTCTTTTGGTGGGAATACACCTTTTTTTTTTTGTATCTACTTAAGTCAGTTTCTCATTTGGGAATGATACTCAGTTTAGTAACTGCAGGCTTATATCTTGGATCTTTTTTGGTGTCCCTGTAGGTGCCTGTGGGAGAAGGAATATTTAAAGTGAGTGTTGTTTTTGTCTTACCAAAATGTAATTTTTGATCCTAGAGTTTATTTGCGAAAAATGAGTACATGAGAGACCATTTGGGATTTGAGGAGTTATGCTTGAAAAACTCTCATGTCTGTTTTATTGTGGGGGAAAATATAGCTTGATGATTAATAAAAGAAAAATTTAAATGTTAACCTCAAAAACCAGATTTGAATACACAATTTGGATTTCTGACTGCCCGTATTGCAGCAGACACTTTGAAAACAGAGATCAGATCATGCTCTGAAGAAAAGATAAAGTGATTAGTTGATTCACTAGGCAGTCTATATTTTTATAGACTTAAATACTGGAAATGTTTGTAAAATTATTCATTATGTGAAGAAATTTCTCATAAGATTGTTCTGCTTCTTTCTTGGATCCCAGCCAAGGAAGTTTAGTTACCAAGTAATAGGCCAGTAAGGCTCATATTTCCCCCAGGTTGTATAACCAAAAGTGGTGAATTTATTAAGTAAGTCCTTCAAGATTGTCAATTATTTTCTTTTATTTGCTGTCTGAATATGATGACACAACAAATAGTTTTAGCCAGTGCAAGAGTAGATTTCAGGTTATACTCCATCATTTACTTTCCTGGATGAAGAAAAGTTATACGGATTTTATTTTTAGAGAATTAAAAATATGCTTAATTATGAAATCTATTATCCCAGAGAAAGGAAACAGAATTGTTTTTAGAGATAAAGTGATTCACTAGAATGTGCCATGAGGGCAGGGATTTTCGATATTTCCTTCACTGCTTTGTGTCCAGGGTCTGGCTCTCAAAAATTCTTGATGAATGAATGGATGCCAGTTAGGTGCTGTATTTATACTGGAACCCAAGCCTTCTAATTTCATTAGTATTTCTTCTAATAGGTATATACCAGGGTGAGAAAGAATTAAATTCATTTTTTAGATTGGAATTTTCTTAAAGATGAATAAACATTTTAAGACAGCTGAGGGCTGAGCCGTATCTGCGATTTATTTGTACCTAGTTGTGTATGCTGGATGTCCTTTGCAGGGTATTAGTTCTTGAGTCTTGTCTACATTAGACAAAAAAATTAGCCTTTGATACTTCTCATGAAATATTTGTTTTTTTTCTATATGTTATTATGTATTTTGAAATGCTTTTAAAACAGTGAGAAGTAATTGCTATCCTTAATTTTTCAGTTCTTTTAAGTAAAGGATGAACCAGGTGATTATGAGTGATACTGGGCATGTTTGAAAAACTTTATTATACCAGATAAATCAAAGTGTCGGTATTGTGGGTAACATAGCTTTTTTTGGGCGTGTTTGTACTTAAGTGTATTTTACATTTCCAGCTCATACTTTATTATTATTATTATTATTTTTTAATTTGGTCTTTTTGTCTTTTTAGGGCCGCACCTGTGGCGTGTGGAGGTTCCCAGACTAGGGGTCCAATCAGAACTGTAGCCGCCAGTCTGCGCCACAACAGCAACGCAGGATCCGACTGCATCTGCGACCTACACCACGGATTAAGGCAACACCGGATCCTTAACTCACTGAGCGAGGCCAGGGATCCAACCTGCAACCTCATGGTTCCTGGTCGGATTCATTAACCACCGAGCTACAGTGGTGACTCCTCCTGTTGTTGTCTTTAAAATAAAAAATAAAAAAATCTTTTTGGCTGCACGTGCAGCATGCAGAAGTTCCTGGGCCAGGGACTGAACCCACACCCCACAGTAGTGACCCAGGCCACAGCAGTGACAACACTGGCTCCTTAATCCACTGATCCACCAGGAAGCTCCTCCCCCTTTTTAAAATGCTACTTTGATCAGAGAACATGCTCTATACCATTTCAGTCCCTTACATTTCCTGAGATTTGTTTTAATGTCAAGTTTATGGTCTGTCTTTATGGATGTTCTCTGTACACTTGGGGAAAAAAAATGTGTACTTTTGTTGGGTGTAGTGCCTTTTAGATGTCAATAGGATAAACTGGTTGAAGTTTCAAGTCTTCCGTAACCTTCCTGATTTTCTTTCTATTCTATTGATTACTGAAAAAGGAGAGGAATATTGGAATTTCCATCCATAGTTGTGGATTTTGCTATTTCTTTTAGTAGTTCTGTCCGTTTTTGTCTTATATATTTTAAAGTTTAATTATTAAATCCATTCACATCAGGAATACTATATTTTTTGGATGAATTGACTTTTAAAAAATCATTTGTAATACACGTCTTTAGTAATTCCTGTCCTGAAATCTGTTTTGTCTTATATACATGTATTCATCCCAGTCATTCCACTTTTATTGTGATTAGTATTTATATAATACATCTTTTTACTTTCTTTTTTTCTCTTTTTTTCTTTTTAGGGCCGCACCTTCGGTATATGGAGGAGGTTCCCAGGCTAGGGGTCTAATTGGAGCTATAGCTGCCGGCCTACGCCACAGCCACAGCCACGCAGGATCTGAGCTACATCTGTGACCTACACCACAGCTCACGGCAATGCCAGATCCTTAACCCACTGAGCGAGGCCAGGGATTGAACCCGCCACCTTATGGTTACTAGTTGGGTTTGTTTCCACTGCATTACAGTGGGAACTCCTTCCTTTTCTTTTAATCTGTCTGTATTTAAGACAGGTTAAAGGATGGATGGACCAAAGAGATAACAAATAGCAAGATGGTGGACTTAAATCTCCTTGGAGGATTAGGTTCCAGAAGACTGGTCTCTCTTACTGTCTCTTTATTTGCTCTCATTAAAGTGAGCTGCCTTATGGAGAGGCCCATTTACGAAAAGAATCCTGCCAGCAACCACTTGACTAAGCTAGGAAGTGGAACCTCATTTTCTCTACAGAGCCTTGAGATGATTCCTGCCTGTGAGAGACTCTGAGCCAGAGGACCTAGCTAATAAGCCATGCCCAGATTCCTGACTCTCAGAAATTAAGTTTAAAAATACTTATTTTTTTAAGTTGCTAGATTTTGGAGTAATTTGTTATGCATCCATATGTAACTAATACAGCCACCTTAACTCAAAGTAGTGAATAAATATTGAAAAAATGAATAATAAAATAGCTTATTAATGGCCAAGTAAGACTATGTAAGTGCAAATACTTTTTTGGGTGTAAACCACTATGCATATGACTTTTTTTATATTACCACATTAGCACTCCCCCATGGCTTACCATAGTTTGTACATACCTTGATTATCCTTTTTAAAGGTTTTTTTATTTCTTAGTGTGCTAATGTAAATTTCACTGATAATCTTATTTTTAACGTTAGTATAAACTTACGGGAAGATTGTAGAATAGTACAAAAACTTATGTAACCATTACTTGGTACTTATCATTTGTCCAGTGTGTTTTACTCTTCATTTATAGTCTTTCTCTTTTTCTCTTTATACATATTATGTATGTTACTTTGTGTAGATATACATATATCTCTCTATATCCTTTTTTTCCCCTTCCTCTGAATCATCACTTGGTTAGCATGATTGTCAGACAGGCTTCTCCACTGTATTAAGTTACTAATTTTCCTTTTGTAATCACTAATCTGTCAAGGAGATTGCTTGAAACTTCACTAACATATTTACTTTATTTAACTCCTAAATACTTCAGAGTGTATTGCCTAAAAACGGAGACATTTGACATTATTGTAACATAATTGTCACAGTCTGGAAATTAATCTGAAATGTTTCCTCAGTCTTTGATTCGTGACATTGACATTTTAAAAAAATATAGACATACTGTTGTGTAGACTATCCCTTACTTTGAGTTTATCTGTTCCTTATAACTAGATTTAGATTGTGTGTTTTTGCAGGAATATCGCAGAAGTTATATTCTTACTGTTTTGTATTATAAGACAAAGGATTTTGACTTGTCCTATTATGTATGATGTTAACTTTGGTCACTTGGTTAAGGTTGTGTTGCCAGGTTTTCTACTCCAAATTTACTGTTTTGCTCTTTGTGACTATTGAATATTTTGTGGAGTGATATTTTGAGGCCACGCTAATGTTATTTAACTCAAAAACTAACATTCGAGTTTTAGCATCCATATGATGGTTCTTGCCAGAATTCATTATTATAAATTATTGTAGTTGCAAAGTTGTGATTTTCTAATTTTATTTTTGGAATCAAGACTTCACTCACAAGCTGCTTAAAATGAACTGAGTAACTCATTCTTTTGCTGTTTTGTGGATCAACTTTTTTCTTGAAAGTTCAGTTGATCTCACCTGTAAAGTCATCTGGACCTGGGTTGGGAGTGGGGGATAGAGAAGACTTTGTTATTTCACTGCCTTTAATTCTTATGATCAGTTCAGGTTCTGTATTACTCTCACACTAGTTTGGGGATTTGGATTTGTTCTGATGCTCTTTTTCTAATATTTTGAGTTAGATAGTTAACTTTTCTTTTTTAGTGCCACACTCATGGCATATGGAGGTTCCCAGGCTAGGGCTTGAATCCAAGCTCCAGCTGCCAGCCTACACCACAGCTACAGCAACACAGGATCTGAGCCACATCTGTGACCTACAACACAGCTCACGGCAATGCCAGATCCTTAACTCACACTAGTTGGGTTTGTTATTGCTGAACCACAATGGGAACTCCTTGTCATAATTTCTTTATCCATTCATCTGTTGGTGTCCATTTCAGTTGGCTATTGTAAATAGTGCTGCTGTAAACATTGGGGTATATGTATACTTCAAAAAAAATTGCCTTTTTAACTCCAGGATTATTTAGTGGTTTTAAAAGTTTAGTTTCTGGAGTTCTCGTTGTCTCAGAGGTAACGAACCCGACTAATATCCATGAGGATGCTGGTTCGATCCCTGGCCTGGCTCGGTGGGTTAAGGATCCAGCATTGCTGTGGCTGTGGTGTAGGCTGGCAGCTACAACTCTGATTCGACCCCTAGCCTGGAAGCTTCCACATGCCTCAGGTGCAGCCCTAAAAAGACAAGAAAGAAAAGAAAAAGCTTAGTTTCTAAAAATTAGCTATTCTTTTTTTATTGTTTCTAATTTTATTGTAGAGAACATAGTATGTTTAATATGTTTCTTTGGATAGTATTGAGACTTCTTTTATAAACTAATATGGGAATTGGCAAACTATTGGCCAAATTGGGCTCACTGCCATCTGTTTATACATCCTGTAACTTAAAATGGTCTTTATACTTCTAAATGGTTGAAAGAAGTCAGTTGATTAATATTTTGTAACAGGTGAAAAATAGATGAGATTAAAACCTCAGTTCTATAAATAATGCTTTATTGGAACGCAGCCATGCTCATTCATTTTCACATTGTCTTAGATTGCTTTTGTGAATTGTGACAGAAACTTCATGGCCCACAAAGCCTACAACACTTTACTCTTTGACCCTTTTTCTGTAAAATTTGCCAACCTGATAAAATGTCTGTTTTTGTAAGTGTTCGTTCTTAGTTAGATGTTTGTTTCTGCATTTAGTATATCTGTTAGCTCAAGTTATTGGTTGTGTTGTTTTTTTTTTTTCCTGGTCATATTTTGTTGTTTGATCTATTGGTTCCTAAGAAAAATGCATTAAAATTTTAATTCAGGAGTCCCCATCATGGCTCAACAGAAACGAATCTGACTAATATCCGTGAGGATGCAGGTTCAATCCCTGGCCTCTCTCAGTGGGTTAAGGATCTGGCGTTGCCATGAGCTGTGATACAGGTTGCAGGCATGGCTCAGATCTGGTGTTGCTGTGGCTGTGGTTAGGCTGGTGGCTACAGCTTGGATTCGACCCCTAACCTGGAAATCCCTATATGTCTCAGGTATGGCCCTAAAAAGACTCCCCCCAAAAATTTCAGTTCAGCTGCTGATTTCTTTTTTCCTTATATTTCATCATGGTTTTTCTGTCATTTTTTTTTTCCTGAAATTCATACATCCATCCCTCTAACTTCTGCAGTTTCTCCATAGTTGATTTGAGATGGGAGATAATTCATGCTCGTTTCAGGTGTCAGACCCACCTCTTTATTACCTAGGACAGTGAAATGACCATCACCTAGATAAGGTACTGTGAAATTTTAGAATTCCATGGGTTGGTTTTTAGGGCTGCATCTGGGGCATATGGAGGCTCCCAGGCTAGGGGTCAAATCAGAGCTGTAGCTGCTGGCCACAGCCACAGCAGTGCAGGATCCGAGCTGTATCTGTGACCTACACCACAGCTCATGGCAACACCGGATCCTTAACCCACTGAGCAAGGCCAGGGATCAAACCTGCATCCTCATGGATGATAGTCAGATTCGTTAACTGCTGAGCCATGATGGGAACTCCCAGAAAGCTTTTTTTTTTTTGTCTTTTTGCCTTTTTTTATGTAGAGCTGCACCCGCAGCATATGGAGGTTCCCAGGCTAGGGGTCTAACAGGAGCTGTGGCCGCCGGCCTGAGCCACAGCCCCAGCAACGCGGGATCCGAGCTGCGTCTGCAACCTACACCACAGCTCACAGCAATGCCGGATCCTTAACCCACTGAGCAAGGCCAGGGATTGAACCCGCAACCTCATGGTTCTTAGTCGGATTCGTTAACCACTGAGCCATGAAGGGAACTCCCCAGAAAGCTTTTATGGAAGGGAAAAATAAGTCAGCTTCAAAGAAGTGAATGTCATGAAAATGGACAGTCGTATTTATAATTTTTTTGGAAAAATAATTTTTAACCCAAAGTTCTTTACTGTCAAATAATTAGTTATGAGGATAAAATTTTCAGACATGCATGAATCCAGAAAGTTTTACCTTGGTGTTTACCATCATTTAGGTAGTTATTTAAGAATGTACTCCAGCAAAATGTTAATGTCAACTAAGGATAAGGAAGACAGAAGTTCAGGAAAATACTGAGCCAACTCAGATAAAAAGTGAAAAAAAGACTTAGCTTAATTGCTGTTCAGAAGTCTTAAAAAGCAGTTACTCTAGATTGAACCTAGAGAAAAGACAGTTTTAGGAGGGCATCCTTGGGAAGGAAAATAGGGTTAAGAATGAGTGGTGTCAGAGTTTTGGTTGTGGCGCAGTGGAAATGAATCCTGCTAGTGTCAAGCGAGGATGTGGGTTTGATCCCTGGCCTCACTCGCTGGGTCAGGGATCTGGTGTTCCTGTGAGCTCTGGTATAGGCTGACAGCTGTAGCTCCGATTCCACCCCCTAGCCTGGGAACATCTGTATGCTATGGAGTGGCCCAAAAAAGCAAAAAAATAAATAAATTAAAAAAAATGAGTTCTGTCATGAAGAGTTTTGCAGAAATTTGATGATATAATAAAGGATAATAGTGTGAGGAAAATAAAAATAGTTTTAAAATGTCATGGAAAACAAAAATAAATGAATGAATAAATAAGTGTCTAATTATTAACCAGTTAGAATGTAGCATGATGTCCAGAAATTGATAAGAGTATAATAAAGAATCCATTTGATCTTGATTCTAGAAAGTCTTTTTCACGTGGTTCTAAGGTTAGGACATTAGGCACAGAGTAAAATTAAAGTGTGCCAGGATTATATTTCCTTGAACAATAGTTATAGAATAATAAAAATGTAAATGCTGTTATTGATTTTCAGCTTTTTTTTCTTTTTTGTCTTTTTTGTCTTTTTACCTTGTCTAGGGCCGCACCTGTGGCATATGGAGGTTCCCAGGCTAGGGGTCTAACAGGAGCTGTAGCTGCCGGCCTTTGCCACAGCCACAGCAACGCGGGATCCGAGCTACGTCTGCAACCTGTACCATAGCTCACGGCAACACCGGATCCTTAACCCACTGAGCAAGGCCAGGTATCAAACCCGCAACCTCATGGTTTCTGGTCGGATTCGTTAATCACTGAGCCATGATGAGAACTCCTGATTTTCAACTTTGAGTCAACCTTTGGACAGAACCTGAATGGACAAAAAGCCTAGAATGTTGTTATTGCAGGGCAGAATGTAACAACTGTAATAATAAAAAAGTGAAAATGAAGCTGACAGATGGAAGGAGAAGACGAATTACAAGCCCAAAAAGGGTTCTCTCAAAATGGAGAATCAGAGGTAATGTCAAATTGACTATTATAATCAGTATAAAAGTATAGTATTTAAAGTTCAAAGATACTAATATAAGAATTAAAATTAATGGCCTATATTTCAGACATGAGAGGATAGAAAAAAAGGAATTGTAAGAGGTATATTAAGTTTTCATATTAGTTTGTTTGTTTGTTTTTTGTTTATTGTCTTTTTAGGGCTGCACTCTTGGCATATGGAAGTTCCCAGACTACGAGTCAAATTGGAGCTACAGCTGTCAGCCTATGCTGGTAGCCACCAGCAATGAGGGATCTGAGCCATGTCTGTGACCTACAGCATAACTCATGAAAATGCTGGATCCGTAACCCACTGAGCAAGACCAGGGATGGAATGCACATTCTCATGGATACTAGTCGGGTTCTTTACTGCTGAGCCATGATGGGAATTCCTAGTTAACTTATTTTTAAAGCTGATAATTTAAAAGTAGTGGTATAAATAAGCATATTATAAAGTGTTATGGTGAATCCATTAGAAGAAGAACTGTTTAAAGTTTGGGTTTGGGGGGAGAGATTTGCTTTTATCATTTAAATTTCTTTATATGTTTGTTATGGTACACATGTTTGATAAAAATAAATAAGTTCATAAACAAAAGTTAAAAAATAGAAGTAATTTAACAAAAGTTAAGTTTGACTGTGTGTATATGGAGAAATCTCATTTGTGGTATTTTCTCCCTTGTCTTTTCCCCTAAGGTAACAATTTTACTAGTTTTTTCTTGACCCTTCTAGTATTTTTTTTTTTTTTTTTTTGTCTTTTCTGGGGCCGCGCTTGTGGCATATGGAGGTTCCCAGGCTAGGGGTCTTATCGGAGCTGTAGCCTCTGGCTGACGCCACAGCCACGCAGGATCTGAGACGTGTCTGCCACCTGCACCACAGCTATGGCAACACCGAATCCTTAACCCACTGAGCAAGGCCAGGAATGAAACCTGCAACCTCATGGTTCCTAGTCGGATTCGTTAACTGAGCCACGAGGGGAATTCCTCTAGTATCTTCTTAATGCAAATATAGGCAGCAATACATATTTTTCCTTCCTCTCCTAATATAAAAGACAGCATATTTATGTGCAATGTTCTATACCTTTTTTCACTAAAACATAGGAAATCTTTATTTAAGAGAGGACTCCTGTGAGTCCTGAGGCATTGTATAGCAGTTGCAGGTGAAAGAAGAAACAGCCAAATGCATAAAGATTAGCTGTAGATTTCAAGACCTCTCATTTATCAATAGGATAAATACAGAATATCAACATGCTGTTCACCAGTGCTGCTTTTGCCTCCCCCTCCCAGATTAAAAAAATACATTTTATCCCTATTCTGCTAGATTTCAGTATATAAGAAGTCCTTTTAAGTGGGAACTCTGCATATCTATTACAATACTAGACTAAGTTTATAGAAAAAGATCCAAGCCAGTGGTGTTACTGTAACGTAATACCCTAGATCAAACAGGTGATAAATGGCAGGGGCTGGATTCAAACAGGTTTGTTTCCACAGCCCATGCTCTGCTTTTTACACCATGGTGTCTTTTGGCTTTGGGAAAACTAATACTCCAGGCAGGCAGTATTTGTTTTTTGTTTTTTTTTTTTTAATTTATTTTTTTATTTTTTTGCATTATACCTGGTTTACAGGTTTCTGTCAGATTTTCCAACTGCACCGCGTGGTGACCCGGTTACATGTACATATATGGATTCGTCACATGTGATTAGATATAGTTCCCCTTGCAATACAGTTGGATCTCCTTGCTTTTCCATCATTAAAGCACTAGTTATCCCCATTCCCTCCCACCCCTCCACCACCCCTTCCCCGCCCCCTTGGCAACCACAAGTCTGTTCCCCAAGTTCGTGATTTTCTTTTCTGTTGAGATGTTCATTTGTGCAGTGTTTTAGACTCCAGTTACAAGAGATTTCATATGACATCTGTCTTTCTCCTTCTGACTTGCTTCATTCAGTATGAGGGTTTCTAATTCCATCCATGTTGCTGCGAATGACATTATTTTATCCTTTTTTATGGCTGAATAGTATTCCATCGTGTATATATACCACATCTTCCTAATCCAGTCATCTGTCGATGGACATTTGGGTTGTTTCCATGTCTTGGCTATTGTGAATAGTGCTGCA
>PVHT021183634.1:20573226-20624881 GCA_004024745.2 Catagonus wagneri
TTTTCAAAGAACCAGCTCTTGGACTTATTAATTTTTTCTATTGTTTTTTGAATTTCTATTTTATTGATTTCCTCTCTGACCTTAATGATTTCCTTCCTTCTGCTGACTTTAGGGTGTTTTTGTTCTTCTTTTTCTAATTCATTTAGGTGATGGGTTAGGTTATCGATTTGAGATTTTTCTTCTTTTTTGAGGAAGGCCTCAGGCAGGCAGTATTTGAATCCTAGCCACTAGACCCCTGGGGAGACACTACAGACAGTATTTGGTTAATAAGCTCCATTATTTTTGAAAGTTGATTTGTTCTGGGATAAAAATACTTTACCTTTTTATTAGAATTAGAGATGGGAATATATAGCTTCCAGTCTGCTAAAGCAGTAAAATATATTTGTAGTTTCACTAAGATGCAAAGGAAGTTGGATTTCAACCCTACTTTTGTGATGCATTGGAATCCCATCTGTTGAGAGTCTTAACCATTCACTGCTCTTTCTCAACTAAAGAAACATGAAAACTAGCCTAAGTTTGTATAGTGCAGCTATTATACAATTCAGAGGTGCTTGCAGGTCATTAAATGATGCAAGAAGAAATTTTAAATTTAAAAATAATTTGGTAAGATTTTTGCAATGATAAATATGTTCAGTAGAATTGACCAGAAATCCTCATGAAATGTATTTGATTGAAAGACCCAGCTATGGAGCTTAAAACAAATGTTAGCAAATTTTTTAAGTTCCTTTTTTTTCAAAATGAAAACTGCCCCTTCCCCTCTGATTAATTAATATTTAAACATGGCAAATATAGGAGTTCCCATTGTGGCTCACTGGTTAACGAATCCGACTAGGAACCATGAGTTTGTGAGTTCGATCCCTGGCCTTGCTCAGTGAGTTAAGGATCCGGTGTTGCCGTGAGCTGTGGTCTAGGTTACAGACACAGCTCGGATCCTGTGTGGCTGTGGCATAGGCCGGTGGCTATAGCTCCAATGAGACCCCTAGCCTGGGAACCTCCATATGCCACAAGTGCAGCCCTAGAAAAGGCAAAAAGACAAAAAAAAACAAACAAACATGGCAACTGTAAAAGAGAAAGTAAAAGACAGAAATGATACCTTTTTTTCCCCTGGTCATGGCATGCAGTAGCTTGATGTGGGATTTCAGTTCTCAGATCAGGGATTAAACCTGGGCTACAGCAATGAAAGCACCAGGGAACTCCTCAGAAATAATTCCTGATTAAATTTAGGTGAATCTGCTTTTAGATCTTTTCATATATGCTCATAGTATATGTGCATCTTTATTATTATTATTTTGTTTTATAAAAATGGAAATACAGGAATTCCCTTTTGGCTCAGCGAAATAAGAATCCAGTGTTATCACTGCTGTGGCTCTAGTCACTGCTGTGGTATGGGTTTGATCCCTGGCCCAGAAACTTCTACATGCCACGAGTGCAGCCAAAAAGAGAAAGAAAAGCAAATATAATACATGTTATAACTAATATGTATGACTTTCACAGTGAATGGTATTTTTGTGAGTTTATATCAGGTTGATAAGTATGGTTCTTTATCATTTTATTAATCATCTAATATTTCATTGCATGGATGTACAGTAACTTATGTAACTTGACTTTATTATGAACATAGTGGTGGTTTAATATTTTGGTAGTTCAGTGTAGCAATTAAAAGCATGGACTCTGAGGAGTTCCTGTTGTGGTTCAGTGATAATGAAACCGACTAGTATCCATGAGGACGCACGTTTGATCCCTGGCCTTGCTCAGTGGGTTAAGGATCTGAAATTGCTGTGATCTGTGGTGTAGGTCATAGATGTGGCTGGATCTGGCGCTGCTGTGGCTGTAGGGTAGGCCAGCAGCTACAGCTCCAGTTTGACCACTAGCCTGGGAACTTCTATATGGCACGAGTGCTGGCCTCAAAAAAAAGAAAAAAGAAAGAAAAGCAAGGACTCTGGAATTGGCCTGCCAGAGTTTGAATCCTAACCCCAACTCTTTTTTAGTAGTGTAATTATATAAGCTACTTAACTCATTTATGTCTTAGTTTCCTCATTCGCAAGATGATATTTAGGCTTTCTAACTTTGAAAAATCCAAAAAAAATGTTAGGTTTTATTTATAAATGTGTGAAAAGAGGGAAGTTTCAATGATCGGCTTAATAAAAAAATTTACAAGTATATGTGTTTCAGGAAATGGATGTCAGGATTCCCACTATGGAATTGGTGGTATCTCTGCAGCTCCAGGTGGCAGGTTTAAACCCCAGTCCAGCACAGTGGGCTAAAGGATGCAGCATTGCCTCAGTTGTGGCATAGATAGCAATCGTGGCTCTGATCTGATCCCTGGCCCAAGAACTCCCTGTGCCATGGAGCAGCCAAAAAAGAAAAAGAAAAAGAAATGTCAATATAATACTGCTTTAAGGTGATAGATTATTTAGTGTGACAACTAACCAAACACAGACCTTTGTAACTTGTACAGGACAAAGCTATGCTTTCCAGAATTTAGGCGATCACAAGACACCTTTGTCAGAAATATTTATTTATAAGCAGCTTTATGACCAAAATTGCGTCTTTTTTTGCATTTATAGTGGAAGAGAGGATGTGTTCGTCTTACACAGATTTCTTTCACAAGCAGTATGATGTGGCCTGTCGTTTCGAAGTTAAGGACTAATATTTCATTAGTTACAACCTTGAGGGAAAAAAAAAGCTGAAGAGGAGTTCCCATTGTGGCTCAAGGGTAACGAACCTGACTAATATCCACGAGGATGTGGGTTTGATCCCTGGCCTTGCTCAGTGGGTTAAGGACATGGCATTGCTGCAGGTGTAGGCCATTGGCTGCAGCTCCAATTCAGCCCCTAGCCCAGGAACTTTCATATGCCGCAAGTGCGGCCCTAAAAAGCTTAGAACTTGTGAAAGGAAAAGGATAGAACTGGTATTTTTAACGAATGAGATGTAATATTTTGAATCACTGTTCCTCAGTACTTAGAATTTTGTGAGGATTTAATGACATTGATTCTGAGGCACACTTTTTGGTGTTCATATTTCTCTCTTTCTCTCCTTCCTTCCTTCCTTCTTTTTAGGGCCGAACTCACGGCATATGGAGGTTCCCAGGCTAGGGGCTCAATCAGAGCCACAGCTGCCAGCCTACACCACAACCACAGCAACACAGGATCCAAGCCGCATCTGCAAACTACACCACAGCTCATGGGAACAGCGGATCTTTAACCCACTGAGCGAGGCCAGGGATCAAAACCGGAACCTCATGGTTCCTAGTCGGATTCGTTTCCGCTGCACCACGGCAGGAACTCCAGTTATTAATATTTCTGACATCAGGGAGCATCTTAATGTTGACAATGTATTATCAATTAATTGACAGCACTTGTTCTTTCCAGATGTTAGATGAAGTTATGGGGTCTTAGAATTGAAGTCTTCTTAGATTACATTAAGTATGTTTGATAAAGCACATAGGACAGTGCAGGCACATACTAAGCAGTCAGTATTAGCTATTCTTGTATTTTGTTTATTTTGTTCTTGTAAGGAATGATTACATGTACATATCTTCACATTACATTTGTAATATAAAATAATGTCTAAATGTGGAATAAAATGAATCAGAGGATTGGCATAACATATTGAGAGATTTGTTTAATAGACTGTAGAGCAACAGGTATGTGGAGTGAAAAGTAAACCAGACCTAGATTTGAATTGTACCACCTACCCTCTCTGACCTGTGAAATAACATAAACTCTGTGAGTCTTTGAGGGATAGTAATACGTATTTTGTAGGATTATGAGAATTATAGAATATATATATAAAATCTTTAAAAATGTTCACTAACTGTAAGACAGAATATTTTACATTTAGGCCTATCTGGGATAGCCAGAACATCTTTGGCTTTTTTCTTTTTCTCTTAGTCCGTGTCTAATGTACTAAAAAATCTAAGTGTATTCATGATTCAGCGACTCTCCCTAGTAATACGTTCCCCTGGTCCCTGATCTGGATTATCACCATAGTTTCCTACTGGAGTCTCTGCTTCTTCCTGTCTTATTACAAAAAATTCTCAACAGTGCAGCCAGAGTGATCCTTTAAAAAGCAAGTCAGATCATGTCACTCCTCCGTTTATGACTCTTTGTCCCTCATTTCACTCAGTAACATTTTTTTACAATGGCCTTCAAGGCCCCACATGCTATGACACATAGTGTCTTTAGTTTCCTCTCCTTGCTGTTTTTTAGACATTGGCCTCCTCAATGTTTGCTAGAATCTTCAAGGCATTTTATCTCAATTTCCTCAGCCTACAACGTTCTTCCCTTAGATATCTGTAAAACTTACTCCTTACCTCCTTAAACTGCTTAAATGTCACATTCTCCTGAGTCTTTCCTTGACCACTCTTTTTAAAATTGCACTCTCGGGAGTTCCCATCATGGCTCAGTGGAAATTAATCCAAACTGGTATCCATGAGGTTGTGTGTTTGATCCCTGGCCTTGCTCAGTGGGTTAAGGATCTGGCGTTGCTGTGAGCTGAGTCCATATTGCTGGGGCTGTGGCGTAAGCTGTCATCTGCAGCTCTGATTTGACCCCTAGCCTGGGAACTTCCATATGCCGTGGGTATGACCTTAAAAAGAAAAAAAAATCATTTTATTGAAACTATGTGATAAACGGGATTTTAAATGTTGCCACAGTAGTACATTTGAAGAATTTACCCCATCTTTACCACCTTTTAAATTCTCATTGTCCTAAAATCTCAACAGTGGCAGCCTTGGAAAAGAAAATGTCACAAATGAACAATTTGGTCACTATTTTGGGGGGGGAAGGGGAGATGTTCTTTAGGAAATATGTTTATGGATAATCACACTCATTTAGTAGATGAGAGTTGATGGGGCCCCAGTGTTTGTGGGGCTATAATGTCCAAGTCATTTATGAGGCTTTGGGGTGTTTGGTTGTGTTTAGTAGCAGGAGGAGATATGAAAGGGTGAATGTTAACAAAAAGCTAAATGCTAAAAAAAAAAAAAATTGGAGTTATCATGTACTGCCTCACAATTACTTTGAAACCCTCACTGAATATTCCTTTGTCTTTATAGTTATTCATTTTTTAAGCCAAAATTTTTGAACAGATTCCATTGCATTATATTCTGTCCTGTGGAGGAGGATATAAAGATGAGTATTTAGCAAGTGTGATAGTATGGTGAGGCTTCATAATATCACTTTTATTTCTGTTTATGGGAAAATGTGGTAACAGAGCAGACTCAACATAAGTTTTCTGTTCTGTGAAGTGCTTACAAAGGGTCACTAGACCATTTGCTAGAAATTTTTAGAGGGGGCTACCTTTTCAGGGTACGACCTGAATTTTAATCACAGTATTTTAAGTTTTTTTTTTTTAAGATAGTTCTAGTATCATGGAAATTTTTGAAGTTTTTTTTTTTATAGCTTTTGTGTGTGTGTGTGTGTGTGTGTGTGTGTGTGTGTCTTTTTTTAGGGCTGTACCCACGGCATATGGAAGTTCCCAGGCTAGGGGTCAAATCAGAGCTGCACCTGCTGGCATATGCCACAACCACAGCAATGCCAGATCCTTAACCCACTGAGTGAGGCTGGGAATCGAACCCTTGTCCTCATGGATACTAGTTGGGTTCATTACTGCTGAGCCACGATGGGAACTCCTATAGCTTTTTTTTTAATGGTCATGGTATCTTGATAGACTAAAGGAATAATATCTTCCTCTTGAATTTCCTGTTATTTTAGGTATGATCTGAAGTTTAACCATGAGTTAATAGTTTATTTTCAGAATCTTCCTTATGTTACTTCATCGGCTGTTTCTCAATTGTGTGGACTAATTTTTATCATATTAATCTTTAATGCTGAGTAGAACCACTTAAATCAAATTTGATACTAAAACTTTGTGTTGCCTAAATTACAGTATTTCTTTGCCTTGTTGGCCCTGTATATTTAATTATTCTTCAGCAGAAGAAAGATTCAATAATTGATATTTGAAGCAGTGAAGCTGATTGGTGTGTTGACTTAGCCAGAAAGCTAGCATGTCCACAGAACCACTATTGTACTTATATCAATTTACTGTGTATTTCTAAGGAGACAGTTACTGAGTGTTCATGCCCCATCCCCACCCCATAATGTCTTCATTATTTGGTTTGTTAAAGCGTTTTGTTTAATATTAATTTGCTTACCAGTGGTACAGAATCTTTTTCCTTTCCCTTAACAGTTTCCTTCTGTCAGTCACATGTAGTCACTCATTTAAATAAGCTTTCCATAATTTCCCTTTTTTTTTTTTTTTTTGTGTATTTTTGCCTTATCTAGGGCTGCACTGGCAGCATACGGAGGTTCCCAGGCTAGGGGTCTAACAGGAGCTGTAGCCGCCGGCCTTCGCCACAGCCACAGCAACGCAGGATCCGAGCTGTGTCTGCAACCTGCACCACAGCTCACGGCAACGCTGGATCCTTAACCCGCTGAGCAAGGCCAGGGATTGAACCCGCAACCTCATCGTTCCTAGTCAGACTCGTTAATCACTGAGCCACGACGGGAATTCCTTTCCGTCATTTCCATTAAAAGTCTTCATTCTGCTTATCTTCCATTCATCTCTTAAACTATAATCTCTTGGAGTTCCCTTCGTGGCTCAGTGGTTAACGAATCCGACTAAGAACCATGAGGTTGCAGGTTCGATCCCTGGCCTTGCTCAGTGGGTTAAGGATCCGGCGTTGCCATGAGCTGTGGTGTAGGTTGCAGACGCGGCTCGGATCCCGTGTTGCTGTGGCTGTGGCGAAGGCCGGCAGCTACAGCTCCTGTTAGACCCCTAGCCTGGGAACCTCCATATGCCGCGGGTGTGGCTCTACATAAAGGCAAAAAATACCAAAAAAAAAAAAAAATAATCTCTTAGCATAGCAGTTAGACTTTTAAGAGTGAGGTGCAGCAAAATGTGCCACTTTGGAGTCTCGATTATTTTGAGTTAAAGTTACTTAAGAAACACCCTGTGCAGGGATGCTCTGCCCCTCCTTTGTCCCCTTGAAATCGGGAAATAAATCTCCCATGTGAAAATATCCTCCTTATGCGAGGAGGGTAGAGGCATCCTTATCACCAGAGATAGGAAATTCGAAGCAGAGAAGACTGATTAATCAAGTTTTGTTACTTTTTTATTAATTTGCCACCATAAGATCCAGTCCCTTTGTTTTGTCAAATCTTTACAAATAATTGTCTCTAAGTCTAAAAGTTATAAAAATAGTATGCTTTTTGTCACTTAAGAGTCTCATTTTTATGAGCTCCTATACATATGAAATTAAATTTTTCTCCTGTTAATGTCTCATGTCGGTTTAATTATTAGACCAGCCAAAGAAGGCAAAAGTTTTCCTCCCCTGCAAGACAGATACTTAATTTTACCTAGGTCTGCATTGCTCTTCCTTGACTATAATGGAAATTTGCTTTTCAGACACTTAGGATATGAATACTAAGCATAATTTTCAGAAATACTTTGTGGTTTTTACTAAAATAGTCTGTAATTATAGGCAGTGATGTGTTTTCAGGAGACAGAATTTGTATCTAGGAAAGAAAGGTTTTGTTTTTTAAAGAGAAGGGAATCTAAAGTAACACAGAGCTAATTGTGTTTTTCTCACCTTTTACAAAGCTTACAAAGTAAAAGACTTTAGGGTTTGAGCTTTATAGTACTAGAAAACCCTTTATTTTCTGTAATTTGAAAATAAATCCTTGGGGGAGAAAAACTTGGCCAGTAAAATTTGACTGTCAGAATATTTTTTATGACTGTATTTTCTTTTTTTTTTTTTTTTATTTTGTCTTTTTAGAGCTACACCTGCGGCATATGGAGGTTCCTAGGCTAGCGGTCAAATCGAAGCTACAGCTGCCGGCCTACACCACAGCCATAGCAACACAGGATCTGAGCCACATCTGTGACCTATACTACAGCTCACAGCAATGCCAGATCCTTAACCCATTGAGCGAGGCCAGGGATCGAACATGTGTCCTCATGGATACTGATTGGGTTCATTTACTGCTGAGCCACAACGGGAACTCCTGTAACTGCATTTTCAAATGTAAGCTCTTTTTGCTCTTTTTTGTCTTTTGTTTATCATGTCCTGAAATTAGGGTCAAAAAGTTACCAGTTTTTTAAAATACCATAATTATTTGAGATATTGTTACTTATTCTATATGATGAATGATAAACCCCATCTCTGATATAAAATAGAATTTCCAGATATGAAACTTTAGGATCAGATATTTTAATTTTTCTTATCGTGTTATAAGACAAAAAAAAGCCATTCCAGTAGCTCACTTGATACTATGGGGTTTGCTCTATTTATGCAAAGTATTTTAGACATACTCCTTTTGAAAGCTCTCTCTATTACTATTGAAAGCTCTAGTAGAATTATCAAGCTTAAATGGTTTTATTTGGAAGACTGTAATATTCACCGTTGCCTTATGATAGTTTATATCTTGTGTAGATACATTGAGTGTGACTATTAAGATGTTGCATTAGGAGTTCCTGATGTGGCCACAGTGGGTTAAAAATCCACAGTGGCTCGGTTGGGATCCAGCATTGCCGCAGCTGTGGCTCAGATTTAGTCCCTGGCCCAGGAACTTCATATGCCACGGATATGGCCATAAAAAAAAGGTGTTGCATTAATTTAATATGCTATATAAATTTAATTTTTCCAGTGTTTCAATACTCGAATATTTGATCACATTTTTTTACCAGAAACTTTCACAGTTAGTCCAAATGGTAATTTAGATGTAAAGAATAAAGTTTTTTTGGGGGGTGGGGGGTTGCACTGGGGGTTTGGGACGCAAATGCTATCAAATTGACCTATGATGATTTTTGTACACCTATAATTGTAATAAATTTCATTAAGCCAAAGACAAAAAATTTAAAAAAAATTTTAAAAAAGAATAAAGTTTTTAAAAGCCTGAATCCGACTAGTATTCAAGAAGATGTGGGTTTGATCCCTCGGCCTTTCTCAGTGAATCAGGGATCTGGTGTTGCCATGAGCTGTGCTGTAGGTCACAGACGTGGCTCGGATCCCAAGTTGCTGTGGCTGTGATGATGTAGGCTGGCAGCTACAGCTCTGATTCAACCCCTAGCCTGGGAACCTCCAGGGTGTGGACCTAAAAAAGCAAAAAAAAAAAAAAAAAAAAGTGAAAGAATCATGTTTTACGTAGACAGTGTCAGTTTTAATAACCAATCTCCTGGATATTTGTTTTTCTCAAAACAGTTCTGGGAATTTGAGATATAAACAGTGCTTTATTTTGTGTTGAAAATACACTGATAATCTTTGAAAATTCAAATATTTTATATTTGTGAGATATTTGTAATGCTGAATAATTTGCTTTCACCTACGTTCACAATACAGAGAATAAAAGCAAAAAAAAAAATGGCATGGTCGTGCGCTAATTCTAACAATATTTGAAAGACCCTTGTAGAAATTAAAATGTTTCTTAGTAGTCACTTGTAGTGTAGTAGTAACTTAAAATTACTCCATATTGTTAAGCAGAAATTTGAGGTTTCTTAGAGTTTTACCTTTACCTTCACTCAGAAAGAAGAAACTGTCTCATTTCTAAATATTCATTCTATGAATAGAGTGAAAAACACAGAAAATAGGTTATATTCTAAATTAATGTAGCATAATTTATGATATCAATAAATTGCAAGTAGTGCTAATATTTAATAGGGGAATAGTTAGTATGCCATTATAGAATTTTAAGAATCCATTAAAAATAATTATGATAGAGACTTTGCAACAATGTGGCAAAAGCCTATTAAAAGAATTACAGTTAGAGGCATAGATTCATCCTAAAATTTTTATAACGCATATTAAGTTAAAATTGAAATATCAAAATGAAAAATGATCTAGCTGTTTGTCTACAGCTTTTTTTCTGAGATAATTGGATAAGTGCGTAAATAGTTAAATAAGGATTATTTCTGTGGAAAAAAATTTCATCAGTGTTTTGGGTTTTTTTGTTGTCTTTTTTCTTTTTTGTTTTATTTCTTTTTGTTTTGGCCGTACCTGTGGCGTGAGGGAGTTCCCAGGCCAGGGATGGATCCTTTACCACAGCAGTGACCCAAGCTGCTTCAGTGACAACACAAGATCCTCAACCCACTGAACCTCTAGGGAACTCCTCATTAATGTTCTTTCTGCAGGAAAAGTCCTGATGCCCATGTGCATTTATTCTTTTTCATACTCAAAGTTTAATCGTAAATGGGATTTTATTAAATCCCCTCTGAATCCCTGTACATTTTGATCTTATTGAAATCCAGCCTTTAATGAATTTATCTGAGAGAAGGAAATTTTCTTTTTGTCGCTGTCAGGAATTTGCATTTCTTTTTAAATCTTTAGAAAGTTTCCTTTATTGAAAGAGTATCTTTTACCTTTAGGAGATTGCTGTTCAGTGTTAATTTCATTGTATACATGTAACTATTGGCATAAATACCTTTTGAAAAGGATTTAGTAATGAGTCATTAGTATTTATTTGCCACTGTTTAATTAGACTTGTGTATTAGAAATAATAATCCTTAGAGCAACCCACGAGGATGGATAGATACCATTATGACCTTCATTTTAGAGATGAACAGAGCTTTAAAGAGGTTAAATCATATGTTGTATCATACAAAATAAGTTTGTGGAGCCTCTTCAAATCTAGATCTGGTCTCCTCTAGAGGACTCCATTTTAAACCACTTTAGTGTTATGCGTCTGTGTTCCTCATAGCATTTGTTTACAGTAGTTCTCATTTGGCTACACATTAGAGCTCTGTAAATATAGGTGCCCAAGCTTCAGCCTAGTCCTACTGGTTAAGAATCTCTGGGTATGCAGTATTTATTTTAAACTTGGATATGTGATTTTAATGCATAGCCAAGGCAGAGAGCTATTATGTTGTACCTGACTCTGTGCTAGAGGATATGGGGGGTATATAATCAAGTATTAGACACAATAATGGACCTCAAAGTAGCTGAGCAAAAACTTTGTGTACATATTTGACAAAATGTGTGATATAGATAGTTATACATATAGGAAGAATATATTATATGAAATGTGCTAGAACCTAGAACTTACATATTTTAATGTTGAAAGGCAATCAAAATTTAGTTCGGTTTCTTTGGGGTGAAAAAATTTCCAGATTTGGTACTAATTATCTTGATCAATAGGTAGGACTGGATATGGTATGAAGAGATTGTGTTTGAGGCAGGAGAATAGCATAAAAAGAGACAGAAATAAAGATGATGTATTTGGGAGAAATTGCAAGGCAGGAGTGTCACTGTGAGTAGGAGGGAGATCCAGATTAGAAAGAGCTTTTAATCACAATTGCGGTACATTTAGACTTGATTCATTAAGCAGCAAGCAATAATTTTGCTTTACTAATTGATGGGAGATTTATTTGTTAGGAAACTAGGTAACAGCGTTTTTTGAATGAGATGGAAAGAGCCGTGAGTAACTTGACTCTCTTAGCAGGTAACTTCTTTGGAAGGTGGAAAGGTCCTTTGCATTTTTGACTCTCTTATCCTTCTCTTTGAAACATCTGACTTTTATGACACTATTCTTGTTTTTCACAAATCTGTCTTTTAACTCCTTTGGTAGAATTCTCATTTGTCTCTCCCTTGAGCTGTCATGTCCCTTTGTATTTTATTTAGAAGAGGCAATTATATTTTCTTTAAATTTTTTCATTTTACAAAGAACTATTTGCTCATAACAAATTGTGTAATTTTTCTGTTGTACGTTGTCTTTTGATTCTTTCCTTCCTTTTCCTTGTATATAGATTTCCATAAGGAACTCATGTGGGTGTTTTTTGAATATTGCCTGGGTTTTGTGTATTTTGTGAGGTGGCGGTAAGGGGTGGGCCTGGCCCACAGCATGCAGAAGTTTCCAGGCCAGTGATTAAACGCAAGCCATAGCAGTGACAACACCAGATTCTAAACTATGGCCACCATGGAACTCTGAATGTTGCTTGTTTTTTAAGGGACACCTTCTGGACCGCATGTATATAAGAATAGTGTGAAGGATGAACTCAGAATGAGTTGTGGTAGTTGACAGTATGACTAATCTTTTCTTATCCACAACTTGAGGACTGAACACAGATGATAGTACTAGTCATTACCATCCTAGCCTAGCAAGAATTCTCTCAAGTCAGTAGGAAGCCTCTGGCTCAGAATGTTCAGAATGATGTATCTCGCCATTTTTTTTTTTTAACTTTTTTTGGGGAGCGGGGCACACCTGCTGCATGCAGAAGTTCCTGGGCCAGGGATCAAACCAAGTCACAGCAGTGACAATGCTGGATCCTTAACCCACTGTGCTGTAAGAGAGCTTCCCTTTTTTAAACTTTTTATTTTGAATAAATTAGAGATTCATAGCAAATTCTAAAGGTACTACAGAGCGGTCCTGTGTACAATTTTTCATAGTTTCCCCCAATGGTTACCTCTTATATACTTATAATACACTATTAAAATAAGGACATTGAGGAGTTCCTGTCGTAGCTCAGCGGAAATGAATCTGACCAGTATCCATGAGGACGCAGGTTCGATCCCTGGCCTCGCTTAGTGGGTTAAGGATCTGGCATTTCCTTGAGCTGTGGTGTAGGTCACAGATGTGGCTTGAATTTAGCATTGCTGTGGCTGTGGTATAGGCCGTGAGCTACAGCTCTGATTGGACCCCTTATCTGGGAACCTCCATATGCCATGGGTGCAGCCCTAAAAAGACAAAACAATAAAAATAAAAATAAGGATATTGACATCGATACAATGCCTGTGTAGTCTTTTTCATTTTATTGCACGTGTAGACTCATGTAACTCTCACTGCAGTTAAGATACTGAACTAAATCATCGTGACAAAGACCTCCATTATGGTACCCTTCCTTTTATAGTCATACCTACTGTTTCCCTTCAACTGTCTCTGCCCTCTGGCCACCACTAGTCTGTTTTCTATCTCTATAATTTTGTCATTTTGAGAAAGTTATGTAACTGAAATCATAGAACAGGTGAGTTTTTGTTTTGATCATGTGCTCTTTTGAGATTGCTGCGTATATTTCCTGTTTTAAGAAACCACCAAATTTTTGAAAGTGGATGCACTGTTGTATATTTTTTTCAATAATATATGAGAGATCCAGTTTCTACCACATCCTTACTTGCATCTGATATTGTCACTACTTTTTTTTTTAATATTCTGATAAGTATATGGTAATATCATAGTCTTGATTTTTATTTGAAGTGGTCTCTTGTGGTTTTGATTTGCATTTCCTTAGTGACTAATGAGCTTGAGCGTTTTTTTTTTATGTGCTTATTGACTATGCTTTCTTGGAGAAATGTCTGTTCAAATCCTTTGCCAATTTTTTTTTTTTTTGGTCTTTTTACGGTCAAACTTGTGGAAGTTCCTAGGCTAGGGGTTGAATCAGAGCTACAGCTGCCAGCCATCATCACAGCCACAGCCACACCACGTCTGAGCCATGTGTGTGACCTACACTGCAGCTCAACGGCAGCACTGGATCCTGAACCCACTGAGGAAGGCCAGGAATCCAACCCATCTCCTCATGGATATTCGTTAGTTCTTAACCTGCTGAGCCGCAACTGGAATTCCTCCTTTGCCAGTTTTTTTTTTTCCCCTCTTTTTAGGGGCACACCTGCAGCATATGGAGGTTCCCAGGCTAGGGGTCTAATGGGAGCTACAGCTGCCGGCCTACACCATAGCCAGATCCAAGCCGCGTGTACGACCTACATCACAGCTCACAGCAACACCAGATCCCACTGAGTAAGGCCAGGGATCGAAACCACAACCTTATGGTTCCTAGTTGGATTCGTGACCGCTACATCACAACAGGAACTCCCCAGTTTATTTTAAATTGAGTTGTCTATTGATTATTGATTCATAAGAGATTATATTCTGGATACCAGTCGCTTGTCAGATAATATGATTTGCAAATATTTTCTCCCCTTCTCTGGCTTGTCTTTTCATTTTCTTGATAATATCCTTTGAAAAATACAAAGGATTTTATTTTCTGTGAAGTCCATTTTATTTTTATTTATATATATATATATTTTTTTTTCTTTTGCCACTTGTGCTTTTGGTTTCAGGAAACTATTTCCTAACCCAGAGCCATGAAGATTTATTTACTCATGTTTCTTTCTAAGAGTTTTATAGGTTTACGTTTATGTATACATGCTTCTTGAGTTAATTTTTGCATATTGTATGAAGAAGGGGTCCAGTTTTCATATTTTGCATGTAGATATATGGTTTAGATGTATATTTTAGTTTTGACTACCTTTTGAGCTCTATATAAATGCAGTAGTGTAGTTTGTATCTTGTGATTGGTTGCTTACGTTTGTGAGATTTTTTTGTATGTTATTGTGTGGACTATTGTGTGTAATTCATTTTCATTGTCAAGTCACCGAATGCATTTACAAAGATTAGTTCATTATACAGTTGGTTACATTTGGTTGTTTTCGGTTTGGTTAGTAGAAATAATGCTGCAAAGAACATTCTCACATGTATAGGTGCACATAATAGCAGACCAGTCTCTGGAGTGTGTGCATAGGAATAGAATCAAAGGGATCCTAGGATATTTACATTAAAATGCAGCTTTAGTGTATTGGGTCAGTTATACCACTGGCACTCTCACTAGCAACGTTTAAGAGTTCTGTCACATCACATTCTTATCAACTCTTGATATATTGTCAGTCTACATAACATGTTTGTATTTCATTGTGGTTTTAACTTGCATTTCCTTGATGATCGTTGAGGTTAAGCATATTTTCATATGTTTATTAGATATGATATTAGTCATGTAAATATGGCTTAGAAAAAAACATTTCTTGCACACTTACAAAGTTTGTGGCCATTTTGGAGCCATGCAGTATGTTTTTATTCTAGGAATCAGGCTGAAAGAGCAGCTCCTATTTGGGGTATGCTCCTCCTATTTTGGAGGGGAAAAGAGGGGAAAAAAAACCCAGCAGAAATTAATAATATCTTTCAAAAATTTCACTTGGTTTTAGTGTAGGTCGTGCCCATACGTACTGCATAGGCCAGAGTGTATGATGATAAAACTGTTCTAAAGGTCAGGGGGTCAGGGAGGAATCCTCCACTTAGAGGTGTTGCAAGTCACATGGCCATAGATGGGGGTGAGTAACTCTTTCCCAGGAGGAGAGGGCACAGATACTCCGGGACAGTAAAAAGTATACCACTTGACTTATGTGGTACCTGTTCACCTCTCTTGTCATTTTCTGTTACCTTGATTTTTTTCTTATTGATTGCTAGTGGTGGGTCCTTCCCTCTCTCCATCCCTCCCTTCCTTCCTCCATTCCTCCCTTCCTTTCCCTTTTTAGGGCTGCATGTGGAAAGTCCCAGGCTAGGGGTCGAATTGAAGCTGCAGCTGTGGGCCTACGCCACAGCCACAGCAAATGCCTGATCTGAGCCATGCCTGCAACCTACACTGGAGCTCATGGCAACCCCAGATCCTTAACCCACTGAGCTGGTCCAGGGATTGAACCCATGAACCTCATGGATACTGGTTGGGTTTGTTACCCCTGACCCACAACAGGAACTCCTCTTTCTTTTTCATAGTAAAATTCTAGATGTAAAACCTTTTTTGGTTATATGTATTGCAGATACTTTCTCCCACTCTGTGACGTGCCTTATAAATCTCATGATGTCTTCTGTTAATAAAATTCTTTTTTAGAAAATTGAGATATAATTGATATATAACAATCTGTTAGTTTTAGGCCTGCAACATAATGATTCATTACTTGCATGTATTTTAAATAAAAATTTTAACTTCATTATTGTGTAGTTGATGCGGTTTTTTTAATAGTTGTGTTTTTTGTTTCTTACTTTTAAAAAAATCTTCCTCTATCCCAAGATTATGAAGATGCTTTTTTTCCCTCTTATCTTCTAGGGCCTCTCTTGTTTTGTCTTTTACATTTTAATCTGCACTCCACCTAGGATTAATGTTTAGCTGACATTTTAACATACTCCCACAAGTCTAGATAAGAGCTAAAGTGATCTCTCGTGGTTTCATTTCTTTCCTCCCTTTCCGTCCGTCCTTCCTTCCTTCCTTCCTTCCTTCCTTCCTGTACCTGGGCATGTGGAAGTTCCCAGGCCAGGATCAAACTTGAGCCCCAGTTGTGACCTGTGCCACAGCTGTGGCAACTTTGGATCCTTAACCCACTGGGTCACAAGGGAACGCCCTCTCTAGTGGTTTCTACAATCAAATTAATTAAATTTACACGAAGAGACATATTTATTAATAGTACACTCACATACATATAGGAACTTTACATATGTGTTATTTATTAGTGACATTTTAACAACTTGCTCTGTATAAAAACTTCTTGGGCACGTTTTAACTTTTACTGCATTTAAAACTGCAGAAAACTCATCTTTCCATATCCACCAGCAGTCAGCTACAGAGTCTGCCTTTGGATGTGAATTTCTGTATTATTTCAGATATTATCAGTGTTTCACATGTTATTAGGAAGACATAATCCTGGTCTTTCTGGAATTTGAGATTTTCAGTTTTATTTCATTTTACATGCACACTCAATTCCTTTCTTTTGTCCAAGCTGTCTCTATAAACTATAGTAAAAGAGCCAAAGGGAATAATTTCTGGATGTCTTGTACAGGAATTGTTTTTTGTTTTGTTTTGTTTTGTTTGGACACACCTGAGGCATGTGGAAGTTCCTGGGCTAGGGATTGAACCTGCACAACAGCATCTACCCAAGTATCTGCAGTGACAAGGCCAGATCCTTAACCACTGCACCACAAGATAACTCCCAGGAATTGTTTAATTAATTGTTTCTGTTATGCAAACACATTGGCAAAAGTTGAGAATGTTCCTTACAGAAGTGGTACTTACACTAAATATTAAATATCTTTTGGAGCACAATTGCAATTATATATTTGTAAAATAGTTTGGGATTAGGTTCTATCATCTAGTAGACTAAAATATTCTTAAAAACTGACAAAGCTGAACAAACTATCATTTGAAATAGTTGATTTTAAATTTATGCATGATGTTTATTGTCCTTCATAGATATAAACCTTTTAATCTTGGTAATAGACCTTATGGTTATAGTGACAAGGCTAGTCTGACTTGTCTTTTAGTGTTGACAATTCAACTTTGGTATTGGCCACAACTCTTACCTGAAAAAAGTCTAAATTACTTCAACAGTAGTTGTTTAAGAAATAGTACACATTTGGAGTTTCCATTGTGGCGCTGTGGTTAACGAATCCAACTAGGAACCATGAGGTTTTGGGTTCGATCCCTGGCCTTGCTCAGTGGGTTAACGATCCGGTGTTGCCGTGAGCTGTGGTGTAAGTCATAGACGCGGCTCGGATCTGGCATTCCTGTGGCTGTGGTGTAGGCCGGCAGCTGCAGCTCCAATTCGACCCCTAGCCTGGGAATCTCCATATGCTGCGGGTGTGGCCCTAAAAGGCAAAAAAAAAAAAAGAAACAGTACACGTTAAAGATCATGTTAAAGATTAAGAAATGAAAAATCAATTATAGAGGTTTTGGCCGATATAGACATAAATCGCATCTTCATATTGAACTAAAAAAATCTCTGTGTATGAAAAAGTCAAGGAGGGAGTGCTGCACAAATTATTTGCATGCGAATACTTAAAAATATGCTATGAAACTTGACATACTTAATATACCAAATATATTAAAAATATACTAAATATACTTAAAATACATTACATAAATAACATCAGGATGCAACCCTTGCATTTTTTTTTTGGTATTTCAAATGTGACCTCTTAGAGGACTGGGTTTGATCAAAAAGGGTGTGGGATTACATCCCCAGTTATGTGATGGCAATTCTGTTTTTTGATACTAACAATCATATTGTGGATGTGCAATAATTTTTTTAAATTATTAAGTTAATTTCTAACCTTTATATTTTGTGATTCTTGAGGACTTAAATGCCTTGATATTCAGATGAAATAATACCGTTAGCTTTTAATGTTTTTAGTAGTAAATATGGACCGTTATCCAAGACTTGTTTTGTTAACAGAGTATTACTCTTGCTTTTTAGAGGGGATCTGATGAGCTTCTTTCTTCTGGCATCATTAACGGACCTTTTACCATGAACAGTTCCACTCCTTCTGCAGGTGTGTTTGGTGAGTTTTCTTTCTTTCTTTCTTTCTTTTCCAAAATCTCAAAATTTTTCCCCTTGGGTTTCAAAAGTTTTTTTTTCTTATTTTACTCATCTTACAGACATTCACTGAAGTACCACTATTTACACAAAAAAACTAAAATTTGTTGCACTGAAGTTCATGTAGATGAAATTACTAGTTACAGTGCTCTTAAATTTTAAGGATTAGTTTGGATCTAATTTGATAATTCCTTTTTTGACATTCTTTGTTATGTAGTGATAAATTGTCAATAAATTGGTGATCTAGAGCTATTGAGTAAGAGAGCTAGATTTAAAAACTTGTGTTGGGAGTTCTTGTTGTGACTCATCAGGTTAAGAACCGACATAATGTCTCTGAGGATGCAAGTTTGATCCCATTGTGTCGATCCCAACGCTCAGTGTGTTAAGGATCTGTCGTTGTTGTGAGCTGTGGTGTAGGTTGCAGATGTAGTTCAGGTCACATTTTGCTGCAGCTGTGGTGTAGGCCAGCAGCTGCCGCTCAGGCCAGTAGCTGCAGCTCTGATTCAGCCCCTAGCCTGGGAACTTCCATATGTTGCAAATGCACCCCTAAAAGAGCAAAAAGAAAAAAAAAAGGTAGGTGTTCTTGAAATTTTTTGGACTGTAAAATGAAGGAGTACAATACTGGAGAGATGGTGGGCAGTTAGGAAGATAGGAGATCTTAGTAGGGGAAGGTAATTGTGCTTTCATTTATATTAGAAAATACAGGAAGAACAAGGTTGGACACCATGGCAGGTTCAAATTTTTATAAATTGATTTGAGGTTCCTCTGCAACATTCAAATGGAAGTGTCAGGTAGGCAGGATTCTTCTTTTTTTCTTTTTAGGGCGCACCTATGGCATATGGAAGTTCTCAGGCTAGGGGTCTAATCAGAGCTGCAGTTGCCAGCCTATGCCACAGCCACAACAATACTGGTGTGTTCACACCACTTATGCACATTGCATGTGCACATTTTCATGGGTGCATTGAGTATATGCACTAAATCGCATCTGCAACCTGCACTTCAGTTTGTGGCAACGCAGTATATTTAACCCAGGGAGGGCGGCCAGGGATTGAATCCACGTCCTCATGGATATGGATACTAGTCTAGTTCTTAACCCTCTGAGACACAATAGGAACTCCCAGCAGTGGGTTCTTCTGATTTCAACATCATAGAAGAAATTTGGGGGGGATTGGATTAAGATGGCAGAATAGAAGGACTGGAGCTCAACTTCTCTCCCAAAAAACAACAAAACTACAACCAAATGCCGAGCAGCCTTCAACCGAATGGACTGTAAACTTCCAAAAATGATATTCTACTCCAGAAGACAAAGAGGAGACCACATCAAGAGTTAGGAGGGGCAATTACGTGATAGAAGCAACCCCATACCTCCTAGGTGGGAAGCCCCACAGACTGGAAAGTAATTGCGTCACAGAGACTCAGCTACAGGACTGAGAGTTCTGAGCCCCACGTCAAATCCCCACGCCTGGGGATCTGGCACAGAGAGAAAGAGCCCCTGGAGCATCTGGCATTGAAGGCCAGCGGGGCTTGTGTGCAGGAGCTCCACAGGACTGGGGGAAACAGAGACCCCATTCTTGAAAGGTGCACACAGACATTCACGTGCACTGGGTCCCAGGGCAAAGCAAAGTCTCCATAGGAATCTGGGTAGAGCCTGACTGCAATTCTTAGAGGATCTCCTGGGAAAATAGGAGTGACTGTGGCTTGTTGTGGGGGAAGGGCATTGGAGGTGAAGCTCCCGGGAACATTCAGCAGCCTGTATTTCTCTGGAGGTGGCCATTTCTGGGAAAATCTGGTCCCTCCCATCAGTGCTGAGAAGCCCCAGGCCAAATAATAATCCAGGTGGGATCACAGCCCCACCCATCAGTAAACAGGCTGCCTAAAGACCCCTCAGGCACACACAGCCAGCCTCTAATCTCATCCAGAGACAAAGCCCCACCCATCAGAGGGTTAAGAATCAACCCCACCTACCAGTGAACAAGCATCAGTCCCTCCTGTGGCTAAAGTTGGTATGGAGCATACAGCAAAGCCCCCTCCATACCAACTTTAGCCACAGGAGGGGCAAACACCAGAACTAAGAGAGGCTACAACTCTATTGTTGGCAAAAAGGTCACCACATCAAAAACCTATGAAAATGAAAAGACAGAAAACTATAACTCAGATAAGGGAGAAAGAGAAAAGCCCAGAAAAACAGCTCAGTGACGAGGAGATTATCAGCCTCCCAGGAAGAGACTTTAGACTGTTGATACTGAAGACATGCAAGGCATTGGAAAGAAACTGGAGGGAAAGATTGATAATTTACAGGAAACACAGAGCAAATACAAGCTGTAAAAATTAAACAAGAAGAGATGCAAAATACAATAACTAAAATAAAAAATTCATTAGAAGCAGCCAACAATAGAATACAGGAGGCAGAAGAACGAATCAGCGAGGTGGAGGACAGATTAGTGGAAATCACTAATGCGGAAGAGAAAAGAGATGAAAGATTGAAAGGAAATGAGCTGAGTCTCAGAGAACTCTGGGATAATGTTAAATGCACCAATATCCGTATTACAGGGGTGCCAGAGGGAGAAGAGAGAGCGAAGGGGACAGAAAAAATATTCAAAGAGATAATAGCCGAAAACTTCTCTAATATGGGAAAGGAACCACTCGGACAAATTCAGGAAGCGCAACGAGTACCATATAAAATAAACCCAAGGAGGAACACCCCAAAACGCATGTTAATCAAAATGACCAAAATTAAAGACAGAGAAAATATTGAAAGCAGCTAGGGAAAAGAAAAAAACAACATACAAGGGAACCATGATAAGGTTATCAGCAGATTTTTCAGCTGAAACTCTGCAGGCCAGAAGGGAGTGGCATGATATACTTAATGTGATGAAAGGAAAAAACTTCCAACCAAGATTGCTTCACCTTGCAAGGCTCTCATTCAGATTTGAAGGAGAGATCAAAACCTTTACAGATAAGCAAAAGCTAAGAGATTTCTGCAACACTAAACCAGCTTTACAGCAAATCCTAAAGGAACTTCTCTAGGCAGAAAAGAAAAGGCCACAACCAGAATCAAAAACACCACAAATGACAAGGCTCACCAGTAAAGGCATATATACAGTAAAGATACTAAATCATACATGCACAATTATGCTACGAAAATCGGAAATCATGAGAAGAGAGCACAAATGCAAATCATTGGAGATGCACATGCAATTAAGAAACCAACAACTTAAAACAATCTCATTTATATATAGACTCCTATATCAAAACTTCAGGGTAATTGCAAACCAAAAATCTACACTTGATACACAAACAAATAAGAAAAATCAACTCAAATACAGCATTAAAGATAGCCATCTTGTGAGAGGAGACAACAAGAGAATAAGGGAAGAAAAAAGAGCAACAAAAACCCCAAACAGTTAATACAATGGCAATGAGGAGACATATATCAGTAATTACCTTAAATGTTAATGGACTGAATGCCCCAACCAAAAGACATAGACAAGCTGAATAGATACAAAAACAAGACCCATATATATGCTGTCTTCAAGAGACCCACTTCACTTCTAGAGAGACATACAAATTGAAAGTGAGAGGATGGAAGAAAATATTCCATGCAAACAGGCATCAAAAGAAAGCCGGAGTAGCAATACTCCTATCAGACAAAATAGACTTTAAAATGAAGAACATTTTAAGAGACAAGGAAGGGCACTACATAATGATCAAAGGATCAATCCAAGGAGAAGATAAACAATTTTAAATATCTATGCACCCAACATAGGATCACCACAATATATAAGGCAACCACTAACAACCTTAAAAGGAGAAATCAACAATAACACCATCATAGTGGGGGACTTTAACACCCCACTTACAGCAATGGACAGGTCATCCAGGCAGAAAATCAATAAGGAAACACAGGCCCTGAATGAAGCATTAGATCAGAAGAACTTCGTAGATATTTATAGGACATTCCATCGAAAAGCAGCAGAATACATATACTTCTCAAGTGCACATGGAACATTCTCTAAGATTGAATACAGCCTGGGCTACAAATCAAGCCTCAGTAACTTTAAGAAAATTGAAATCATTTCAAGCATCTTCTCTGGCCACAATGCTATACGACTGGAAATCAACAAGAAAAAAATGGCAAAAAATACAAACACGTGGAGACTAAACAACATGCTACTAAACAACCAATGGGTCACTGAAGAAATCAAAGAGAGAATTAAAAAATACCTAGAAGCAAATGACAAAGGTAGAACACTCCAAAACCTCTGGGATGCAGCAAAAGCAGTTCTAAGAGGAAAGTTTATAGTAATACAAGCCTACCTCAGGAAACAAGAAAAAGCTCAAATAAACAACCTGACTTTACATCTAAAGCAGCTAGAGGGGGAAGAAGCCAGGTCATGGAAACAACCTAAATGCCCATCGACAGAGGAGTGGATAGGGAAGACATGGTACATACACACAATGGAATATTACTCAACCATTAAAAGGAACAAAATGACAACATTTATAGCAACATGGGTGGACCTAGAAATTATCATGTGAAGTGAAACCAGTCAGACAGTTAGACAGCAACACCCAATGCTACTGCTTACATGTGGAAGCTAAAGAGACACAATGAACTTCTTTGAAGAACAGACAATGACTCACAGATTTTGGAAAACCTTGGTTTTTCAAATAAGACAATCTGGGGGGTGGGGGGATGCACTGTGGGTTTGGGACACAAAATATATTACATTGATTTGTGATGATCTTTGTACACCTATAATTGAAATAAAATTCATTGTTATAACTGGCAAAAAAAAAGAAAAGAAATTTAGAAGTCAGTGTTATACACGCTTGATAACTGAAGGCATGAGAGCAGACAGTCTCAGAAAAGGTGAGATTTGTATCCAAATGTTTATGGAGTTATAAGGAGTTAGTTAATGAGTGGACCTCACTTTCCAGACCCTGAGTTAACATGGTGCTTGGGAGAGTGAACAGCCTTTATATGAAGATCCTGTAAGAGAAGTGGACTAGATTCAGTTAAAACAAAGACATGTAAAGAACATTCATTGAAGAGATTGAGTATATGGGGATTGGTCAGCCACGATGCAGTGTTCTAGACGGCTAAATGGACGGATTTTGTAGGCAGGGCATCAGCAGGGGATTTGTTCATGTGGAAGTATGAATAGGGTAATATAGGCATGAGACTAAAGTGGCTTTCTCACGTTCACCTGCCGTCAGAATCATCTGGATGGCTTTTAAAAGCAGTTTCTGAGTCTATCCTCAGAATTTCTAATTCAGTAAGTCTTAGGTGGGTCCTGAGAATTTGCATTTCCACAAGTTCCCAGGTAATGGTGATGCTTCCATTTAAGGAACCACACTTTTAAGAGAACTACTGGTTGAAGGAAATGCCAGAATCTGAAGTTCCTAACCCTCATTATCCTCTTGGTCTGGTAGGCTTTTAAGAAAATTTCTGTTCATAACTGATAGAGTTATAGTACTGGCTGGGGCCCCTGTTTGTTCTTATTTTAAAAACTGAGGTCATTTTGTTTGGTCACGTTTACAAACTAATGAAATGGAGGACCGAAAAGACTGACATCCTCATTGATTGATTACTTAGAAAAAGAAGGAAGTATGAGCTGTGAGTTTAGCTGACAGCAGCAGTCTGCTGTGTTTTTTGTTCTGAATTTCTTCTTGTATCCCATTCTATTCTAGGTCCAGCGTTTCTCTTCTTAAAGGATATCCTCTTTAGCAGTTATTTCAACAAAGCTCTAGAAATGATAACCTCAGATTTTGACTAAAAATATCTATTTTGATTTTGTTGTTATATGGTAGTTAGCTATTTAGAATTCTAGATTGACGGTTATTTTCTCTCAGCACATTTAAGGTACTATTTTATTATTCTGCTGGTATATGGTATCTGCTGTTGAGAAGTCTATTGTCAGTCTAGGTTATTATTTTGTAGATAGTACTCTAGTTTCTTTTTTTTTTTAAACGTTTTTCTCTTTAATTTTGTCCTGTGGTTTCACTAGCTGTGTCTGTGTATGGATCACTAGTTCTCGACCCTGGCTGCTCACTAAAATAGCTTGGGAAGCTCTGAAGAAAATATGGATACTTTGACCTGCTCCACCCAGTTGTAAAATTTCTTAGGTACAGCCAGGGTTGAGGATCGTTGCTGGAGAGTTACTTTCATTTATCGTGTTTAGGAGTGAACCAATTCTCTACAGAATTGTTTCCTTCTGGAACTTGGGTTAGACATGTGTAGCACTACCTCACTTGGTCCTGCCCCCTCCCTTTTTTTTGGCCATACCCACGGTATGTGGAAGTTCCAGGCCCACAGGGGGTTGGACCCATACTATAGCAGCGACCCAAGCCACTGAAGTGACAAAGTCAGATCCTTAATCCACTACACCGCAAAAGAACTCCAGTCTTTACATTTATTGTCACCTCTTTCTCTTTAAAGTTCCTGTATTTGGGATAATTTCTTTGAAATGGTTTTCTGATTCACTGATTATCTGTTCAGCTTTGTCTAATGGGCTTTTTATCCTTCTGTTGGGTATTTGATTTCAATATATATATATTTTTAATTTTTCTGTGTTCTATTTGATTTTTTTTTTTCTTTTTGGTCTTTTTAGGGCCCCACCCGCGGCATATGTTTTTAAAGCTTCTTAGGTGTAATATACCTAGGGGTCAAATCAGAGCTATAACTGCTGCCTACAGCACAGCCACAGCAACACAGGATCCAAGCCTGTTTTGCTAGTCGGGTTCGTAACCCATTGAGTCACAATGGGAATTCTCTCTCTTTTTTTTTTTTAATTAAAGGCTCTGTATGCTGTCTGTGAAAAAGTCATGAAAGGATTCAGCCTCTTAGATTTAACTACTGTACATGGAGCTTATCAACTGCTAGATGACTCCATGGCAAAAACTGGAAGTTAAAAAAATCAGTTGGGTCTATTAAACCTATTCTGACTTATCTCAGTGTAACTGTTAATAATAACTTTTTTCAAAAGAGAAGTTGTTAAACTGTACAGGATGCTAGAACAATATTGCCAAATTGTGACTGTCCCAGGCAAACAGGGACATATGGTCATTTGCTTAGGTATTAGTTATTAATATTCCTTTAAAAATGTCAGCTTACTGTGAACATATCTTCTTCCATATGAATTTTATTTTGTCTAGTTCTAAAACGAATAATCCCTTATTCCCCGTTCTTTACCCACAAAGTCTTAGGGATTCTGATTTGAGTTACATAAATTTGTATATTAACATGAAATTTGATCTTTTTGTGGCATTGTTTTTCCATCTGGGGACATGACGTGAGTCCATGGTTTTAGGTTTAAAAAAATGTTATGTCCTTTGGTAATTATGAAAATGTTTTACATTTTTCTACATAAATCATATACTTTTCCTCCTAAATTTAATCTTAGGAATGATGGCGGAGACTGTTTACTTTGTACCCCAGTACTTTCTATTTTCTTTAGCAACAGAGCCCTAATTTTTGTCTGGGCAAATAGCCACCCAGATTAAATGACTTTTTCTAGTCTTCCTTATAGCTAGGTGTGGTCATATGATTAAGTGCAAGTGTTACTTCTGGGGCATCTGTACATGGGTTTTTCCTTTTATCTTGCTGCCTGTGGGAGTTATAGCTTCCATCTAGGAGAAAAGTGTTCCAGAAATCTGTCCTTGAGTCTTCTGTTGAGTATTAAGCCACATATGCCTTAGCAACAGGGGTGGTATACCAGCTGTAGTATAAAGGCTATGCTAAACCCACTCTAACAGAACTTAAAAACAAGCTGTAAAACAATTACCTGATCTGAAAGTAACTTTCGGAAAGTAGTCTGGCACTTTAAAAGAATAAAATAAATTCTGGTACTCACAATGTTGAGTACTCAATCAAAAATTGCCAGACATGGAAAGAACCACAAAATTGTGACCCATAAGTGGGAGAAAAATCAGTTAGCAGAAATAGACCTAAAAAATGACATGATGAAATTAGCAGATTTTCACTTTGGAATGGCTATTAAAAGTATGTGAAAGGATTTAAAGGAAAATAGCATGTCAAGGAGAAAATGAAAGATAAAAATCAAATAGGACTTCTAGAGATAAAATTTAACATCTTTTTAAAAAATCATGGCATGGCTTTAACATCATTGCTGTTCTGCAGAAGAAATGATCGGTGAATTTAAGATAACAGTAGAGATTAAGCACACAGACCCCCAAAAAAAGATTGAAAGAGAAATTAATAGAGCCTTGGTAACTTATAGAACAGAGTAAACGGATGTTAACATGTATAATTAAATTCCAGAAAAATGGCAGGGGTGGGGAAACAAATCTATCTGAAGAAATAGTGACTGAAAATATTCCAGATATGATGGAAACTATAAACCCACTTATCCAGAAAGTTTAATGAACCACAGGCAGAATAAACACAATCAAAACCACACTAAGTCTCATCATAACCAAATTGTTGAAAACCAGGAATGCAGAACAAATCTTAAAAGTAGCCAGAGGAAAAAAGTTACATTTTATTCAGAGAAACAAAGATAAGAGTAATGAGAAGGTGCTTGCCTGAAACTGCAAACCAAAAGACAGTGGAGCAGCATCTTTAAAATACTGAAAATAAATCCAAACTGGAATTCTATGTCTAGTTAAAATAGTTTTCAAAAAAAAAATAAAGTTAAAATAAAGCCTTCTTTGGGACACACAAAAGCTGAGAACCTTTGTTAGTAATGCCTACATTTTACATAATGGAAAAGGAAATTCCTCACTTGAGGAAAATGATACCAGCTGGAACCTTGGATGTACAAAAAGAGGTAAATATGTTGAAATGTGACTTTTAGTTCTTGGTTTTGTTGTTGTTGTTAATTTAAAGTCAATCAAAGGATTCTTGGAAGATGGTAGAGTAAGAAGTACTAGGAGTCTGTCTTTTCTACCTAAACAACAATTGCACAGGCAGAATCTGTCTTAACTAATTTGGAACTCTGGAGTCTGTTGAAGGCTTCCAAGTTTGAAGGGCAGACTTGGAAGGTAAATTGTGGTTAATTTTGGTCAATTTTAGCTCTTATCACAGTAGCAGCCACCTATCCCTCACCCTCAGTCACATGGCAGGCAGCTGAGATGAATTCCAGAGCAGTTTACAAATAGGCGCCCGGGTGGGCAAAAAGGACTTAGTCCTTCAACTTTTAGTGGTCTGTGCTCAGATTGCTGATTGCTTCTTCTAATCACACAGTTGCCGGCAGCCACTGTCCTTGCATCTCTCCCTGTTGTTGCAAACCAGCACCCACTGCCACCCCCTACCCCCGCCACAAGCACACATACATGTGACTTAAGGGGATTTGAAGGACTGGTGCTTTCCACTTCTTCCTTCCCTTCATTTTTCCTCCCCCTCCCCATCCTTTTGGAAGCCAGAGATTGAAGACTAGGACATTAAAAAACAACTCTGTCTACAGGGAAAATTAGAAAGTGATTATGTGTGCCCAGAAAATACTCAAAAAACCCTGAGAAGAACTTCAGTTTACACCTCAAGCTGATCCTTATCATAGAGACAGTCTAGAAGAATCAGAAAAACAGTGAAAACAGTAAGACAAACCAGAAAACCTTGAGAAAGTGAGAGTCCAATTTCCAGTTACCATAGCCCCAAATTTGATGAAAAACATGACTATAGACATCCAAGAAGTTTAATGAACTCCAGGTAAGATGAATTAATTCAATGAGACCCACATTGAGACATTTATAATCAAACTTTTGAAAGTCAGAGACAGAGAATCCTGAAAGCAGCAAGAAAGAATCGACTCATCGTATACAAGGGACTCTCAGTAAGAATATGAGCACATTTCTCTTCAGGAATTTTGGCCAGAGGTCATTGGGCCAATATATTCAAAGTGCTAAAAAAACAAAACTGTCAACCAAGTATCCTATATTCAATAAATCTGTCCTTCAAAAGTAAAAGAGAAATCATGACATTCCCAGATGAGCAAAAACTGAAGGAGTTTGTTATCACCAGATCTGCCCTGTAAGAAATATTCAAAAGAGTCCTTTAGGGTGAAATGAAAGGACACTGGACAGTAACTCAAAGTCATATGGAGAAATAAAGATCTCAGTGAAGGCCATTATAAAAGCTAATACTATTCTTACAGTGGTTTGAAACCTGCTTTTTGTTTTCTGCGGATTTAAGGGACTGATACATTTTTTTTTTAACTATTAATCTGAAAGCTACCAAGTAACTTGGTTTGTAACTCCACATTTTTGCTTTCTACATAATTTAGGAGACTAATGCATTTTAAAGAATTGTTAGTTTTTGTTTCTGGGCACACATTACTTAAAGATGTAGTTTTGTGGTATCAGCAACTGACAGAGCTGGAAAGGAGCAGAGTTTTTGTATGTTCTTGAAGGTAAGCTGTTCTAAATTCAAATTAGAGTGTTATAAGTTTAGGATGTTAAATATAATCCCCATAGTAACCCCAAAGAAAATAGCTATAGAATGTGCACAAAAGGAAATGAGAACAAATACTTAGTCAAAATCTTAGAGACAGAGTAGAATAGTTGTTGTCAGGGACTGGAAGAAGTGGGGAATAGAGAGTTACTGTATAATGGGTATATAGGGTTTGAGTTTTACAAGGCAAAAAGTGTTATGGAGATAGATGGTAGTGATAGTTGTACATTATGAATGTATTTGACACTGCTGAATCCTGCATTTTAAAATGGTTAAGATAGTGGATTTTATGTTATGTGTGTTATACCACAGTAAAAAGTTTTTTTTTATGGAGTCCTCTCTGGAAAGCTCTATAAGATCCAATAAATGAATAAAACGATGGTAAAAGAAAAAAGATAACTCTTCAAAGCAAGATAATATTAATGTATTTGGGGGTTATAGCATGTATGAAAAGTAAAATATGTGACAATAACACAAAGGGCATGATAAGGGAAATTGGCATATACTTTGAAAAGTTCTTACAGTACATCTAGGTATTATTATCTTAAGGTAGAATGTGTTAAAGATGCTTGTTACTGATTTAACCCCAGAACAGTCACTTTAAAAAAGTAAACAAAAAGTAAAGATTACAGTTAAAAAGCAGAGATCATCTGCCATTTATGTATATGTTATGTGCCTTTTGTGTGTGACATTATGTTTCCTTGATAAATTGATCTCTATCGTTATGAAATATCTATATCCCTGGTTATATTCCTTTTCCTAGAGTCTAACTTTGTTTGATATTAGTATAACCACTCGGGCTTTCCTATAATTAGTTTTAACAAATTTGTCTTTTTTCATCTTTGTGCTTTATTTTTTTTTGTCTTTTTGCCTTTTCTAGGGCCGCACCCGCGGCATATGGAGGTTCCCAGGCTAGGGGTCTAACAGGAGTTATAGCCGCCGGCCTAAGCCATAGCCACAGCAACGCGGGATCCGAGCTGCATCTGCAACCTACACCACAGCTCATGGCAACACCGAATCCTTAACCCACTTAGCGATGCCAGGGATCGAACCCGCAACCTCATGGTTTCTAGTCAGATTTGTTAACCGCTGAGCCACAATGGGAACTCTCATCTTTTTCCTTTTAACCTGAGATTTTATATTTAAAATGGGTTTCTTATTCACAATATATAATTGAGCTTTGCTTTTATCCAGACTGATAGTCTCTGCCTTTCAATTGGACTCTTTATGCCATTTTCGCTTAATATAAATTATTGATATGGTTAAATTTTAGTCTGTCTTGCTGTTTGTTTTCTATCTGTCTTATGTATTCTTTGTTCTATTTTTTCTTTATTGTTTCCTGGTTTTCTTTAGATTTTTTTTTATTTCTATTTTATTTATCATTTGTTAATTTGTGTTCTATTTGTTTATATTTCTTGATAAATATATATATATGTATTCATGTAATTAAAGAGCTTCAGACTATGAAGGAAAACTAACAGAACTAAACAGAGAAAATAGACAAATCCACAACTATGGCTGGAGATTTCAACACTCGTCTCTCAGTAATTGATGGTATAGTTGATTAAAGGCAGTAAGAATACAGAACAGGGGTTAGCAAACTCTGGCCTATAGCTAGATACATTCTGTTGCCCATTTTTGTATTGCCATGAACTAAGACTTAAGACTGATTTTTACATTTCTTCATGAAAAACACAAAGAATATTTTCTGATGTGTGAAATTTAAATGAAATTAAATTTCAGTGTCCATACATAAAATTTTATTTGAAGATAGTCATGCTCACTTATTTACATGTTACCTATGGCCACTCTCAGGTTACAGCTACAGAGGTGAATAGTTGTGTCAGAGCCTGTATGGCCCACAAAGTCTAAAAAATTTATGTCAACCTTTAGAAGAAGTTTGTAGATTCTCTAATATAGAAGTTTTCAGCACTGTCAATCTGCTTGGCCTAGTTGACGTATGTTTCAGTCCCCAACACTATGAGAATACATATTCTTTTCAAGTTCCCATGAAATGGTTAGTAAGGTGGACTGTATGCTAAGTACTTAAAACAAGTCTTAGTAAATGTGAATATTAAAATTATGCATTAGAATTATATCAGAAATTTTAAAAAACATGATCCTCAGTAATTTGGGGGTAATAATCAGTTCTTTAGGAAAAGCAAGTAACACTTAATCCATGGGTCACATAAGAAGTCACAAGGTAAATTAGAAGATATTTTAAAGTGAATTAAACTGGAGTTCCCTGGTGGCTCAGTGGGTTGGTGATGCTGATGTGGCTTGGGTCACTGCTATGGTCTGGATTTGATTTGTAGCCCAGGAACTTCTGCATGCTGTGAACACAGCCAAAACACCAAATACATAAATAAATAAAATGAAAACACAGCTTATTAAAGTGTGTAGGGTTCCGCTAGAGCCACTCTTAGAAGGAAATTTACAGTTTTTAATGTTTTATTAGAAAAGAAAAAAGGCCTAAAATGCATGATATAAGCTTCTAATTGTAGCATAGGAAGAGCAAGTTAAACCCCAAGTAAATATAAAAAAATATTAAATATGAAACAAAAGCTAATGACATCAAAAATGAGAAGAATTAATGAAACCAATAGCTGTTTTTTAATAGACCAATAAAATTAATAAACACCTCGACACAAGAAGAGAAGACAGAAATTACCAATGTCAAGAATGATCCTGTAGACATTAAAAGGATATTGTTATGGACTGAATGATGGTGTACCTCCTCCCCAAATTCATATGTTTAAGCCCTGACTCCCAATGTGATGAGATCTGGGGACTTTGGAGTGGGGACTCCCATAGTGGAATTAATGTCTTTATAGGAAGAGATATCAGAGAGCTTGCTTTTTTCCCTTCATCTCTACCATGTGAGGACACTAAAGCAGGAAGAGTCCTCACTAGAGTGACCATGCTGGCCTTTGATTTTGGACTTCTAGTCTCCAGAGCTATGAGAAAGTGAGTTTTTATTGTTAGAACCACCTTGTCTGTCATTTTATGATGGTATCCTGAGCAGGCTAAGATAGATATCGACTGAATATTATGAACAATTTTAAGACAGATTTGATGGTTTAGATGAAATAGACAGCTTCCTTGAAAAACTTAGGTACAAGAGGAATAGAAAACCTAAATACCTGTTTTAAAAATCAAATCAATAATTAAAAAGTCCAGGTTTGGAGTCCCTGCTGTGGCACGGGGGTTTAGGCGTCAGACTGCAGCAGCTCAGGTTGCTCTGGAGGTATGGGTTTGATCCTCATCCTGGCCCAGTGGGTTGGAGGATCTGGTCTTGCCACAGCTGTGACATAGGTTGCAGCTTCAGCTTGGATTCAGTCCCTAGCCTGGGAACTTCCATGTGCTGCAGGTGTGGCCATTAAAAATATACATACATCTCCAGGTTCAGTGGGTTTTCTTTTAGTCATATAGGTCATTTGCCAAAGGTTGTCTGCATTTAAAATGTAGGTGGATTTTACTCCACCTGAAGTATATCCTAATAGAGTTGAATTTTTTAAAAGACCTATATTCCTAGGATAATTTTTCTGATATATCCCTTCAGTTTTGAGGTGGGACTATAGGAATTTTTAAAAAGCCTCTTCCACTTATCTCTTTAGAAAGTGTTTTTTTTGTTTGTTTGTTTGTTTGTTTGTTTGTTTGTTTGTTTTTTGCTGCACTTGTGACATGCAGAAGTTCCTGGGCCAGGGATTGAACCCCCACCACAGCAGTAACAATACTGGATCCTTAACTACTAGGCCACTAGAGAACTACTGGGACATGAGAAATATGTAGTAGGCATTTAGGAGTTTTCATTATATTGTTAAAAAAAAAAAATACAAGATTTATGCAAGCTTAGTATTTGGAATGCTTATTTTCTTTAAAAATTTTTTTATTATGGTTGATTTACAGTGTTCTGTCAATTTCTGCTGTACAGCAAAGTGACTCAGCTTCTTAATGTTCATTCATTCATTTTGAAATAATTCAGGTAAACTGATAAAAAACCTTTTGCCCTTAGGATGTTTTTCTGGTCTTTAACACCTCACTCTGGTTAAGAACACACAAGGCAAGTGGTGTTGTCATCTAGCCTTCTAGGCTCACAAGAAGGTGCATAAAGGCACTTCCTGCTTGGCTTTCACTCCTGTCCAGGAGGTGATGTTTGGTGTTTAATCTCATGGAAGTCTTATCATTATAATCTTTATATAAACCTGCACATATTCTGAAAATTTATTGCCATTGTCAAGTTGCTTATTTTTTTATAGGAATGGTTAAGTTGCCTTCAGATTTTTGTGATTAAAAAAAAAAAATTACCAGAGTTCCTGTTGTGGTATAGTGGAAACGAATCTGACTAGGAACCATGAGATTGCAGGTTCGATCCCTGACCTTTCTCAGTGGGTTAAGGATCCGGCGTTGCCTTGAGCTGTGGTGTAGGTCGCAGATGCAGCTCAGATCCTGTGCTGTTGTGGCTGTGGTGCAGGCCGGCAGCTGTAGCTCTGATTCAACCCCTAGTCTGGAAACCTCCATATGCTGCAGGTGCCACCCTAAAAAGACAAAAAAACAAAACAAAACAAAACCTTTAAACTTTAGTTTGGGGAGTTCCCTGGTGTCTCAGCAGATAAAGGATCCTGCATTGTCACTGCTGCAGATTGGGTCACTGTTGTGGGACTGGTTTGATTCCTGGCCGGGTAACTTCCACATGCTATGTATGCGGCCAAAACAAACAAAAAACTTTAGTTTGAATAATGCTTTTTTCACTTGTTAGTGTGTATAAAATTTATTTAATCTTTCAACCTCTCTTCATCTGCTAATGTTAATAAGATTTAACTTAATATATTTTTTATGTGTCAACTCATTGAGATGGTGTAAGTGAAACAGTATGAAAACTAGAAACTGATGGACGTTTTAGGTAGTTGGAAGCCTGTCAGGGTTTTTAGAGCAGGATAGTGATAACATACGTATATTTTAGTTAGGTGGATATGATGTTGAATCTGAATGGAAGAGGACGGGGAGTGAGACTAGAAGAAGGGAGAGTAGAAGGGGTCAAGATCAGAGGTGAAGTTGGTGACCTAGAGAGTGGAGATGAAAATGGAGTCAGTCATTTTGGAGGGAAAAATCACTATTTTGTAGTAATTAATGAGAAATGAGAAGGAACTTCTTGCCTTCTCAAATTAATTTCCAATAAGCATTTCCCTTTTATTTTTCACAGTCTGTCCTAGGCATTTGGTATATACAGGCACAGACCTTTGAGGACCTCTAGGAGAATTGATAGTCTTTGGGTCTGGGTAGGATGCTGCCTGCATTCATGAACATAGAGAATTTGGGAGCAAGTGATGGTTTTGGTATTAAGTCAGCCTATTTACCTGTAAGCAAGTTGAGTTCTGTGTCACAGATGTGGATACAAAATATTGCCATATAATTTTTATGTGGTCCTCATGAAATTTGTTTATTTAGGAACACACACATCTGATTGTAAATTTCCCTTAGTGTGTAGAAAAATGATAATTTTAGGCATTTGGAAAGATTATATTTTCCTCCTAATAGTGCTAACTATGTTGTGTGGTATTTAAAAAAACAACGCTGTGATGAAACTTTTGGCTTTCAGGTAATTTTGCATTCAGTCTTACATGGTACTATTTCTGGGGAAAAAAACATTTCTGAACCTTATGTACATAAATTTCAGTACTTGTTACAGGCTTGTCAGTGCTAGTTACTGTCGGTGTTAAAACAGGCTTTAAATAAAATTTGGCACAGTGGATTTCTTTATTTTACATCAGTGGTTCTCAAACTTTAGGTCGCTTCAGAATTACCTTGAAGGCTTGTTAAAACACAGGTTTCTGGATTGTTTCTGATTCAGTAGCTGTGAGATGGGACTGAAAATTTGTATTTCCAACAAGATGATGCTTATGTTAAGAACTTCCTGTTATATCATAAGGAATAAGATTATCCTAGGAAACTACAATTTAGCTTCTAAAAATAGTTTTAAAAATAAATTGGCAAAAATTATATGATGCCTAATAAATAAACCTATTTTCATTAACATATATCTCATGTTCAGATTCTCATAGAGAGGGATAAATACAAAAGTTTTTATTATAGTTCCTCCTAAATGTCATTATTATTATTTATTTGATTAGTAATAGGGCAAATAAGGAAAATATCTTTAAAAATACATTGAAGATAATTATAAATATTGTTCTCTACTCACAATAAACAGTTGACTATTTAGGGTTTTCGATACCTCTAAATACGTAAATAATTTATCCATCACTTTTCCTTGAAGTTAAAACTCAAGTCCAGATTTTTCATTTTTTAAGGTTTTATTGAGGTTTAGTTGATTTATAATATAGAGTTCAGTTTTTTGCAGTGAAAAACCAAACACCCATTCTGGTGGACAATTTTGTTTTCCACTATCTTCTTTTCTTCCCCCAAGAGCCCCATAGTTCCCAGAACCCTGAAACTCTTAGAAAGGTCAAATGTGATGATATGGTTAATGCAGTATGGCAGTCAGTCCAAATTAGTTTTAGTAATTTTTAAAAATTTTTATATTTTTTAGCTAATGGGAATGACAACAAGAAATTTAAAGGAGATAGACCTCCCTGTTCGCCTTCCCGTGTTCTCCATCTTCGAAAAATTCCAAGTGATGTCACCGAAGCAGAGGTCATATCATTAGGTCTACCATTTGGCAAAGTAACTAATCTTTTGATGTTGAAAGGAAAAAGCCAGGTATGTAATTTTTAAAGACTGACCCACAGTTTTTATCTCTGGGTATTAGTGTTAACAGTGATTTTTATTTTCTTGATCTTGCCTGTATTTTCTAAATTTCATTCGATTTACATAAAGTAGTTTTTATTTTTAAAAATTGGTTTATTTTTTGGGATCATGCCCACAACATGTACAAGTTCTGGGCCAGGGTTCAAACCTGCCTCCTCAGCAGTAACCCGAGCCTCAGCAGTGACAACACCAGATCCTTAACTGCTAGGCTACTAGGAAACTCCAATAGAATTTTTTTTTAATGACAGGAAGCAACAACAATGAAATATTATTCCAGGAAACAGTTATCTCTTATTTATTGACTTGTTAACAAACATATTTGTATTCTTAATTACAAAAGGGTTCATGAAAATATCCTGTGATTATCAGAAGACTCTGACAGAGAAGGAAGGGATGTAAATTTTACCTCATTTAGCAAATTAAAGGACACTTTATAAAATCTGTTTAGAAATGTTTAGTATATTATAGTTATAGAATTAATATGTAGTTCTTTTACAATTTGAAAGAGATTGTAAGAAGTTTTTCATTCAGAAGTTCTTCATTTTTTTTTTCTTTTTACGCCTGCACCTGGGGCATATGGAAGTTCCTGGGCTAGGGGTTGAATCAGAGCTGCAACCATGGCAGTGCCAGATCCGAGCTGCATCTGTGACCTATGCTGCAGCTTGTGGCAGTGCCAGGTCCTTGACTTACTGAGCAAGGCCACGGTTTAAACCCACATCCTCACTGACACTATGTTGGGTTCTTAATCCACTGAGCCACAACAGGAACGCCTTCGTTTCAGGATTTAATAGGTTTTTATTAAGATAAGGAAACTTGATTTTGTGGTCACTGTGACAAAAAATACTTGTCATATTGATTTGAACAGTCACGTGCTTTCTTGTCCCAACTCTGACCCTACTGGAATAGAGTCTTCAGTTCTTTCCTAGTTTTAGGTCTTTTACACTCGGCATTGCTGAATGAAGAGGATGACAAATCTGGGTCCTTGACATTTTTGTAATACATTGTGATAAGTCACTATGAATAAGTTTGAGAAACATTATAAATATATTTATAAATATACTTTTCATAATTAAGTTTAAGAAACATAAATATGTTTATAAGTAAATTGATGGACATTAGATATGGTTGAGATTGGATAATAACGTGTGATTCAGACCCCTTTCTTTAGTAAACTACTTAATTAATGTCTCTGTTTAAATCACATGAGGTTATTAAGAACTGGAGAAGTTAAATAACAGGCCTTAGTATTTGGCCCTTGTTGTGTTAACATATTTATCTTACATCTTTTGCTGCACTGGGATCTTTATTTTATCACAGATAACACTATTAAGAATAGCATGGTTTGCACAGTTTGAAAAGAGCCAACATAACCATGTCTAATGGCTGTGAAATATCTAACAGCCATGTGTTATGTACATTATCATGTTTCCTGTAGTATGCCCTGTATTTTATGTCAAATAGCTTTGAGAGGCAGCAGGCAACATCACAGTTTCCTTTGTCTCTACTGTTGGTTCTAGGTTTATATTTACCTGTAGTGCTGATTGACTGTTAGGTTAATTGCTTGTCTTTTGATCATACCTCCTGTTTAGAGAATATCTAGTTAGTAATATACTTCAGCAAGAGATTATGGTATGAGTCACTAGCATCTTTCCCATGGTTCTTAGAGATGGAATGTTGAAGGCAGAGTAGGGGTTGTTTTCACCAGCCTTTCTATGGTTAGTGACTTCGGGTTTTCTCTCCATCTTAACATTAGAAAAGTTGATCTCTTTAACTGGATGCTTTGGGAAAACATAAATAATCCTTTATTGGACTCCACATAGAAAAATTTTATATGTGAATTTTTGGTTGTATATACATTTGGGGAAAATTTCCTACAGACAAGAATTACATATTCTAAAGACATTATTTAGCTTTCCTTGGTGTGGCTGATGTTAGACATTGCAGGAGTACTGACATTAGTAAGGAGTTTGCAGAAAGGAACTCTCCCTATAGAGTGAATATTAGAATATAGTTAAAAAATAATTTGTTGAAAAGATGATTAAAAAACAGATAAGAAGTATCGCCATAGCTATTTTTTGTTACCTTGGATCATTTTTATTCACTTCTTTTAGAAATCTTAGAAAAAGTATATAACTGATACAGTTGGATAGCAGCTTTCAAGTGCGTCATGGACATTTATACCTTTTAGTGTAGATAACAAAGTCTGTTCTGTTCCTCGAAGATAGTAGAATTTTATTTTATTTGTTTTTTGTAGATTGATTAGTTAATGAATTTGATCCACTCTGTTGTGGCTAACATCACTACTCCATAGAATATTATTAAGTTCAATTAAAGCATTTAATTGACTAAGTTGTGACATTTGATTAATATAGTTAATCATATTTAACAATTGTCAAGTTAATATCCTTTACTGAAAAAAAATCCCTTTACTGAAATATTTGACAAATGAATACACTTGACAGGTAAGGTAACTATAAACAAAGAGATAGTTTGATTTGATTGGTTGATGGCTATTTACCATTTCTTGTGTCTAATAAGTTTTGTTGTTAATATATATATATTTCATGAATAAATTGTAGATGTTTCATAAATAATTTGAAGTAGTTACTGTTTAAATGCTTTTTGTAGTAGTAAAAGAGAATTGAATTATCTAACTAGAGATTTTGATTGATTTGGATCAGGGGTTCTTCCTGCATTTTAAGTTGAAGATATTCTTATAGGTGGTTCTGAGAGTTCAGAACAGTTCGTATATGTCTATATTTTATTTTCTTAACCATTAAGATAGGGTGGCAAAACCTGCCACTCTAAAGCTCTGTAGTATCCTATTCCTGTAACAGAAGTTAACAAGAGTCATGACAGCTGGGAGAAGCCATGTACAGAGTAAGACATAAATACCAAGGAGCTTCTTCTGTCACAGTTCTTACTGTGTTAGTAGTCTCTCAATAGCTAATATTAGTGCAATGATTGCAGGTATCCAAAATAGGTTACTTAAATGACTTAAATCAATATTGACTCAATGTAGGAAGTTCTCCCATTTCCCTGATTTGTTCAGTTGAGCCTTTGCACCTGAATGTTCTAGTTGTGTTCATAAGTGGCTGTTTTATGAAAAAGGTAAAGGAGAACAAATCACCAGGCTTCATCTCTGAGAATTTTTTAGGAAGAACTAGTAAATCTCAACCCCTGAAACTGTCTATTTACTGGAGTGAGACATACATTAATTTCTGCCTTTTCAATTACTTCTAGATTTTAGAAGAAACAGAACTAAGAAGAAAACCAAAAACCTCCGTAAAATAATATAATCAGTTGGCAACTTTCCAATCCCAAATCTTTATTGAACCCAACTTTTTTCAGATATGTTTTCAATTACTATCAGTGATACACTTTGAAACAAGTCTTTTTATCCCCTTGGGGGCAATGTGATTTCTGTTGAGAATGCACAAGTTTAGAGCAAGCTAGAATGACAAAGTAGTTCTTAGTTGCCTTTTAAAAACATGAGCTTTCACTTTACTTTCTTGTGTTTATTGCAGGCTTTCTTAGAAATGGCTTCTGAGGAAGCTGCCGTTACTATGGTGAATTATTACACTCCTGTTACGCCTCACCTTCGAAGCCAGCCTGTTTTTATTCAGTATTCCAATCACAGAGAACTTAAGACTGACAATCTACCTAATCAAGCTGTAAGTATTTAAAGGCATTAAAAAAAGCAGTTAAAAGAAACAGTTTTCTGTTTTTCAGAGAAAAAAAATCATGTTTTTTTTTCATTTTAGGATGCTCTGTTAGTAAAACATACTTTCTTATTATGCAAAGGCTTAATAAGAAAGTAGTGCCATTTATAAATATGTTTTGAATATTTAGTATTAGCAGACACTTAGTTTTCCTTTGAAGCTGTTTTCATGAAGGAAAAAAATTTGTTATATATCAAAAACCTGAGATCTAAAACTATATGTTTTATTTTTTACAGAATATGTAATGTTTGCCTCTGTAATAAGAAGTCAGTCCCTTCTTGTTACAGAATATATAACAGGAGTTCTCTTGTGGCACAGTGGATTAAAAGGATCCAGTGTTGTCACTGCAGTGGCTTGGGTTGCTGCTGTGCCTCAGGTTTGATCCCTGACCTGGGAACTCCCATATGCCAAGGCAAGGCAAGGCAAGGCAAAACAAACAAACAAAAAAACGACTGCATAACAAAAGCATTAAGAAGTTGAGTAAGTTAAGTGATGGGAGTTACCTTTGTGGCGTAGTGGAAATGAATCTGACTAGTATCCATGAGGATGAGGGTTCGATCCCTGGCCTTACTCAGTCGATTAAGGGTCTGGCATTTCTGTGAGCTGTGGCTCATCCCCTGTTGCCTGTGGCAGTGATGTAGGCTTGCAGCTACAGATCCAATTCAACCCATAGCCTGTGAACTTCCATCTGCCACAGGTGCAACCCTAAAAAGCAAAAAAAAAAAAAACAAAAAACAAAAAACAGTTGAGTGATTGCTTCTATTGTGGCATTATCAGCTCAAAATATTAATAAGAATTTGTGTAGATATGTTCGTGAAATATTTTTGATTCTCCAAGATGAATGTGGAATATAAAATATGAACATTCCTTATACCTCATTTTCAGCTTTTATTTTGATACAGTTCATGTTGAAACTTTTGTGTCTCTCCAGATAAATTTTTCCCACCCTGAAGTTACTTCAAGTCACTACTTTGTAACTCCCTAAAAATTAATCTCCAAAGCAAGAACATTTTAAGAAAGAGGGTTTTTATTATGTTAAGAGCATTGTTTGGCCCCTATACTCTTGCTCTAGGCAAAAGAACTCCTTCAGCTTTGATACTGTGTTGGAAGTCATTATAATGCAAGCCGCTGAATTTAGAGTTTTCCACATTTTCAAAAACAGTGACGTTTCCTGAGCATAATTCCTTAACTGTTCTAGGAGATAGTAATGGCATATTATAAATTATTATAAACTTAGAGTAAATGAAGGGTTGGATATTTTTTAATAGTATAATATTTTTTTGGAGTTCCCGTCATGTCTCAGTGGTTAACGAATCCGACTAGGAACCATGAGGTGTTATGGGTTCCATCCCTAGCCTTGCTCAGTGGGTTAAGGATCCGGCGTTGCTGTGAGCTGTGGTGTAGGTTGCGGACGCGGCTCAGATCCTGCGTTGCTGTGGCTGTGGTGAAGGCCGCCGGCTAAAGCTCCTGTTAGACCCCTAGCCTGGAAACCTCCATATGCCGTAGGTGCGGCCCTAGATAAGGCAAAAAGTCAAAAATAAAGTCAAATAAAATAAAAACTAAAAAAATAGTATAAAAATTTTTTAACGAAACTTGCTTTGTAAAGGATACATGCTCATGGTAAATCATTGAAACAATCCAGAAAAATAAAAAATAAAGAAAAAGTAATCCAGTCACTCAAATATAACTAATTAACATTTTACTTTGTTACACCTTCTCTGTTCAGGTTATTTTGTACGTATATAATTTTACCAACGGAATCCTAATATTTTGAAAGCTATTGTTTTTTCTCTACAATATGCCATGGGCATTGTTTCATAATAACAAATTCATAGATTTCATAAATTTTTTACTTCATAATTTTTATTTTTTTACTTTTCCGTTTTTAAATATTTCATTTTACTTTTTTTTTTATGGCCACACCCATGGCAGCTGGAAGTTCCTGGGTTAGGGATTGAATCAGAGCCGCAGCCGCCGGTCTACATCACAGCCACAGCAATGCTGGATCCTTAAACCTGTGAGCAAGGCCGGGCATTGAGCCTGCATCCTCACGGACACTGTGTTGGGTTCTTAACCCATATAGCAAAAATGGGAACTGCTTTTTTAAAATTGTTATTACTTCATAATTTTTAACTGACTGTGTAATACTCACTTCAAAAGGACAGCCGTAATTTACCCAGTTTCTTATTAATAGACATTGAGATTGTTTGCAGTTTTATACCTTTGCAAATAGTACTGTAACAACATTCTTATATCATGTATATAAGCACCCTTGCAACATTATCTTAATATTTTATGTTTCTGGCAACAAAATTGCTGGGACTAATAGGCCAATGCATGTTTTATGTTTTGATATACCTTGTACAATTGCTTTCTGTAAAGATTATTTGCCAACTTAGGATGCCACTAATAATATATGAGCAAGCAGTTTTCCGGTCTATCTTTGTTAATCTTTGTTTATATGATAGGTGGCAAATTATAACTTATTATTTACTAACTTGTGAAGAAGTATTTATGGCGATTTCTGTTAATGCAGTTTATTCCCCAATTTTTAAAAGTGTGGTAAAATATATAACAAAGTTTACCATTTTAACCATTTTTAAGTGTACAGTTCAGTGGCATTAAGTACATTCACATTGTGCAGCCCATCACCACCATCCATCTCCAGAACTTTTTCAGCTACCCATTAAACACTAACTCCTCTTTTTCCCCTACCCTGACCGTAGCAACCACCCTTCTACTTTCCATCTCTCAGTTTTGTCTGCTAAAGCAGTTTTAAAAATATTTTTATATGATCGATCTCTTAAATTATATTATAGTTTCTTACATGGGCACCATACTTATAAAAACCTAGCATAGCAAGATTTAAATTTTTTTTGGCCTGTGTTTTCATGTTTTAGCTGTTTTTATTTTAACATTTAAATCTTTGTTTTGTTAAGAATATTCTGGGAGTGGGAAGTGAAGGTAGGGCTTTGTCCTTTCTTTTACACGTGTGACCAGTTTCTCCTTCATTGCTTTTTTTAGTAGTCTATTTATTGTCCTCTCTCGTGAAACTTGTCTTTTGTCATATTCCAGTTTTCCATACACAGGCTCTGCCTACTTACAACACGCATATGTACACCTGTTATATATGACCACACATTCTGATCGCATAACCCCCGTCTACCCTGATGTGTGTGCTGCTCGCATGGCATGCACTCCCCGTCTAATCTGGACTACCTTTTGGATTTCATTTTGTCCCATTCCTATTTCAGTGTCCCTATGGCTTAATATATTAGGGCAAGGCTCTGTTCTTTACCCTCTTTTTAGAGATTAAATGGATAATGTATCTTGTTTTATTTCTCAGGATATATTAGAAGTATTCTGATAAATCCTAACCCCATGATTGGAATTGGGTTGACTATTTTTTTGAGATTAATTTGAAGATAATTAACATGTTTATATTGTATCTGATCCTTTTAAGGAGGAAGTTATATTTTATTTGCTATCTTTCAGTAGATTTTTAATTTTTCTTCATGTAAGTGATGCAGTTTTCTCATTAGTATGATTCCTAAATATGTTAGTTTAAGTCTTGAAGAAGAAATAAACAATTTAATAAAACTCTTAAGGACTGGATTATTCTAAAGGGAAACAGTGAGAAATCCCAGTTGCTTGGCAACCAAAGCCAGCCCAAATGACCCAGTTTATTCTTAGATAGCCTTGATTTCTTCCTGGTATCCTTTCCATTTTGTTACTTTTGTCCAAGTTTTTGCATTGATGTTTGATAAAATAATATTTTTTCTTTTATTCAATCCTACACCAAAGCTGAAGTCAAAATTGAAGGTAATCTGTTTGCATGTATAAAATGTACAAGATTTTTTTTTAATTCAGACAGCCCCAGGAAGCTGATAAATTACTGCTTCATTTTCTTTTGTTCTCTGAAGAGCAAGATATCCCAAAACATGCACATAACTTCTTTTCAGCTTATGGCCATACTTGCCAGAGTCAGGTGGATGTCAATTAATTTTGTCCCTTGATTTAAGTTAAAATTATAGCTGAAAACTTCAGTTCATATTTTGAGGTACAGAATTTGGGAAATGGTTGTATTAATAGCAGTCATTTTGTATACACGGTTTTTCTTGACGTTGTAGATGGAAGTTTATAAATCTATAAAGATACTCTTGGAAAAATTTTTCTAAAAAAATTTCCTTAAAAATCATCAAACTGAACACTAAGATTTGTGAATTTTATTATATATTCATTTCTGTCTCAATTTTAGAAATGTCATCTTCACATTATGGCATGTTTAAGTATTACATGAAATATATTTACCTCCTCCACCTCAATGAAGCATTTGTTGGTTTTTCCATCATACTTACTGCTGTTTTCCTTTACTATTGCTTAATGTAACCATTCTAGAGACTTTTTTGTTGAATCCTTTAAAAATTATTTCCTGTAATAAGAATTCTACTGCCTCATAATGTTTAGCATCAGATAAATAGATTTTCTGTGTATCTGAAACATCTCTTCTTCATATTAAGGAGACATTTTGGTTTTTTCGCTCAGACTTTCTGTTGTCCTCAGTGGAGAGTATGCTTCCAATTTCATTGTTTTACCTAAATGTCTTTGCCTTATTAAAAATTGAAACTGTAGAGTTACTTATTAAATAAATCTATCTCTTTCTCAGGCTTTTATTGTCAAAAGCAGTTTTTGTATGCCTACCACACAGAGACTTTTGTACTCAGTGTTCTGTGAAGTATTACTGCAGAGTATATCGACAACTCTAGAATGATGACAATATATATCATGGCTTCTCATATTTTTCCACTGTAATAACCCTTATTGCCAAAGAGGAAGGTGTGAAGGAAGAGAAATAGCAACAATAGCAACAATAATAGTATTATTAGCAGCAGTGAACATATATATAGAATGATTTATGGATATGAAATAAAGTCAGTGAGGTTAAGTTTACTTTAAGTTGTGCAGGCTTAGTTTTGATAAGATTTAGTCATCCTAAATCTAAGAGGAAAAGGAACCATTACTTCACTGAGAGCCTCATTCTGATGTTTCTTTCCCCTAGACATTCTAAAGTTGTGATGTCCAGGCTAGCTAAATGTGGTTATATTAAATTAATTGAAAAATTAAAAATTCAGTTCCTTAGTTCCGCTGGGTACCATTTGGGTGCTCACTAGCCACTTCTGGCCAGTGGCTATCATATTGGATACTATAGATATGAAACCTTAACCTTCCTTTTGTGTGTGTCTGATACAATTATAATAACTACTTTAATGTTCTTGGCTGCTAATTCTAATTCCTGTGTTAATTCTGGGTCTTTTTTGAACTCCTAACCTCATCATTGCCTATTTAAAGGCTCCAAGTGGAAGTGCGAGCCAGTTTTCAAATTTGAAAGTAACATAACCCCTTTTTACAAATAAAATCTTACTGAGGAGTGCTGTGTAAAATAGATAAACTGCCATGTTTGAAGCTGAATTGAGTTTCTCGGTATTCCGCACATTTGGCTTTATGAGAATAAAGTTTATTTGTTTTTTCTTTTTTTCTTTTTAGGGCCATAGCTGTGGCATATGGAAGTTCTCAGGCTAGGGATCGAATTGGATCTGCAGCTGCCAGCCTACACCACAGCCACAGCCCTGTACAACCCTCTGGGATCTGAGCTGTGTCTGTTACCTACACCACAGCTCACAGCAACTCTGGATCCTTGACCCACTGAGTAAGGCTAGGGATCGAATCTGAGTACTAGTAAGGCTAGGGACAGAGTCATGGGTACTAGTTGGGTTCATTACTGCTGAGCCACAACCGGAACTCTGAGAACATAGTTTTGAAAGCCGATGATATAAAGTATTCAGATAACTCATATATTATTTTCAAAGATGATTGGAAACTGAGCATTTGGCAGATTGTATATGACTTGATACATAAAAATTTGTATATGACAAAATGCTGTTAAAAGATTAGAAAAGTGCAAGTTCAACTCTTAAGCATATAGAAAGTAAAAGACTGCCTCTTTACAGATTAATAACATTTTAATGTTATTTATTGTTACTCATCTCAGAGAGGTAGAATAATAAATAGTAAGCTAAAAATAAAATAAGTGGTAAACTAAAATTTAAAATCATGAAAAGAAAACAAAAAATGTTAATATAAAATAACACATAGAGTTCCTGTCGTGGCTCAGTGGTTAACAAATCCAACTAGAAACCATGAGATTGCGGGTTCGATCCCTGGCCTTGCTCAGTGGGTTAAGGATCCGGCATTGCCGTGAGCTGTGGTGTAGGTTGCAGATGCAGCTCGGATCCCGCGTTGCTGTTGCTGTGGCTGTGGCAAAGGCCAGCGGCTACAGCTCCTGTTAGACCCCTAGCCTGGGAACCTCCATATGCCGCGGTTGCGGCTCAAATAATGCAAAAAGACAAAAATAAAATAAAATAACACAGTAGTGTGACAAAGTACTGTGATCTTAAAACTACAAGTGAATATAATATGTAAAAATGAAAGAAGCTTCATTAAAGTGGTGGGTTTTTTTTTTTTCGTTTTGGGGCACATTTTACTGATTGTCACCTTTTGTAGGAAATTTTAAGTATAAAACATAAGATTGAGGAAAACCTTTAATTTCAGTAGTCATTAACCATGATTTTCCCCTTTCAGTTTTCCCTTCTTTTACCTACTTTATTTTTAAAAGACTTGTTTTAAATTTTGAGACAGTCACAAGAAAAAAATTTTTTTGGCCACACTAGTGGCATGTATGTGGAGGTTCCCTGGCCATGAATTGAACCTACAGTGTGCAGTTTTGACCCGAGCCATGGCAGATTCTTAACCCACTGTGCCACATGGGAACTTCCAACACAGTTACAAAATTGGAAAAGAACTGTAGGAGTTCCCATCGTGGCTCAGTGGTTAACGAATCCGACTAGGAACCATGAGGTTGTGGGTTTGATCCCTGGCATCGCTCAGTGGGTTAAGGGTCCAGCGTTGCCGTGAGCTGTGGTGTCAGTCACAGATGCTGCTCAGATCTGGCATGGCAGTGGTGTCGGCCGTCGGCTGCAGCTCCGATTAGACCCCTAGCCTAGGAACCTCCATATGCCACGGGAGCGGCCCTAGAAATGCCAAAAAAAAAAAAAAAAAGGAAAGAAAAGAATTAGAGATACAATACAAAGAACTTTCAATTTCTTGAGGCATTTGGAAGTAAATTGTTAATCTGGTGTGTCTTCATTGGCCAAACTGTGCCAACGCATATTTGCACTATAGTGTACATTTCCTTCAAACGAAGACATTTACACAACCAGAATACAGTGATCAAAAATCAGGAAATGAGCATTACTTCCCTCTACTCCTCAGTCCCCATTCAAGTTTTGCAAGTTGTCCAAATAATATTTGTTCTAGCAAAACAAGCATTATTGAGAATCACATATTCCATTTAAAAATCACATTTTCTAAAAAAGAAAAAAAATCACATCTAGTCTTTTATCTGAAATAGTTAACTCAGTTTTTCCTTGACCTTTGAAACCTTGACACTTTTAAAAATTATAGAAAACTTATTTTCTTGGCTATTCCTCAATTTGAGTTGTCTGATATGTTTTCTTGTGATTAGATTCAGTGTATGTAGCTTTCCTGGAACATCACAGAAATAATGCCTTTTTTCTCTCACTGTGTCATATTCAGTGGCACATAGTTTTAATTTGTTGCATTACCAGTGGTGTGCTCTTTGATCACTTGATATGCCAGGTGTTTGTCTGGCTTCTCCATGTAAAGTTATGGTAGTAAAAGAGGGAAGAAAGAGTATTTGGGGAAGGTCCTTTACGGCAGTGTGAATATACTATTCCTCATCACCTATCAATTTATATCAACATACGGACTTCAGGTTTCCTGTTTTATTTGATGAGTTTTTGTTAAGAATCATTATTTTGGTTCTCAAAATACCATATATTTGGTCAGTTGGAGCCCCTTCAGGCTGTCTGCCATGTCCTTCATGCTTGCTCCTGTCATTCTTTGAAAACTTCTTTGTATTCTGGTGCAAAACAACAACAAAACCCCTACAACAACAAAAAAGTTATGCACTCATCTTGTGCTTTCCTTGCTCCAGCTTTAGAACTAGACTTTTTTTTTTTTTGGTCTTTTTAGGGCTGCACCTGTGGCATATGGAATTTCCCAGGCTAGGGGTCAAATCGGAGCTACAGCTGGCAGCCTACACTACAGCCATAGCAATGCCAGATCTGAGCCACGTCTGCAACCTACACCACAGCTCACAACAATGCAGGATCCGTCACCCATTGAGCGAGGCCAGGGATCGAACCTGCGTCCTGTCCTCATGGATACTAGTCAGATTCATTTCCGCCGAGCTATGACGGGAACTCCTGGACTTTTTTTTTTCCTACGTCCACAGTATGTGAAACTTCCAGGGTCAGGAATCAAACCTGCGCCACAGCTGCCACTAGAGCCACATCAGTGACAATGCTTGGATCCTTAACCTGCTGTGCCACCAGAGGACTTCACAAAGGTTTTAGAACTCAATTATTCAGGGAGGAAAAAAAGAAGGAGGACTAGAGTGATTTCTTTTTTTTTTTTTTTTGCCTCTTTGTCATTTTAGGGCCACACCCGTGGCGTGTGGAGATTCCCAGGCTAGGGGTCTAATCAAAGCTGTAGCCACTGGCCTACGCCGCAGCCACAGCAACGCAGGATCCGAGCCGCAGCTGCGTCTGCAACCTACAACACAGCCCACGGCAACGCCGGATCGTTAACCCGCTGAGCAAGGCCAGGGATCGAACCTGCAACCTCATCGTTCATAGTCGGATTCGTTAACCACTGTGCCACGACAGGAACTCCTAGAGTGATTTTTTAAGTTGAATTAAATTAATTTTTTTTTTTTTTTTGCTGTGCCTGCAGCATGCAGAAGTTCCCAGGCCAGGGACTGAACCCGGGCCACAGTAGTAACAATACTGGATCCTTAACCCGCTGAGCCAACAGGGAAGTCTCTGAGTGATTTTTAGGCGTCTTTGATGTTACTTTCACACTTTTTTTTCCTATTGTCATTTTTTAAATTAGGCAGTAAAAAATCATCCAAATTGTATCCTTTTTGGCCATTTTTTTCTCATTTCTTCAAGTAAATTTAAGCAGCCTTCCTAAATATTATGTCATTGTGGTGAGAAATGAAGTCTTTTGAATCTTGACTGATTACAATTTTCGGATATATACATCCAGAGAGAGTAGATATGTATAGTTTTATTTATATTTACATGAATTAATTTTAAGGGTTATTCAGTGCTTCTGTGTGTAATCATAAGTTCTCATTTTGGATTGTTATGCAGAGAGCCCAAGCTGCACTGCAGGCTGTCAGTGCTGTCCAGTCAGGAAGTCTGGCCCTTCCTGGAGCTCCTACCAATGAAGGCACAATCCTACCTGGGCAGAGCCCTGTGCTCCGAATAATTATTGAAAACCTCTTTTATCCTGTTACTCTGGAAGTTCTTCATCAGGTAAGGAGGAACACTTATGAAAGCAGAGTCATGTGTGATCTCTGTAACTTTTGATGTCTTATATTTTTAGTTTTTCATGTTGTTGATTTTGATTAATATATTTGTTTAAAAAGTAAAAAAGATCTTCAGCATCCTATTGCATGTAAGAAATCAGAGTTTTTGACAGCCTCCTTTTTCTAACTTACTTGATTTAGAAAACTGTAAGAAATTTTTCAGTACCTCAGCATGAACATGAACAAAGCACAGACTCCTATAAAAAGCACTGGTAGTAGTTATTCTTGGAAAGTAACATCGATATAGAAAACAACTAATTTATTTCTATTGACTTTTCCTTACATTTGAGTATTTTTATTTTAAAAACTCTGAAAGGAGTAACTCTTCATACAGTGTGTAAGTATCATGTTAAATAGTGGCTGATGCTTACTATTTTGGTATTTCTTTTAGGGGGGTGGGTCCGTACCCGAGGCATATATGGAAGTTCCCGGGCCAGGGTTCAAATTTGCACTGCGGTTGCAACCTATGTCACAGCTGAGGCAACAATGGATCCTTAACCCACTGCAGCACTGGGGAACTTACCCAACATAGCTTTCATGCCAATTACTATGTCTAAACTGTCTTATATGAGGCAGTATACCATGAAGATAGAGAATTTAAGAACTGGAAGGTCAATCACCTAGTTACATGATTTTGTAGTGTATAAAATTAAGGCTTAGATAATTGATGATTTGAATATTGTAGAGAGTAATTGAAGAGGAGTTAGAACTGAGCCTCCTAATGTGAACTCCAGTATTCTGTTTCGTTATACTTGACAACCTTTGTATTAAAATTATTAAAGCCCTAAAACATATTATATGCCTATTTTCATATTTACAGCTTAATGTATATTAAACAGCAAGATATCAGGCCAATCTAGAATCATATAACTGTTTTCCAAAACTTTGGATTTGTATTACTAAATGAAGAGTCACATGTGTACTTACATGTATTTAAGAATTTAAATGCATCCTATCCTAGTATCACATTTTACAAATAAGGGAACTGGGGACCTTCGAAGTTATTACTTTCCCCCAGGCATTGTACTAATTGCTGATAGAGCTCCATTATATTTCTTAATATGATTTATGTGCCATGCATGTGAGTATCAAAATACACCATTTATTATGCCTACTATGTTCCCTATGAGAGTTTCCTGAGTTCCAGTGTGCGTTTGTGAAGCATCTTCTATGGAGGGCTTTAGCAGTGGTATCTATAGCTGCTGTTGTTCCCTAGAAGGGTTTAGCAGGTACTTAAGTGATTGGCTTCTTTGTTCTGGTGGATTTTCTTTTCTTCTGCTTATCCCACAAAGTGGTATTGAACACTTCTGTGATCTATCAGGAGTGTTTGTTTGCTATTGTAGCACTGTAGCTACTGCTAACTTTTACCACTTTACAAAAGATGTTCTTGAACCTGTGGCTCAACTTTGCCGTCAGCAGTGAGCCTAGCCAGCGTTATGTGGCCCTGTCTTGTCATTCTGTTTATCAGTTCCCTCAGACCAGTAACAAACCTTGTTTCTCTCCCAAAAGATCATTTCTTCTTTACGTGAAGAGAAGTATTTTTGAGAGTCTTCAATAGTAACTATTAGGGTAGGACTCTCAGCCCTTTAGTTACAGCAGTCCCTTTAATCCTTCTTCGCATAGCTGTTGGAAAAAACCAACTTCCTTACCAAGGCCCTTAAGGCCCCCAGGGATATGCAGTCCTCTCCCCATCTCTTTAATCTCACTTCCTAACTCTTTGGCCCATTTAGCACCCTGGCTTTTCTGGCCATTTGACCCTCTCCCCTTACTCCCAGCTCATTTCTGTCTTAGTCCATTTCTGTCTTCTATTTAATCTTAGGCATGGAACATTCTTTCCTGAGATAGTCACTTAGTTGAATCTATATCATTCCATTTTTAGCTCAAATCACCTCCTCAGAGTCTTTCTCTGATTATGTAAGTAAGCCCTCTCCCCTTGGCACTCTCTCCCATTAGCCAACTAAAGTGTAGTATAACATACTGATTGAGGGTACAGCATCTGGAGTTGGTTTGAATCCTGGCCCTACCGCTTACTACTACCTCTGTAACCTTGGGCGAGTAATTTACTCCCTCTATATCTTTTTCTTATATAATGGACGTTAAGATGGTATCTTTTTTTTACCTTTATTGTGAGGATTCCATGAGTTTATGCATTGAAAGCACTTAGAACAGTGCTTCTTACATAATAAGTGTTCAAGAAATGTTAGCTGTATTTATCAGGTGCTAGTAAATTGCATTGTGAGAAACTGATCCTTGCTCCTGGGGTCTATGGTCTTGTATTTCATAAGTAATAGCATAAAATATGATAAATATCGTGATTGGGAAATACATGGAAGTGTGGAGTTGGTTGCACGTGTTACAATTAATTAACAAATTATTTTATATATTTTGTTGGAGAGTTAACATTAGCTAAACTGTGTAACACCTATAGAAGCTAGTGTTTTTTCCTTTAGCTCATGGTAAGGGGATTAAGAGTGACTGAGGGGAATGGTGCTGTTTCAGATCCGAGGCAAATTAAGGAAGGTGTTTACAGTATGATGATATCTGAGCAGAGGTTTGAAGGATGTGAGGATGTAAGTTATGTGTGTATGTGATAGAATAATGATCTAGTCAGAAAGAATATCAAGTGCAAAGTCCCTAAAATGGAATGGTATTTATTACTGTGTTCAAATAACAGGAAAAAAAACACTGTCATTGGAGTGTAAAAAACAAGAAGAGCTGTAAATGATAGGTTCAGAGAAGGGGTTAAGAGCTAGATGCTGCAAAGCCTTTATAATCTTTATACTACTAAAATGGGAAGCCAGGGAGGATTTTGAGTAGAGGAGTGAGATGGTAGATTTATGTTTCAGCAGAATCACCCTTGTTAATATGTTAAGAATAAACTGTAGGCATAAGTGGAGGCTCTTATCATAGTCCAGATAAGAGATGAGAGATGGTGGTGGTCCAGGTGGGGACATGGGCACTGAAGTGGTGATTATGGATATATTTGGAATGGTTTGCGATGGATCGAATAGATGTGGGTTATGAAAGAAAGAGAGAAATCAAGAATGCCTTCCAGATTGTAGATGTGAGTCTGGTAAAATAGATCTATTTTATAGTAAGGTACTAAAAGGACTGAGGGG
>PVHT021183634.1:20625881-20639113 GCA_004024745.2 Catagonus wagneri
AGATGAGAGATGGTGGTGGTCCAGGTGGGGACATGGGCACTGAAGTGGTGATTATGGATATATTTGGAATGGTTTGCGATGGATCGAATAGATGTGGGTTATGAAAGAAAGAGAGAAATCAAGAATGCCTTCCAGATTGTAGATGTGAGTCTGGTAAAATAGATCTATTTTATAGTAAGGTACTAAAAGGACTGAGGGGAAAAAAAGGTTTGGGGCAAGGGTGGGAAGAAGGACAGGAATCGAGAGTGTGTTTTGGGAGTTCCCGTCATGGCTCAGTGGTTAAGGAATCTGACTAGTATCCATGAGGACATGGGTTCGATCCCTGGCCTTGCTCAGAGAGTTAAGGATCCGTGTTGCTGTGAGCTGTAGTGTAGGTCACAGACGCGGCTCGGATCCCGCGTTGCTGTGGCTGTGGCAAAGGCCAGCGGCTACAGCTCCGAATTGACCCCAGCCTGGGAACCTCCATATGCTGCAGGTGCAGCGCTAAAAAGCGAAACAAAAAAAAAAAAGGAGTGTGTTTTGGACGTGTTAAATTTGAGATACCGGTTAGGCATCCAAGTGGGAGATGCTGAAGGGACAGGTAGGAAATAAGTTTGAATGGGGCATGAGAATTCAGGGCTGGAGAATCGCTAATCATCAGCATCGGGGTGATAATGAAAGCTATTGTATTAGACAGTGTCACTTAGTATTTGTAGATAAAGAAGGCACTCATCAACTGATCAATTGTTCAGACTCAACTTTTGCGTTCTAGAAATTTTCCTTGTGCACTGAAGGAGTAGGTCAAAACAGTATTTTTATGGAATCCATTACTTCAAAGTACTGTTACATATGGGGTTATCAGTATCCAATAGTTGAATCTCTTCAGGACAAAGGACTTACCTTTTTAAACTGAAGAATGCAAAACCCAATTACTATGATATTAAATAATGTAAAATTCTAGTTCTTTAAGTCTTAACTGTTTTGGCGCTGCAAAAACTATTGTAAACAAACTGTGGCCAATGTGCTTGCTGTTTTATAAAAAGTTCTGATATAAATGTACTTTTTATAGGTGAATGCTAGTGAACATTTTAAATTTCTGGCATCACCCTGAAGATAATTTTACCAGCATTTGATCTTTAGAGTCTGAAAAGGTTAAAATGCACAGGAGATGTCAAGAGTTGAGTCAGCGTTAATCTTTTGAGACCAAATCTGTTTAAAAATTAGCTCGGTAATAAAAAACTGTTAAAAAAAAACACATTTTAGTCATTCCTGAATTCCCTGATGTTGATTGGTACTCACTTACTTTATTCAAAAGTATCAGGTTGGAGTTCCTATTGTGGCTTAGCAGTTAACCAAACTGACTAGTATTCATGAGAACGCAGGTTTGATCCTTGGCCTCTCTCACTGGGTTAAGGGTCTGGCATTGTGGGGAGCTGTGGTGTAGGTCTCAGATGCAGCTGGGATCCAGTGTTGCTGTCCCTTGTGTGGTGTAGGCCAGCAGCTGCGGCTCCGATTGGACCCCTAGCCTGGGAACTTCATACACTGTGAATGTGACCCTAAAAAAAAATAAAAAATAAAAAATAAAATAAAATAGGATGTCAGAGGAAAGCAAAATGGCCATGAACCTTTGTGTGGGGAAGTAAAACAAGTATCGTAAGTGCATTGATACTCAGGTACCTGTCAGGAAACCTCCTCCACTCTATTTACTCTTCTCCAAACACTCTTGAGAGAGGCCTTCTTTGAGTACCTTCCCCACTTGCGTTCCAGTTCACTCTCATCCCTTTCCCTTTTGTTTTTAAAGCAAAACTTTTTTATGAGCAGATATTATATGCTAATTTGTTTATCATCTGTCTTTCCTCATAAGAACAAACTCATTTCTTTCTTTTTTTTTTTTTTGAGGATTTTCCAGGTATTTATCTGTTATTGATTTCTATTTTGAATCTATAATTGAGAATATTCATTGTATGATTTTTATTATTTTAAATTTGCTAAAGTGTGTTATATGGCTCAGAACGTATCTATTTTTTTCTCTCTTGTTTTTTTGTCTTTAGTCATTTTAGGGCCGCACCCGCGCCATGTGGAGGTTCCCAGGCTAGAGGTCTAATCAGAGCTGTAGCCACCGGCCTATACCACAGCCACAGCAACACAGGATCCGAGCCACATCTGCGACCTACACCACAGCTCACAGCAACGCCGGATCCTTAACCCACTGAGCAAGGCCAGGGATCGAACCCGCAACCTCATGGTTCCTAGTCGGATTCATTTCTGCTGCACCACGATGGGAATTCCAGAATGTGTCTATCTTGATCAGTGTTTCATGCGAAATTAAGAATATGTATTCTGCTATTATTGGATGTACTGTTCTGTAAATGTCAATTAGATCCAGTTGATTGATGATGCTATTCACTTCAACTGTATCCTTACTGATTTTCTGACTTTTGAATCTGTCAATTAGTGATAAGAGGGGTATTAAAGTCTCCAGTTACAATGGCTTTTTCGTAGTTCCAGGAGCTTATTTTCTTAAGTATTTTGATTCTCTTTTATTAAGCACACATTCATATTAAGAATTGTTATGTTTTCTTGGATAAATGACCCCCATTATTATTATTATATAGCATCCTTCTTTACCCTGATAATTTTTCTTCAGAAGTCAACCTTGTCTAAAATTAATACAGCTGTGCCAGCTTCTCTGAAAAATTAATGTTAGCATGATTAATGTTAGTATCTTTCTCTTCTTTTAGCTTGAGTCTTTATATTTAAAGTGGGTTTCTCGGGCCCGAGAAACGAATCTGACTAGCATCCATAAGGATGCAGGTTCGATCCCTGGCCTCACTCAGTGGGTTAAGGATCCAACGTTGCCGTGAGTTGTGGTGTAGGTCCCAGACGCGGTTTGTACCCTGCTTTGCTGTGGCTGTGATATAGGCTAGCAGCCACAGCTCCGACTCAACTCCTTGCCTGGGACCCTCCGTATGCCATGGATGCAGACCTAAAAAGACAAAACAATAAAAAAATTTAAAAAAAGTGGGTTCCTCATGAATAACCTAAAATTGGGTCTTGTGTGTGCTTTTTAAAAAGCCCACTCAGACAAATGTGTATTTTAATTAGCATGTTTAGAATATTCACATTTAAAGTGATTTTTTGTAGTTGGACTTTTAATATCTACCAAGTTGGTAACTGTTTTGTTTGTTGTTCCTTCCCCTGCTCTAATTCTTTAGAGCAGTTTTAGTTCGCAAAACACTTGAGCGGAATATATATACCCCCTTTACCCCTGCAGACATACACAATTTCTCCTGTTATTAACAACAATCTTGCATTAGTATGGTACAGTTGTTAAAATTGATGAGCCAGTATTGAGACCCTTGTTTCTTTTGGTTCATGGCTGACTTCCCAGAGCTTAGGCAGTACTCTATGAGTATTTGATGAATTAGAGCACCGAACATTTTGTTGTTCATTTTGTTGAATATTTTGTAGTTGTTCCTATCTATAAAAATTCCAAGAAGTAGATGCTGATTCTCAGGGTGAAATAGCTGATCTGTATGTCTCTTCCACTTCTATTTATATGCTTTATAACACCATTATCTCATACCATTAATTCCTGCTGTGACCTCCTGCTTTTAGTACTGTGCCATTTGTGACATGATATAGAATAGCTTAAATATTTAGTGCCTATTGTGTGTCAGGCACTGTTTTAAGCCATGCATGGGTGTTGAAACATGAACATCTTAGGCTTGATGTAAGTTATTTTGGTACCAGTAGTTTTAATAGAGGAAATTATTTTCATTTAAAAATGAGATTCAGTAATTCCTGTCCTGGTTTAGTGGAAACGAATCTGACTAGCATCCATGAGGATGCAGATTCAATCCTTGGCCTTGCTCAGTGGGTTAAGGATCCGGCATTGCCGTGAGCTGTGATGTAGGTTGCAGACACGGCTCAGATCCCACATTGCTCTGGCTGTGGCATAGGCTGGCAGATACAGTTCCGATTCAACCCCTAGCCTGGGAACCTCCATTTGCCACAGGTACAACCCTAAAAAGACAAAGAAAAAAAATGAGATTCATGGAATTGCTGTTATAGTACAGTGGATTAAGGATCCAAGTTGTCTCTGTGGTGATATGGGTTTGATCCCCAGCCTGGTTCGTTGGGTTTAAGGACCTGCTGTGTGCAGCTTGGGTTCAGACCCTGGCATGGGAACATCCATGTGCCACAGGTGCAGCCAAAAAAAAAAAAAAAGTGGGAGGATTCATGAATCAAGTTGTATTTATGAAGATATGTTAGCCAAATTTTTCCCTTAAATTTAACCTAATATGCACTCTTTTCCAGATATTTTCTAAATTTGGCACAGTCTTAAAGATTATCACCTTTACAAAGAATAATCAGTTTCAAGCCTTGCTTCAGTATGCTGACCCACTGAATGCACATTATGCCAAAATGGTAATTATGATCTTTTTTCATTTTTCAATTTTTTTAAAGTATAGTTAATTTATAGAGTTGTGCTAATTTCTTCTGTACAGCAAAGTGACTCAATTATACACATATATACATTCTTTTTTAAATATTCTTTTCCATTATGGTTTATCCCAGGAGATTGGGTATAGTTCCCAGTGTTGTACAGTAGGATCTTGTTGTCATTTTTCAGTTATTAATTGGTCACTTCAGTGATACTGAAGAAAGCCATCATGTCTTTTCCTTTGCTCTAGTTTGCTATGTGTTTCTTTGAAAATTGAAATAAAATATACATAATATAAAATTTACCATTTTTAAATATACTGTTCCATGTTATTTTTATAGCCTGAAAGTTACTCTCTCATATGAAATGATTTCAAATCACCTGTCAGATTTCTGGGACTCAATTCCATTTGTTGTGTTTAAATTCTAAAGATGAGCACAGTACTCCTGATTTAATCTAATAAAGTAGAATTATCTTTGCCCTAGTGCCTTCATTTACCTCTATTAAATGAACCAAAGATTGATTGATTTCGCTGTTTTTGTAGCCATAGTCACTGTCATTGAGCTCTAAAGTAGTGAAGACATTAAATCTCAGGAAACGTGCTACTTCCAATTTGTATTGTCTTCTTTTTAGTACATGAGTACTTCTGACAAAATACAAAACACTTGGCATTTGGTTTGGTTATGTTTGACCCATCTACAATTGAAATCTATATGTAACTCTATCTTGTATTAGTATCTGGGTTTTTTTCTATTTTTTCCAAAGATAGGGGCTAAGGTTTTTCTGCTGGTGCGTCACATAGTATCTGACTCTTGATTAGGAATAACCTTTATATTTGCTGTACCCTCTACCTACGTTTATTATTTTGTACCTTTATGATAACATACTCTTCTATAAGTATCATAAGTTAGGGTTTTTTTGTATATTTGTATTTTTTTCTTTTTGTTTTGGTTTCTGATATCTATTTTTACAAATTTGAGTATTTGTGAGGCCATAAGTGGCTATAAATATCCCTTTGGTAAATCTTTATTATTGTGAAGGAAGGAATTGCCAGTCTTTGGTCTTGTATCTTATCAGACTCAAGATTTTCCCCAAGTTTATTATTCAAAGAAAATAGATTTACAAGAAAAAAAGTGGTAGATCATATTTCGCATATTATGGTTCTGACAGGTACCATTAACAAAGCCTTCTTTATTTCATCTTAACCCATATAGATTACACTAAAATAATTAAGATGAAGTATAAAATTTAAATGTCTTTGAACTGGTAGTTCCCATGTGACTCAGCAGGTTAAGGATCTGGTGGTGTCACTGCAGTGGCTCAGGTTGCTGCTGTGGTGCAGGCTCCATCCCTGTCCCGGGAACTTCTGCATGCCACCAGTGCAGCCAAATAAATAAATAAGTAAATATCTCTAAACATTTGTTGTGGACAAAATAATCATAACTAGTACAATGTACAGTAGTGTATAATAGTTTTTCAAGCTTGTACATTTCTCCTCTTTCATTTGACCTTACTATAGACAATATAGGGATTATTATCCTTACTTTACAGATGAAAAAACTAAGAAATAGAGACTTGCATTTCCTCTCTTGGGCTCACACATTTAGTGAGAGAGCTACAAAGCAGTAAATATAGGTCTTTGGCTTTTAGTTTAGTCCTTTCTGCTTTATGCCTGATTGCCACTCTTTGTCAAAGTAGATAGAGGCTGCTTGATTTATCATTGTTGTTGTCTTCTTGCAAAACATCAGTCCCTTTCTTACATGCTTTAGGCTCTGGATGGCCAGAATATCTATAATGCATGCTGCACTCTGCGTATTGACTTCTCCAAGCTCACCAGCCTTAATGTGAAATATAATAATGACAAAAGCAGAGACTTCACTCGCTTAGACCTTCCTACTGGTGATGGCCAGCCATCCCTTGAACCCCCTATGGCTGCTGCTTTTGGTGAGTAGTTCCATTTTGGGTCACAGAGCAAGTTTTATGAAGTTAAAAGTTTCATTTATTAATCCATGTATGTCATCTTGTTGCTTCTTGGATATTCTCAGAATTTCTAAAAGAAAGTGAGAATCATGGAACAGAATGTGTCCATTAATTAAATCTTAATATTAGTAAATTCAGTTAGTTGGCAAAAACAAGTGAATATCTAAAATTGAATTTATTTTCTAATGTTGATATTACTCATTTTTTATAAATCATACAACCATTTGCTTCAAGTTAAAAGTCGTATATTAACATTGATTTAAATAAGTTGATTTATAGTCAACAGAATATTGACATAAGTGCTCTTAAGAGAAATTCTTTTCCCTTCGTAAGTAGTGATATTTTAAAACAATGACCCATTCTTCCTTTATTCAAAGAAGAGGAGGATATCTTTGGTTTTGGTTTGTCGTTATTGTTGTTTTTCCATTTTAGGGACGCAGCTGTGGCATATGGAAGTTCCCAGGACAGGGATCGAATAGGAGCTGTAACAGCCAACCTACGCCACACAGCAATGCCAGATCTTAACTGCATCTCTGACCTACACCGCATCTTGTGGCAACACCGGATCCTTAACCCACTAAGTGAGGCCAGGGATTGAACCCACATTCTCATGAATACTAGTCGGGTTTTTAACCTACTGACCCACAATGGGAACTCCTTGTTTTTGTTTTTTAAATGTCAGAACTTTTGATCTTTACCTTAAGTTTATGTGAAGTTACATTTTTACACCAATAAAAATAGTCTTCTGTGTTGCTTATGCAAATACCACTTTAAAGAGCTTTCTTCTTCTACTTAAAGTTAGTTCTCAATAATTTACACTTTTAAAATAAATCTTTATATAAAGAGAAAAGTAGTGGATGGCCTAGTTGGATTTATCATTAGGTTAAGTTTCATTATTTAGATGAGGTATTATATTTTATGACACTTTGTGGTTGATTTTTCCTTCGCAAATGACACCATAAAATATTGAGACCTTAAGTGATATTTAGTCTGTCTTCATTTTACAGGTAAGAAAAAAAGAATCCTTATCCACATGGTTGGCCAGATTTTTCTAGAAAATAGTTTGTAACTTTAAAGTAAAAACTTTGTGTTATTTATAACTGAAAAAGTCAAGTGAATTGTTCAATTCATGTTGCTAAATTGTTGAAGTTTCTGTTTTGGTCTGACTAAATTTTTGTGTTTCATACAGTTTGCTCTCCATATCTACAGGTTTCACATCTGTGAATTAACCAACCGCAGATCAAAAATACTTAGGAAAAAATTTCCAGGGAGTTCCTAAAAGCCGAAGTCAAATTTGCCTTGCACTAGCAACTGTTTATTTACATAGCATTACATTGTATTTATAGCTATTTATATTAGCATTGATATGCTTATAAGGTATTATAAGCAATTTAGAGATGAATTAAAATATGCGGGAGGGTGTGGTGAGATTTTTTGCAAATACTATACCCTTTTATGTAGGGGACTTAAGCATCCTTGGATTTTGGTGTCTACTGGGTGAGGGGCTGGAGAGTGTCCTGAAACTAATCCCTCATGGATACTGAGGGAGGACTGTATTTGTTATGAGCCCCATTCATATGTACAGTTTGGCAGAGCCAAAAGTCTTAGTAATTACCATTTTAATAGTAAATGATAGAAATTGAGGCTATCATTCAAGTCTGCCAAAACTTGGCTATCACATGCAGAACTGCACGTATTCCAGTAATTGAATATGTACTATGGTGTAATTAATATTCTGCATTTTGGGAGGAGGACATTTTAAAAATGCAATTAAGAATTTTGGTTTCTGATAAAATAACAGAATATTACCATCCTTTTTATTGTATTAATAAACCATTAGTCATTGTAAAGTAGCGTCTACATTCTGACATGATTCATCAAACAGAGAACAATACTTTTTTATGTGTTGTATGAAAATTTACTCTGCCTCTCACCAATACTTTACACAGTTCACTATTCCTTCCTTTTTCTCTCTTGGCTTCTGAAATACCACACTTCCCTGACCTTTTTCCTTACCTCACTGGCTGTTGTTACTCTTTAAAGATTACCCTTAAAGTTCCTGGGGCTAAGTTGTGAGCATTCAGTCCCTGGTTTTTATATTATACCTATATAAAAGCTTATAAAACATGTGAATATAGTTTTATTTTGTCTTTTTACAGCCGTAGGTGTGGCATATGGAAGTTCCCAGGCTAGGGGTAGAAATGGAGCTACACCACAACCACAGCAACACCAGATCCCAGCCGCATCTGTAACCTACACCATAGCTGACAGCAATGCTGGATCCTTAACCCACTGAGTGAGGCCAGGGATTGAACCCACATCCTCATGGATACCAGTTGAGTTTGTTCCCACTGAGCCACAACAGGAACTCCTGAATACAGATTTAAATACTCATGTAATTACCCCCCAGGTTAAGAAATAAAATATTTATATATACTGAAGAGGCTGTCTTACTGAAGAGGCTGTCTTTTTTTTTTTTTTTGGTCTTTTTAGGGCCACACCCATGGCATACGGAGGTTCCCAGGCTAGGGGTCTAATTAGAGCTGTATCAGCCGGCTGTGCTGGCCTTTGCCATAGCCACAGCCATGCAGGATCCAAGGTGAGTCTGAGACCTACACCACAGCTCATGGCAACACTGGATCCTTCATCGGCTGAGCAAGGCCAGAGATCGAACGCACATCCTCATGGTTCCTAGTCAGATTCATTTCCACTGCGCCATAACAGGAACTCCCTGAAGAGGCTTGCTTTGTGCCCCTCATTTACTGTGTTCCCACTCCGCCTGCTCCAAGATAACCATAGTCTCAAATATGATGACAGTCTTTCTTTTGCTTCTCTGCTGTCTCCCTATGGTTTGGTTTTTTTATTTCCCCACTATTCATTATGCAGCCCTAAGTGCTAATTTAAAATTTTTTTCTCCTATATTTAGAATTTAATGTAAATGGAATCATGCTGTTTGTTTCCTTTTGTGATTTACCCATGTTCACATATATGGCTGTTGCTTAATCACCCTCAAGAGTGTAAAGTGTATAGATTCCCATTGTGTGAATACAGTTTGCCTGTCTCTTCTACTGTGGATAGACATTTGGGTTATTTTGGTTTTGAGGCTATTATGAACGGTGCTGCTATGAAATTTTCCTAATTACCAGTGATGTTTAACTTATTTTTATTTGTTTATTGGTCATTCATTCTCCTTTATGAATTTTCTGTTAATTGTTTTGCCTGTTTTTGTATTTCTTTTATCTTTTCTTGTTTGTTTGTAGGAATTCTTTATATATCCTAGACTCTGGTCCTTTGTTGGTTATGTTTTGCAAATAGCTTCTCTCAATTTTGGCTTTTTGGTTCATTCTCTTCATGGTTGTTTTGTTTTGTTTAGCTTTAGTGTTGCACCCACGGCATGTGGAAGTTCCCAGGCTAAGGGCTGAATCAGAGCTACAGTGGGATCCGAGCTGCATCTGTGTTCTACACCACAGCTCACTCCAACGCCAGATTCCCGACCCACTGAGCAAGGCCAGGGATTGAACCCACATCCTCATGGACACCAGTTGGATTCATTTCCTCTGCGCCACAATAGGAACTCCCTTAGTATTTTTATGTAATCAAATTTATTTGCCATTTCTTTTATATTTTTTTGTATTATGCTTAAGCAATCTTTTACTTTGACATTATAAAGATATATATTCATTCTAAAGTTTATAGTGTTTTAGTAACTTTTTATTGAAATACTTTAATTTGCAAGGATAGTTCAAAGAATTCCCTTATATGCTTCAGATTAAAGTTATTAATATCATCCTGCATTTACTTTATCATCTGTTTATATACATGTGTGTGTGTTTTTCTTTGTCTGAGTCATTGGAGAATAAGTTGCAAGCATGTTTCCCTTCTAAATACTCATTGTATATTTTCAAAGAATAAGGACATTCTTTTTTCTTTTTTTCTTTTTTGGCTGCCAGTTGTGAAAATAATGTTCTTTATAAGAAAATTTTTTTTCTAGTAGGGATCCAAAACAGTAACAGGCTAATTATTTGTCATGTTTCCTTGAAGTTTAATTTGCGACATTTCCTCATTCTTTGTCTTTTATGACATTTAAATTTCTGAAGAGTTCAGGGTTAGATATTTAATAGAATGTCTTTCAATATGAGTGTCTGGTTTTTTGGCTGAAATAATGTTGTGTCTTTCTCAGTTCATTACATCAGGAGACACATGATGCCAGTATATCCTGTTCCTGGTGATTTCCCTGTGAAGTACTGTTTTTCTGTTTTTAATTTATTTGTAGGGAGCTACGGTGAGGCTATGTTTCTTATGACTTCACCCTTTAGTTTTAACATCCATTGCTTAAGTTATTTACTGTAATGATCCTTGCCATAGTAGTGATTTGCTAATTCTGTCATTCCCTCTAAGTTCTTAGATGGAATTTTATCATAAAGGACTTTTCTCCTACCACCACTCCACTCACTCATTTTTGTTACTTAAATTTGTATTAATTTAAGGTTTATGATGTGCTATTTCAATACATCTTTATTTTGTAATATGGTATCCGATGTAGTGGTATCATATTACACAATTTTAGTGTAAAATTGTTGTCTGTATTCATTATACTGTGCATTAGCTTTATGGCTTATTGCCCGTTCTTTTCCTTTTTCATTTTTTTTTTATCTTTTGAGGGCTGCACACATGGCATATGGAGGTTCGCAGGCTAGGGATGGAATCGGAGTTGTAGCTGCTGGCCTACACCACAGCAACGCCAGATCCTTAACCCACTGAGCAAGGCCAGGGATCAGACCTGAGTCCTCATGGATGTTAGTCAGATTCATTTCCGCTGAGCCACGAGAGGAACTTCTCTTTTTATTTTTATGTTAATATGGACTCATAGATTCTTATTCTATGGGTAATAATTTCACAGTGTCATTTTTCATTTTATGTTCAAACTGTCCCAGATTTAGCTAGTGGGAGCCTTTTCACACCAGCTTCTATGACCTTTTGACGTGTCATTATTGTTTGAGCACTTCCTTACTTTCTGGCAGAAGATATTTCAGATCTTCTTTACTTTCCCTGACTTAGCCCTGCAGTCAGCTATTTCTCCAATGAGTCCTGGTTCTTTTTAGTGGGAAATCAGTATTGAGGCATTAGATGTCCTCATTCCTAATAGGGTGTCATTGCTTCCAGAAACTTTAAATGGACATGACTAGGATATGTGTACATGTAAATATGTGTAACTAACCCTAACACCTGTACTTCATAAATAACCCTAACCCCAGCTCTGTGTGTGCAGCGTAGGTTGCAACTGTGGTTCAGATCTGATCCCTGGCCCGGAAAAACTCCACATTCCATTGGGCGGCCAAAAGAAAGAAAGAAGCCAGACAAAAGATTACTATGAATGAAAGAAATCAGATTAAAAAAGAATACCTGCTGTATGATTCTGTTTATATATAATTCTATAAAATACAAATTAATCTTTAGTGAAAGAAAGCAGATTAGTGGTTACGTTTTATATTTGTATGGTTTATTGTACCTAAAATAGAAAAGAGAAGTAAGCCATACCATTTAAGTCTAATGTTGACAGTCCTCAAAAGGTTCCCATCTTTCAGGGTAAGTGCCCCACATCCTTGCACTGGATTACAAACCCTATACTATCTGTTACAATTTTACTCTTCTGACATATCTCCTTTGACACTCTCTCCTTGCTCTTTCCACCCTCCAATCTGACATCCCTCTAAAACATATGTTTCTACTTTCAGATTATTCCACTGGTTATTCCCTCTTCCTGGAGTTCTTCTCTCCTTATATTTTGCTCATGCTGCCTTCTTTGACCTACCCTAACAAGCCTTGCCTCGGTACTCCTCATTCTTCCTGATCTATTTTTTAATAGTATTTATCACCTTATTACCTATTCATTTAACTTATTTGCCATGTTTGTTGTTTAATTATGTTTTCGTCACTAGTTAAGCTTCACTAGGGTAGGTTTTTTCTTCTCTATTTTAGTTTGCTGATGTTGGTATCTGATGCAAAAAAGGCACTCAGAAATATTTGTCAAATTGATGTTTAATGACTATTGTTTTTCCCACTACTACTTTTGAAGTTTAACACTGTTTTGTATTATCATCTAGGATTTTTAGCTTTCATACATGTTTTACCAAAATCTTGAGTTAATTGGTACCTATATCTTTTTCTTACATAATATAAGAACTTTAAGGCACTTTAACTCCTTTTACCTTCTCTTATATCCCCCTGACTCAAGATATTATTATGTTTAAATTTTTTTAGATTTTAGCCTTTCAATTTGCATTATTTTATGTAATCAATATTCATTTATATTAAACCATATGTAACTCTTTAGGCTTTTCATTCCCTCTTGCAACTTAGATATGCCATCTGGGATTGCTTACCTTCTGCCTGAAGGTCATCCTTTAGTATTCACTTAGGGAAGGTCCATGGTAACATATTTGAAGTTTTCATTTGCCCAGAAATGTATTTTGTTGTCAATTTTAAAAGATATTTTTGCTTAGTATAGAGGTCTAAGTTGACGGGTATTTTTCTTTCAGTATATTAAATCATTCCACTATAGTCTGGTTTTCATTGTTTCTTTTAGAAAGTCAGCTGTCAGCCTATCTACCACTCTTTTTTGTCTATTCTATAGATTTTTTTTTCAACTTTCATGTCTGTAGTTTGAGTATGATGTGTCTGTTTAAGGCTGTATTTTTTTCTAATTGGAGCTCAGAAAGCTTCTTGATTTGGTGGATTGTTGTCTTTAATGATTCTAGAAATGAACTTTTTATATATTTCTCCTTCACACTTTTTTTTTTCTGGTTGAATCAGAGCTGCAACTGTC
>PVHT021183634.1:20644518-20677804 GCA_004024745.2 Catagonus wagneri
CAGGTTCCTTACCTCTGAGCCATAATGGGAATTCCTCTTTTTTTTTCTGTTTGAGTTATTCATTTTACTTGGGGAATTAATTGTGAGAGTTCCTTGAGGCTTAGTATTAAGGTCGTATGTTCCTCCAGAAAAAATTTGCTTGTCTGCAACATTAAAGGATCTGTGTTTGGGACCATTTCAATCTAAAATCCATGATTTTATTAGTTTTCCTTTGAACTTCTAAGAACTGTGAATTTAGGCTGCAGATTTGCCTGAGAACTTGCTTTTGATTAGAACTTTTCAGAAACTTTTTTGTCTTTTTTAATATCTTTTTACTCTTTCATTGGTCATATTTGTAGTAAGGTTGGTCTCTATTATTTAGTCTGCTACTGTACCCACATTTTTTTTAAAAAGCACAATTGTTCTCTTTTTCATAGTGCTTACTATTTCTAATATTCTAAATGACTGTATTTCATCTAGTGACTTATAATTTATTTACCCATTCTCTAATTTAGACATTAAGATTGTTTCTTTAGGGTTTTGCTATTATAAATAACACTGATAAACTTATAGGTTAAAATGTTATCAATTCATTTGTATTGCCTTATTGCTGTTCTGATATACATTTTTCAGATGTAAAATGTATATTCTTAGTCATTCAAATATTAAACTTTTTTCTTAAAAGTTTATGTAATCTTTTCATAAAGATATTAACCCAGCGTCTAACAGATTACTTTGCTAAAATGTTTCTGTTTTTGCTTATTTGAGCAATATAGATTTATGGAAACTTCACAAATGATTCTTTTTTTTTTTGTCTTTTTGCCTTTTCTAGGGCTGCACCCATGGCATGTGGAGGTTCCCACGCTAGGGGTCTAATCGGAGCTGTAGCCACTGGCCTACGCCACAGCCACAGCAATGCCAGATCCGAGCCGCGTCTGCAACCTACACCACAGCTCACGGCAATGCTGGATCCTTAACCCAGTGAGCAACGCCAGGGATTGAACCCACAACCTCATGGTTCCTAGTCGGATTCGTTAACCACTGAGCCACGACAGGAACTCCACAAATGATTCTTTAGTAGCATATTAACAAATGTTCTTGTTAGTCACATTCTACATGGAAACAGTTATTTAAAATTTGGCCTTTGTAATTGTTGGTCAGTTATTTCATTTATTGCTATTTAATGGTTATTGAGAGTTATCTCAAAAATTTTCCTCATTTCATTAAAACCTATTGCAAGTCTTCTGCCTCACACCACCCCATAACCATTTATATTAGTCTCTTTGTTGTGTTTAAAAAGTTACTCCTCTTGGCCTGCCCGCAAATATCAGTGGTTTTAATTAACATTTACTTCTCTCACATGACTGACTCTTAGGTAGCTTTGAATCAGCTTCTGCAGGCTTCCTTCACACGTCCTTTTGAATCTCAGGCTCCAGACTGAAGATGGCACTACATTTGAGACGTGGTATTCTTGTGGGGAGAGTGAAAAATAAGAGAGCTAATGTAAACCCCTAATGCCTCTTAAAGCTTCTGAATAGAGGCAGTGATGTCATGCCTGTCTGTCTTCCTTTTACATGACCAAGAGTGGGTGTGGCATAGAAATGCATGCTTCTGCTGCAAGAGGTACTGCAAGTCACATGACTGGCCAGAGTTCTGTGGAAGGGTCAAATGGAAGGCAGCTATGCTCACCACTATACCAGCAACTACTGAAAGAGTCAAGTGAATACAGTAATGCAGTCTACCATATCTCTTATGTTTTAACTTTCTAGTGTAAATTTTCAACTTAACTCATATCCATATTGAAGCGTCTTTGAGAAGTCTTCCTGTATGCCTTAAATATAGCTATTTCTGTTGTGAAAGTGAATCATTTTCCCTGTGATCTTGAGCCCACTTGAATGTAAGTTTAGCAAGGGGAGAGATTTCTGTCTGCTTTATTCAGTGCTTCCTCAACACTAGAAGAAAGCTTGGCTCCTTATGTGCTTTCAATAAATATCTGTTTCCCTTCTATTTCATTAGTTACTCTGTCAGTTATCTCAGTTTTTGTGTCTTCATTTATTGTCAGTTCTCTGCTAGTTCTGTCCCTGAAGTCTCTTTCTTTAATTATTTTAGTAAATCATTTGCATATTTAACAGATTCTGTTAAATAATCCTCCTCAATGAAGAGAATAAGACTCTTTTAGCTCCTCTGGAAAACATAGCCTACATTAGTCTTCCTAAAAATATGCACATCACCTTATCATTTTTTTTTGTTTTGTTTTTTGTTTTTTTTTTCATCACCTTATCATTTAAAAAAAAAAAACCTAACTCACTTTGACTCTTACAGTCTAGCTCCTCACTATTTATTGCTCTAAAACTGTTCTTTACCTTACCTTTTACATTTCTCTCTCTCTTTGACTTCTATTGAGTCCCCTCTCCTCTTAAACTCTTTGTCTCTAGATCCTGAGGGACCTTAATTCACAGTTGTCTTCCTTCCTCTTTTCCTCCCTCCTTCCCTCTCTCTCTTCCTTCCTTTTCTATTTTTAAGGTTGTTCTACTTTTCTCTTTTCCTTAGAATATTCCTCTTGCTTCCTCTCACTTAAGTGTACTAATACCCCCAGGTTCTGTTTTTAGCTTTCTTAGTTTCTTGCCTTGTGCCCTTTTTGGTGCAGTTCTCATTTGTATGGCTTTCGCATTTGTTTCTGTATAGATGATCTACAAGTCTGTGTCTTGTAATAGTTAGGAATTCTGAGTTTGCCCCCTCATTCCCACTTGTATTTCCATTTGAATGTTTTACTGTCCCCTCAACCTCAGCATGTCCAGAACCAAATGTTTTCCTACTAAATAAACTAAAACTACATAGCAAACTAATAACTCAAAATTAAATCGTATTTTTGTGGTACCTTTGAACCTTGAACCCACTTGAAAGGGGTTAGCCTCTGGAAGTGGAAGAGGCTCTTACACATTAAGGGTCACCTGTTAAATCTTTTTTCTGTAACAGAATCTCTTTATTGATAATACACCCTCATAGAGCCATTTTATGTTGCTTTGATAACCATATTTATAGAAGTTAGCATATTTATTTTAGCTTCTTTTCCCCATCAGGTGCACCAGGTATAATTTCCTCTCCATATGCAGGGGCTGCTGGATTTGCCCCAGCCATTGGATTTCCTCAAGCTACAGGTGACTAACTCTTTTAAAGTTGATTTGAAATGATATTTTAATTGTGGTCTATATTTTCTAGGAACTTATAAAGATGAAAAATATTACTATGTTTAAAGGATTTACAATAAAAGCACTGTGTATATCAATCTTGGAAGCGGCTCCTGTATGAAGTATGAAGCACAGCTTCCTTGTGTTTATAAATAATTCTCTGGTTCCATCCTCAACCCCAAAATTCTATTTTATGTTCTGCATCATTTATACTTGCCACTGGCACAGATAACTGTAGGTTAACTGCATTAAATAACCTTAGATATGCCTCTTTGGTTAAATAAAATATATAAGCTGCTTGCTAATAAGCTTATCAGTTACATATTAAACAGACTTCTGTCTTGTTCATCTTTGTGTCCTTAATGCCTTTGATGGCATCCAATAGATACTATAGAGTCAGAAAACATTTGAATTAATAAACATTTACTATTAAACTTAATTTGTAAATCCTTTTTTTTTTCATTAATGGGTTCAGAAGATTACTGTGGTGGGTACACATGGTTTTTTATTTCAGCGAATATATATAGATACGTGTGTGTGTGTTTTTTCTTTAGATAATGGAAACAATTAAGGGATAGTAGTCGGTAAATACTTTGATAATGACTCTGACTGTTTTCCAAATAGCAAACGAAGAGTACATAAAATAGTACATAAAACTTGATCATAATTTAAGGAGAAGGAAAAAATACTTTATGGTTTTATCTCTAGTGTTTAACAGAAACACTTGATGTTGGTAATAAGAAGAGTGGTATAGTGGTAAGCCTAGTGTACATATGACATTCACGGCTTCCAGCTGATTTATGCATATAACTGTATTTTAAATTCCATTGTAGCTGCTCTCTGACAATATTCTATATTCTACCTTTCTAATCCTGAGAATTTTAACTAATCTCTACAGGGGAGAGGATGGCGTGAGCTAAAAAGGGGAGAGTGATTAAAAAGTTTGAGGTTTATTTAAATTTTAGGTTTTTGGTGGTTTTAAGATAACATATATTTAATTAAGTGAATAATTCTACCTGTCTCATTAAAATGAAAGTGTCATACATACATTGTTTTTATGTATTTGAAGTTCCCAAAAGTTTGATGCACTTTGGAGGTAGTAATATATTTTTTCCCTCATTTTAGGTATTTATTTTCAACATGTGCTGTGTATAAAACACTGTAGTAGTAGTAGATGTTTAGAAAGAGAAAAAATGTGTAAATAGGGCTCCCGAGTTGATAAGACTTTTCAGGTCTAGTTGCGGGATAAACACACTCACACAGTGTGTATATCCTACAAGTGTAGCTAAAGTGTAGTATTGGCGATATCTAATAGACTTAAAGAAGTTATTCAGAATTTGCAGGGTTGGATTGGAGTGGCATAGGAAGAGGTCATATGAAGGACTATTGAGTATAGATTTCATGGAAAAGCGTCCAGCCTGAGAAGGTGATCTGCACATTTTAAAATTGATGAGCAAGAAGCTGAGAACACAAATTGAGGGAGTGTACTGTTTTAGGTATAGTATATGGTGTCAATATTCCAGTTTTATAGAACTTTCAGTAGTTTTGCAATATCTAGGGATAGAGAGCTCAGAAAATTTTTGCTACAAAAGAATACTGAAATCTGTAATCTGTTGTTGATACTAATAATGTTTTTATGGCACTTCACAAAGTTGCAGAATTTCCTCAAACAGAATGTCACACATTCTGCGTGTATCCAGTTCACTGGTTTTAGGTATACAGCTCAGTGATTTTTAGTAAGTTTACAGAGTCGTAGAGCCATTACCACAGTCCAACTTTAGAACACGCATTACTACCTAGCGTGCATATTTGTGACTTCTGCTGAAGTACTTTTGAAAATATATATGTATGTATCTGACTTTATGATGAAGGCCAATATGAAAATTACATCTGCTTTACAGAAACGTGCTGGATTATATCTATTTCAAGAAGCCAAAGGCATGCTGGTAGTTATAGACCTTTTGAAAGCCTGATAGTTTTTAAGAACAGTGAATTTAGTTGCTCTGTAAAGTGCAATATAAATAATAGAGTATCATGTATGATAATGTGAAAGAATAAGGAACTCTACTTCCTAACAGACTGTGGAGGGCAGAAAGCTGACATTTGATATCCTTATGGAAGCTTTGACCCATTGTCTTGTATGTTTTTGCTTTTGTCTTCATTATTTACTTGAGTTGTATCAAGTGTTACATTTCTTCATGTAACTCGAATATGAAATGCTTTTGATGTTTTGAAAAGGTCTGTCAGTCCCAGCTGGACTGGGTCCTGGAGCTCTCGGTCCTCTCACAATCACCTCCTCTGCTGTCACTGGAAGGATGGCCATTCCTGGTGCTGGTGGTATACCAGGAAACTCGGTTCTGCTTGTCACCAATCTTAATCCTGATGTGAGTGGAAACTGTTATATGTAAAAAGTCTTTCAGGAGGAAGTATTATAGCTTCTGATCTGGAGTTGAATTCAGATGAAAATATTAAAGTTTATTTTAAGAATTTTTCCTAAAATTTTATCACAAATATATACAGAAACATATAAAACCAGCGCTTTAAACACATTGTTTAAAGTCAATTGTTGTTTTTACAAGTAAATGTATTTAAAATTTTTACTTAAATTAGTCAGACACTTATATTTTGTATTATCCTTTTCAAACAGCTTGTCACACCACATGGACTTTTTATCCTATTTGGTAAGTTTTATATATATATATTTTTGCTGTTTCTCATATTATCTGTGATGTGAACTGAGCACATTACATCATTCAGTAATATTTGTTATTGCTATGTACTAACTAGTATGTTTGACACTGAGGATAGAAAAGCAAGGAAGACTTAGCAATTACGGTTACAACAAAGTTTTATTAAAAGATAAATAGAGATTGTAATGGGAACATATAACTGGGAGATCAAACCCAGCTGAGGGAATCAAAGATGATAGACCAGTAGAAATAATAGTTAAGCTGACTTGTGAAAAATGAGGACACCTTAGCCATGCAGAAAGGGAGGGTGAATGCCCTCTCACAGACGCTGACGGTGGGAGACAGAACTTTTGGAACATGGAAATGAAGGAAGCCCGGTGAGCAAATACGTGCATGATGGTACTGTTTGTCCACAGAGTTAGTGAACACTGTAGGAGACAGGAAAGGGAAGATGAGTCAGTCTGGGCCACATTAAATTTGAAGTGTTTGGGGGGCATTCAGATGAAAAGAGGTACTAGATAATAAATCTGGAAATAGAGATGCACATTTGGGAGCATATGTATGAAATTGCCTGGGGAAAGTGTATAGTATGAGAAAAGCTTTCTTTATATTGGTAAAATTAATTGAACACGACACAGTCAGTATTAAACACAGTTTTGTTTTCTCTTTTTAATTAGGGGTATATGGTGATGTACATCGAGTGAAGATAATGTTTAATAAGAAAGAAAATGCATTGGTTCAGATGGCAGATGCAAATCAAGCCCAGCTAGGTACTAATGATTAATAATAATGAAGAAACTCGTACATTTTGTATGTGAATTTTTCTATAAAATAACAAAACTTATAGCTAGTAAGAAGAGTACCTCCTTATGTTCATGTCTGCATTATTTGGATATGCTTCTATTTTAAGATTGAAAAATATTTATTAGTCTTTGAAGTTCGTTTATCTATTTGAATATATTGCTGATGTTCAGAGCTTTGACTCTAGGGTTTTTGCCATTAGCTTTAAACTAATAAACATGACTTGTTTTCTTTCATTTTATTTGTTTTTTGCTTCTTTATTTATTTTCCTTTCAAACTAAGTTTTTTAGAACTGTTGCATAGCTTGAAAGTTTGGGCAGCTCGGAGTTCCCATTGTGGCTCAGCAGTAATGAACCTGACTAGTATCCGTGAGAATGGATAGTATCCATGAGAATGCGGGTTTGATCCCTGGCCTTTCTTAGCAAATTAAGGATCCAGCGTTACTGTTAGCTCTGGTGTAGGTCACAGATGGAGCTCAGATCTGACATTGCCATGGCTGTGGTGTAGGCTGGCAGCTGCAGCTCCAGTTCAACCCCTAGCCTGGAACATCTATGTGCCACAGGTGTGGCCCTAAAAAAAAAAAGGTTTTGTCAGCTTAATAATGGTGATGCAAGAAAGTGTCATTCAGTAGCTATTGAAATATTACTACTCAGATAAAGTTGTTTGCTTGGGATTCAACTAATTTATTCAACAGCCATTTCCTGAGGATTAGTTATATTCCAGACATTCTGTAACTCTAGTCCTCTGCTAGGAAAATAGTTATTTTTTGTTGTATTGCTTTTCTTTCATTATAGTAAAAGTCATTTAATACGTTTCTGTATGTCCGAGTTTTTCTTATTTAAAACCATTTAGACCCTCAAGCTGACAGTATAATTTTAAATGACTAAATAAAAAGAATTTATGATGGACAATTTTACAGAGACTCTATCTTAATTTAACCCAAACTTTCCTTATTTTCTTCCTGTGCACCAGCAATGAACCATCTAAGTGGTCAAAGACTTTATGGGAAAGTGCTTCGTGCTACACTGTCCAAACATCAAGCAGTTCAGCTTCCTCGAGAAGGACAGGAAGACCAAGGTCTGACTAAGGATTTTAGCAATAGTCCTTTGCATCGCTTTAAAAAGCCTGGGTCTAAAAACTTCCAGAATATTTTTCCACCATCAGCCACTCTGCATCTTTCCAACATCCCGTATGTATCTAACTAGTTACTATTTATTTAGATAATTAATAACCTATAGACTATGGTTTGAGAAAAACTCTGAAATTATTCTGATGTAGCAGTTGTCCTATTCACTAATTTCTTGTAAGATAATTTTTTTTGCCATCGTAAGAATGCTCTCTCTCTAACCATACGCTCCAAAAGTGAAAGATAGAAATGTTTTCCATTTTTCTTTCCAGAGAATTAGCAACTAGTTACCTTAACTTGTAAAAAGGCAAAAAATATGTTTATGCAGAAATATTCCATGGGTACATACTTGTTCATCCCTTTATAAAAGTAAAGACTCCTCCAACATAGCAAGGTCAGATAATTTATGTATCTATGAATTTGGTAAAACTGAATTCTCTGTTTTTACCTATAAGCTGCAAAGTCATATAATGTATAAAATTATTCTCAAGTGACCACTCTTTATTAACCACTGTTGTAGCAGACTTATTCTTTAGTCATCATCTAACTTATAGATGGGCAAACTACAGCCCATGGGCCAAATCTGTATTTTTTGGGGGGTGGGGGTGGGATTGTTTTGTTTCCCTTTTTTTTTTCTTGTTGGTGGTACCCACAACATGTGCAAGTTCCCAGGCCAGGGATTGAACCCATGCCACAGCATTGATGATTCCAGTTCTATAATCCATGGAGCCACAGAGGAACTCCCAAATCTTACCTGTTTTTGTATGGCCTGTGAGCTAAAATTGATTTTCAGATGGTTGGGGAAGAAGCAAAAAAAATGATTCGAGAAAATTTTATAAAATTAAAATTTCACCTTCCATAATAAGGTTTCATGGAACACAGTCACATTCATTTATTTATGTAATTATCTGTGATTGCTTTTGAACCCTAACAACAAAGCTTAGTAGTTACAAAAGAGATAGTGTGGCCATCAAAGCCTAAGAAATGTACTGAATGGCCCTTTATAGAAAAACACCTGGTAACTCCTGTTTTAATTCTTGAAATCTTTCACTTACAAAAACAGGAATTTTGGAATTCCCACTGTGGTGCAATGGAATTATCAGCATCTCTGAAGCACCAGATCAGATGCAGGTTCGATCCCTGACCTGGCACAGTGGGTTAAAGGATCCTGCATTGCTACAGCTGCATCATAGGTCAAAACTATGGCTTGGATCTGATCCCTGGCCCGGGAACTCCATATGCTGCAGGGTGGCCAAAAGAATTTTTTTTAAAAGGGCAATTTTGTATGACTTAATCTAATACGTGAAGCTTTGGAAAGGAAGGAGTAAAAGCCCTGGGGGTGTAATTGTATGCGGTTATGTGTGTGAAAAGTTGGAGACTGAGGGAATGTAGAGAAGGGTACAGTTCTGGGACATTTTTGAGAATAACAATGGACGTTGAATAAGAGTAGAAAATAATTATTCAAAGTGGTGTTGAATGCCCATGCTCCTAGCTAGTCTCTAGTTAGGCTATATGGAGAAACCTTGAATCTGAATTGGGCAAGAGCTCAAAACTTCATTGCCAGCCCAGCAACTGGAGGAGTCACTTAAGAAAAAAAGTCTAGGTTACATGCTTCTAGATATTTAGTACCTCATCACTATAGAGTCAGGGAAAGAGGCAGCGTATTTAAATACTAGAGTGTATTTAAATACTCCTAATTAACTACCTTTATCCAGGAGCTGGTCTCAAGTTGCAGCCTCCATTGAACATGTAGGTGGAAGAGGGAAAGGATGTTAATATTCTTTTTAACCCTCTGCCAAGTTCTTGGCCCTGTGCTGGTGTTTTACGTGTGTTACTTCGTTTAACCTCCATTAATGGTCTTTTAAAAATTATGGTAAAAAATAAAAATAAAAATTATGGTAAAATACACAACCTGAATTTTACCATTTTAGCCATCTTTGAGAGTGAGTTTCAGTGTACATTCAAATTCAAGTTAAGTACATTCATGTTGTGCAGCCCTCACTTATATCCATCCTTGATATGGGTGATGACAAGATGATCCCTGTCATCATCTCAAACTGAAGCTCTTTATCCATTAAATAGCATTGGTCAGTTGACTCCCATGTGAAAGACCACTGCGTTAGTTATCTACTGCTGTGTAATAGATCACCCCAAAACTTAACAACTTTACACAATAGTACATATTCATCAGCTCATGCTGTTACTGTGAGTCAGGAATCCAGATGTGGCTTAGCTTGGTTTTGGCTGAGTTTCTCATAAGGTTGCATCTGAAGACTTAACTGGGGCTAGGGAATCCACTTTCAAAGTGACTCACCCAATATGCCTGATTGTTGATAGGAGGCCTCAGTCCCTCGGGTCCACAAGGAATTCTCCTTATGGCTGCTTGACTGTGCTTGTGAAACGCAGCTTTTTTCTTCTAAAGCTAATGGTTGAAGAGAGGGTCTGGTGGAAATTGCTGTGTCTCTCAGCCTCAGAAGTCACATGTGTCATTTCCACATACGCCGAGGGCTACAGAGGGCATCTTTATTCCAGTATGGGAGGAGATCACCTAAGGGTGTGAATACTAGGAGGCAAGTGTTGCTGGGGCCATCTTAGAACCTGGTTACCACATACACGTGTTCATAATTACCTGAAAGTAATCGAAGATGTACTAGACTAGTAATGTACTGAAAATTTACTGGACCAGTAGTGGCAAATACTGGATTATGGAAGACAGGTCGGAGCGAGGGAAGTAGCTTTCATAGTGTTAATCTCTGCGGTGTTTTTGTAGCCCCTCTGTTACAGTAGACGACCTGAAGAACCTTTTTACAGACGCTGGATGTTCGGTGAAGGCTTTTAAATTCTTTCAGTAAGTACACCCTTTTAAGAAATTTGTTAACATTATTTAATATGATAAACAAATGTTTAATGAAGCCTTCTAGGGTTGGAGAAGAGATTTGTAGGCAAAATTAATTCTATATACTTTTTATATTTCTTCTGCCATTTTCAGGAAAGATCGCAAAATGGCACTCATTCAGCTGGGATCTGTGGAAGAAGCAATCCAGGCCCTCATTGAGCTTCATAACCATGACCTTGGAGAAAATCACCACCTCAGAGTTTCCTTCTCAAAATCTACAATCTGACTTTATTTGAATTTTTCTCCTAAGACTGGACCATAATTTCAGCAAAACCTTCAGACATAGACTGAAGACCAATTCCGCCTCTTTCACAAAAATAACTTTCTGAATTTGATATTCAAGTATATTCAGAAAATCATGAGACATTCTCTTTTTCCATTTTTCCCCCCTGCCAATATTTCATCAAAGGCATGTTTTTCCTTTGTACCATAGTTTCTAAAATGAAAATAATCTTCAGGAAAAAAAAAAAAAAACAGGAAAAAATTTTTTCAATAGTTTAATTCCCTATGTTAAACTAAATTTAACGAGGACAGCCTTTCTTTTAGTTTGAGTCCAGTTCAGCCTTATACAACGTTTCTAAAATCCTTTGTACTTTGAAAATTTTAAACAAAAATTACTTGACATATGTAATTGAAATTTACAACCAAGTTTTTAACTTTATGATTCAGAAATTTGACTCCTGTAGGAAATTATGTTCACTTTTAAGTTAACATTAGTTACTTAACTAAACATGAGCAAATTGGGTTGTCTTTGGAGCAAATTTACGAAATTGCATGTTTTCTTTCAGTTTTTTTTTCCCTACCATAAGACACTCCTTTGCATAGCTTTGACTTTTTAAGACAATTAGAGGATGAAGTGTCTCAACTGTCTCCGGGGAAATTAAGTGGAATCCAACCAGGATCTATTAAGATGTCTGAATAATTAATAATTTTATTAGGAAAAAGCATGTTTTAAATTTCAAAGTGACTTGCCTAGTAATATAATATGATCTTGGAAAATTTAAAGAGAAAAATAATCCTACTTATAAACTACTTTTTTATAATTGTTTTCAGAAAAAAAAAGTTTACAGTCTTAAGGAAAATATTCAGGTCTATCATATGGTTTGACAGATTTTTTAAAAGTTATTTTTGGTAAAGTCTTCTTTTAGGAAATTAATCTCAAGGGTTTTTTGTACCACTATAATCTCTAATACTTATTCAGAATTACTGTGTATTTACTTAATTTCTTATTATGTGCCTTATTATGTGCTTATGATACAATAGGTTAGAGTTTGATCTCAGTATCTTGAAAGCTGTATTGTGGGCTTGGTGAACGTTTGTTTTTTTCTTTCCCTTTTTTGGTAAGGATTTTAAAGGTTTGTTTCATTGCAATTTTAAGTGGTTTTCAATAAGTAATAGTTTCTATTCAAATTTTTGGTGCTGTGGTGTAGAGAGGGGTGGGGAAGGGGAAATGGTTTGGGGAATAACTCAGTGCACACCTGTGGGCCTCTTCACATTGAGACCAGTTGCCCATTAATAGCTTATCAATTTGGGGCTATAAAATGCACTCTCGTTTTTGGATGTTGTCTGATCTTTATCACCCTTTTTAGAATTTGTCTCAGGATTACTTGTTTTTTGTCACATACTCAAGAACTTGCTTTTCTTTGTTAATGTAACTTCATTACCAAGTGCCCACATATACAGAGGATGAGAAGGGGGGGTTCTTTCTCATACTCTGTCCCTCTTTCTTTTTGGTTGAATGTAAGAGTACATTTTAATATTGCCTCAGTGATTGTATAATGTAAAGTTACTTCTTTTTAATTAGCTACTTTGCTTTTGTTAATTATCTCTTCAGTGCTTGATCAGATTTTTTTTAAAGCAGAATTTGTTAAAAGGGTCATTTTTGTCCACCCCTTTTACACTTTTCGGATTCTCAGAGTGGCTCATCTCACCTTTTAAAAGAATATCTCAATCTCTTTGCTGTATTCCAGCCATTACTTGGAACACAGGAAGGTTTTTTTTTTTTTTTACAAAAGAAATTTTACAAAATATTGCAGACTGCAAAAGACATTTAGGCTGTTAAAAAGCAGAATTCACTCAACACTGAGCAACAATTATTTGATAGAATATGAAGGAGGACACTCAATTGAGACCTTTCAAATGGCTGGCTTTTATATTGGCCGATAGGTATAATCATTGATCTAGTTTGTATTTTTTCCACTTAACGAAATTTGTTTTTACCAAAACATTGAATAAGAGGGGAGGGGGAAAAACAATTTATTTAAGAAGTCTCCCAAAATTTGCTTTAATTTTTCCTTCCATACAGGCACTATTACAGTTTTCATTAGTGTGTTATAAATTGGGTTGTTTCACTTTTTTTTTTTTTTGGCTAGGATTTACTGTGTAGTTTTAATTTGTGATTCTCATAACAATTAGTGTAAATGTAGCAAAAGTGTAGCAGAAGGGAGATCACAATGGTGTTGAATGTAATTTTGAAGTAGGGAATGGCCTTTATATTTGAGAAAGAACATTTGAATCCTTTTCAGGGATTTGTGTGTATGTGTGTATAGCTAAGTGTATATACATACATATACCCTTCTAATATTGTACATACATATGCACATTACATACATTTTAATTTATTGACAAAGAAAATCAAATTAAGATTTGGAAAAGTGAGATTTTGTTTAAATTAGTGTTTGAAAACCATCCGTTTGTGTCTAAAATTAGCTGTAGCACGTGGATATTGTTCATATTGGGCTCTTTGCTCTCTGAATTGTAGAGGTCCACAGTATTTATGTTGGTGTAGTTTCTATAAAAAGATTTTAAAAATATCAGGGTAGTGGAAGAACTAGATCTTTGTAATTTTTAGTTTGGCATGCATTTAGTTGGTATCATCTAAGCAATGTTTATTTTTGCTGTGGAGCTGTCATAGTATCCTATTTTTAAGTTTATTTACTTTAAGGAGTATTGTAGTATCATTAATGGAGGAGTCTGACTTTGACACAAAATATATATATTCAGGACTTTAAAAAATAGCAGTACATGTTTAACAGTAGCAATTTATGCCAAAAAGTTTTACTTCTGAGATTTAAATAGCTTGCAGAACTGTAAATTGTTTTGTGTGAGTTACAAACAGAAAAATAACCTTAATAATTTGGTAACTTACTGGAGAGCACCAGAATTACCCAATAGCTCCTCCAGAATGCCATAAATTCTTCATTGACTAAATATTGTGATGTCACTTGTAGTTATGTTTTTGATTTTGTTGTTGAAAGTCACAGACCTCCTGTTTTTAGAGAATTTCTGCCTGCCTAATTCCATATGGAAGGAATGCCTTTTTTTGGCTCCACCTAGGCTGGTGATCTTAGGTTCTGCCTCAGTTGATTAAAAGTAACTCACAAATGTTTCTGTCCAGTTTTGTGTAAACTTTCGAAAGCTCCCATGTCATTAGACAGAAAAGTTTATACATTGAGTATGTTATCATGTAATTCTTCTTCTGTTCCACTAAATATTTTTAGACAAAAGATGACAAGCTCAAAAGTATGTGTCCCCCCCAGTGAGTCACTTAAAAACCCTGTTTGCCAAACTATCAGCCTATCTCTTAGAAAACTTAGTGTGTACTGCTATTTTTAAAACCAAAAGACAGCATGAGTGCGTAAAAGCGTTTTTCTTAGCCTTTCCTTTGTCTTGATCTGTTGTTAACAAGAATAAAACTGCCAGATTTAAAAATATTCTACTATTGTGCTAGAAGATATACAATTTAGATTGCACAAAACTTTTCCTTTAAAGAAACATAACTCAGCTGTCTTTTAAGAGCTGTGTTGTTATCTACAAGACTCTTCGCAGTCTTTTTTCAGAGCAAATTTTAACAGCTAGTTGTGAATGGTTTAAAAAATAGAAAATTACTGAAATATTAATTTGGGGGGTTTTATAGACGGAGAAAAACAAAACAGGACCAAAGTTTATGTGCCTTCTTCAGTAGTCTTAATTGATCTTTTCTTCCTGTTTGAGACTAAGGTAGTATCAGTATTCTGGTTTTCAGGAAATACATACTATATAGTTTTAAAAGAATGTTATCCCACAGACCATCCATTCAGGCAAACAACTATAACTGTAAAGTGAAGTCTCGGTTGCACTTTTTGCCTTTATCACATAATCTTCATTTTATTGCGTTGTGTGGATCCAAGAACAGAGCTGCTCTAATCTTTATGGTAGTCATCTTGGTTTCTGTAACCTGAGGCATATGTTCCAGAGAACAGGGATATTTATCTGGTCCAGTGACCTTGGTGATAATAGTCATGATTGAAAGCTGCTTATGGCAAGCTTGAATCAGCACTGTAAACAGATTTTTGTTGTTGTTATGTTTAGTTTTTGAATCTGTGTAGTAGTTGTAATAATAAATATTTAAATAGCTATTTTTTGATGTCATTTTAAAAAATCATGCTCTGGCCTTTTTTCCCTTCCATTGTTACCCAGATCTTTAAAAAAATTCATCCCATATCCAAAAAGTACTAATTATAAAGATTGTTGACTAAGCAAAGTTTTGTATCAAAGTGTCACCTCATTGCTCTGACCAAAGACTGACTGTTCTGGTTTTAACTCCTTTCTGTTAAGCATTTTTTCCCAAGCTCCTTCCTGAAAGAAGATCCAATGCAAAGCGGCCTTTCGTTTGTATTTTCTATCGGTGAATTAGACTACTTTAAGAAAATGGGAGTTTAATGTGAACAGAATGGATTAGGATGACAAAGGTTTGATGGGCATTTTCAGTACTGTATTTAAGAAAAAAAAATAGCACAGCTAGGAGCCTCTGACATTGTCTCGTGTTTTACGTGGTCTGTTCATAAAATTCCCTTTTTTCAGTTTATAAAAATGTTCATCTAACAGAAGAAAATGCTGTAAATATTTGTAACAACATTTTTTTAAACCAGGCCAAAAAAGAAAAAGGATAAAAAAACAACGGTTTTTGGGAACAAGTAACATAAAAAGTGGTTTTATATAAAACATCAATTGTCTTGTATATTTTGATAAGCAGCAGTACCAGCTTTCATTTGTAACACAGTTTGTGACATTGGAAGAAAAGGATTCTGTGATTTGTTGAAGTGAATTATGTTATAAATGCAGAGAAGATAAAATATTAAAAAAACATATTTTCTCAGTGTGTAGTGCATGGTTAATTCAAGCTTCTGTACACTACAGTATATTCCATTTTCGTTCAGTTTGTATATTTGCTATTACTTGATATCTCTAATCTCTTTTCCTAACAAGTATAGCGTTGTAGCATGCCTTTTAATAAATGTCATGACATCTGTACTCTCTTAAAAATTTCTCTGTGTTCTTGTCTGTACTTTGGGTTTCCCCTTGTCTTACCTGTAATTCTAATGATGTCATATTTTCTTTTCTTTCTCATAGCCATCCATCTAAACTTGTTTTAGTTAGAGAATAGCAAGCACATATTCACATACCTTTAAAAACTGAAAAATCCAGAGTTCCTATTGTGGTTCAGTGGTAACAAACCCAACTATTATCCGTGAGGATGAGGATGGATCCCTGGCCTTGCTCAGTGGGTTAAGGATCCTGCGTTGCTGTGAGCTGTGGTGTAGGTCGCAGACACTGCCTGGATCCTGCATTGCTGTGGCTGTGGTGTAGGCCAGCAGCTACAGCTCTGATTCGACCCCTAGCCTGGGAACTTCCATATGCCATAGATGCCCGCCCCCCCCCAAAAAAAGGGACTGAAAAACCCTAAATCTACTAATCACCTCTCTTTTAGTTAAAGAACAGTTCTCGTTTTGAGAAACAAAGTGCTATTCTAATCGTCCTACAGTGTAGCTTCTTCAGTGGCATGCCCCCTTTAGTTGAAGTCCAGGTCGGCATATTTGCATGAGTGCTGTCTTTCCCTCTCTGTGTATCTGTCTCTCTGTCATATAGGCACGCGTGCGCGCACACACACTAGATGTATGTGCAGTGCCAAACAAGAGTTGAAACACTTTCCATTTCAGTTTTTGGCTTCCTTAGGGAATTAGTACTTTGCAATGTTAGGTGTTGTCTCAAACCAAGTTTGTGTTCCTGTTTTTTTTTTTTTTTTTTTTTTTTAGGGCAGCACCCATAGCATATGGAAGCTGCCAGTCTAGGGGTGGAATCAACTACAGCTGCTGGCCATAGCCACAGCAACATGGGATCTGAGCCATAACTGAGACCTACACCACAACTCATGGCAGTGCTGGATCCTTGACCCGCTGATTGAGGACAGGGATCAAACGTGCATCCTCATGGACACCAGTTGGGTTCGTTTGTGCTGCACCACAACAGAAACTCCAGTTTGTGTTCTTTTTAATTAAAGAATAACACAGTTACCAGCTGCTGCCTGAATATTGCTTTTCCTTAGGCAAATGTTTTATTTCTAGGTTCTTTATTTTTTTGTTTTTGTTGTTTTTGTTAGGGCCGTACCCCATGGCATGTGGAGGTTCCCAGGCTAGGAGTCTAATCGGAGCTACAGCTGCCGGCCACAGCAACACAGGATCCAGGTTGCATCTGCAACCTACTCCACAGCTCACAGCAATGCCGGGTCCTTAACCCACTGAGTGAGGCCAGGGGTTGAACCCACAACCTCATGGTTCCTAGTCAGATTCCTTTCCGCTGAGCTGTGACTGGAACTCATATTTCTAGGTTCTTGGATTCTAGGAGTCTTAAGAAGTTCATTTATTTTAATCTTTTATTCTAGGATCTTTTGGAAGTGGGAATTTTTGTGGGGGGGTATTTTTAATGAAATAGAAAACTAGGCAACTGCTACTGATCTTTGCTGGCTCATCTAAAATCTATTGTCTGTGTGAATGTAACTAGGTCAATTATTTTTTTAAGCTTGAGACATTTTTATCAGGAAACGATAAAATAACCCTATTCCGAAATAGGTTTTTATAAACTTGTTTGACCATGAAATGCTTATTTACATAGCAGAGGCGTATACCCAGCATTAGAGTCACAGTTTTGAGTGTAAGTGGATCTAAGAGCCCACCTAGGTCAAGTTTCCATCTTAAAGATGAGTGGCTCAGAGAAAGGGTTGACTCACCCAAGGCTATGTGCCAATTAATTGCAGAGTGTGGATTAGAACCCAGTTCTCTCCATTGCACCCAGGTGTTACGGTTCTATCCTGCCAAGTGCTATGAGGGTTATGACTTTCAAGGTCTGTACGTGGTGCTTACACACTCTTCTGAGAACTGCCAAAACCAATTTAAAGGCATTGCATAAGTGGTGGGGGTGCTTCTACTGAAAGGTAAAAGTGCCTACCTGCTTTTGGAAAGTTTAAAAGTATAATTTCAAGTCGTAAATTGGAGAAAACTAACTCAAAAAATGTAGTTACTGTTCAAGTTTGCTAGGGCTGATGAAGTACTGCAGACTGGGAAGCTTAAACATCAGAAATGTATTTTCTACAGTTCTAAAGGTGAGAGGTCGAATATCAACGTGTCAACAGGATTGATTTCTTCTGAGACCTCTTTCCTTGACTTGTAGATGGTCATCTTCTCCCAGTGCTTTCATGTGGCTGTTGCTTTGTGTGTGTCTGTCCTAATCCCTTCTTTGAATAAGGTAGCCATTTGTATTGGACTAGGGTCCATCCATCTGACCTCAGTTTACCTTAATTACCTTGAAGTGCCTTTTCTCCAAATACACATTCTGAAATACTGGGGTTTAGGACTTCAACAGAACAATTTTGAGGAAACACAATTCAACCCTTAACACTGTTTAGCAAAAATTATTCCCTCAGCTCACCAAGTACTGATTGTACCAGAATTGAGCTAGGTGCTGGGGAAGATAATGAAGAGTTAGGGATACGGTGACTTACCTTTTAGAACTGTGTAATCTAGCAGAAATATCAGTCTAAATCCACGTCAGATAGTTTTAAACTCTTCCCTTCAATGGGAAGCCCCCAAAATGGGTCATGAGGCCGCTTTCTAGGCCATTCCAATAAGAATACATACGACTAAAGCTATCCTATAGTAAATTATGAATATGCAATAATACATACCCTGCAATAACTGTCTCTTAGAAATTAGCCATTTCAGAGCAATTATCATTCTAAGACATATACCACTACTTGAAGAACAGTTGCAGAAATAATCAAGAGGTACCATCAAACTGTCAGTTTTGAATGCCCAACATTTGTGTAGATGATTGAGAATCTGCTAGGAATAGTTAGAAGTATTAAACCCACTTTATTTACTATTTGTGTGACCCCTCATCGATTTTTTTTTTTCTTTTTAGGGCCTCATATGCAGCATACGGAAGTTCAAAGGCTAGGGGTTAAATCAGAGCTGCAGCTGCAGGCCTACACCACAGCCATGGCAATGCGAGATCCGAGCCACATCTGCCACCTATACTACAGCTCACAGCAACACCACATCCTTAACCCACTGAGCAAGGCCAGGGATCAAATCTGCATCCTCACGGTTACGTGTTGGGTTCGTTTGCTGAGCCACAACGGGAACTCCATTTTTTTCTCCTGTTTCAATTAATTTTTTTTTCTACTTCAACTTCTAATGGAAAGTTTTTCGCTGTATGTTTCTATCAAAACAATTTATGCTGAACTGATAAAATCCTAATAACAGTTTTCTTGGAATTTACTGCATTTGTAATCATTGGGTGTGGATGTAGAATTCCTGTCTCTGCCAGAATAAAGAAGTATAAGTAAACAGGAAAATTAATGTTTCTAATGTTCCATGAAAACCCCTGTATCTTTTTTTTTTTTTTTTTTGATGGCTATACCGGCAGCATACGGATGTTCTGCGGCCAGGGACTGAATCCGAGCTGTAGCTGGGACCTACGCTGTAGCTAGGGCAATGCTGAATCCCTTAACCGGGAATGCCAGTCTAGGAATCAAACCTGCACTTCCACAGTGACCTGGGCTGCTGCATTTGGGTCCTTAACCTGTGGTGCCACAGCGGGAACGCCTCTGTATCTATTCTCTTTCATTTTTATGTTTGTTCTAAGGCTATAGACAGGGTAACAAGAAAAACTCACTGGTTTTGTTGGAATAAATCACCTACAGATTAAATGAGAATCTGTGTCCTTGTTCTCTTCCTAAAGTTGCAGAATTATCTTAGTCCTTGATCTTGAAGAAAACAAGTGTCAAATTCTAACCTGTTAAGAGATTGTCTTTAACCAAATGAAAGCTGGTATTAGTTTATTTATATTAGCAAAATGCACATTAGTGTACCTGGCAACTATGAGAGAAATTTCATGATACATTTTTATTATGGAATACTTTATACAAATAAACACAATAAAGCTACATAAAAGCTGCAGCTACCGGGAAAACCTGCAAAACCTACCGCTACCAGGAAGAATCTGACAGATGTGATGTTGAACAAAGAAAGCCATACACAAAAGAATATATAATGTGTAATTATAATTACACCAAGTTCAGAAACGGGGTAATGGTTACCTTTGGGAAGGAGGTAATTTAGGGCATGAGGAGAGGTTTCTGGTGTATGGTTAATGTTTTATTTCTTAACCTTTGTACCAATTACCCAGGAGTGTTTACTTTCTGATAATTCATGGAGCTTGTACACTTAGGATTTGTGCATTTATCTGTGTATTATACTTCAATTAAAAGGATTTTGAAAAATGATTGTAATTGAGCAAGGAGCAATAAGCCATTCTCCTTTCTTCTCAAATCAGCTAATTATCCTATCCCTTAAGAAAGACCATGCTATAAAGTACTCAAGATACCATGTACTCTTTCATTCCAATTCTTTCCCACTTATGTGTGTATGGCATCTGTCTGACCAGGGCATGGGAAAATGTTTCTCTCACAAAATACACAAACTGTGTTTCCAAGTATATTTTATATCTTTGAATGGTGCGACACCCCACTAGATGCAGAAAAGATTTCAATGAGTTTATCTTTGTTTTGTTTTTGTAAATGTAAGCTTGATCTGGTAGGCTATTTGATATCTAACGAAGAAAAGCCAGAAAAACCTACCTAGCTCTCTGGCATCCTAAAAGGAGACTTTATAAAAAAGGCTTAGCAGAACTTTTTGTCATCAAGATTTTTAAATATAGGAGTTCCTGTTGTGGCTCAGCGGACTGAGGATGTGTCTGAGGATGCAGGTTGGATCCCTGGCCTCGCTCAGTGGGCTAAGGATCCGGTGTTGCCGCAGGCTGCAACCGGGTTCTAGGATGAGACTCTGATAGAGTGTGGCAGTGGCTGTGGTGTAGGCCGGCAGCTGCAGCTCCAGTTCGACCCCTAGCCTGGAACTTCTGTATGCTGCAGGTGTGGCCCTGAAAAAAAACAGACAAAAAAAATGCTTAAATATATACTAATTATTATAGTATACTCAGTACTCAGCTGCAACTAGTGGCCAATCTTGTTTCAGCTACTCTTCATGCTACTCATTGGATTATTTTGAGACAAATCCCAGTCATCATATAATTTCATCTCTAAACCTATCAATATATGTAATTCCATACATTGCAATTATCTATGGTATTTTAATATATACCTTCCATTTCCATCCTTTATTTTTTTTTCTTGCAACCTATTTGTTGATGAAACTGAACTCTTTCTTCAGTGAATATTCTAAAAGTCTGGCTTTAGCTGATTATGTCTGCCTAATACTATTTCTTTAATACGTCTCCCTACCTCACATTTTCTATAAATTAAAAGACACTTCTTTCCTTAACTTCCTGCCTGCCTCCCTCTTTTATTTTGGCAAGAATACTTCATAGATGGCATTGGGCTCTTATATCATGTGATATCTTAAGATGATCATTATGTAAATCAATTAATATTTAGGGATTGCAAAATGGCAAAGTTCTATCCTTTTGTGTGTTTTCTCTGGATTATTTTTATGTAAAAAGAAAAACTTTCCCTAGTTCCCATCATGACTCAGTGGTTAACGCATCCGACTAGGAACCATGATGTTGCGGGTTCGATCCTTGGCCGTTCTCAGTGGGTTAAGGATCCGGCGTTGCCGTGAGCTGTGGTGTAGGTTGCAGATGCAGCTTGGATCCTGCGTTGCTGTGGCTCTGGTGTAGGCCGGCAGCTACAGCTCCGATTCGACCCCTAGCCTGGGAACCTCCACATGCCTCGGGTGCAGCCCTAAAAAGCAAAAAAAAAAAAAAGTATATATATGTATATGTATATGTATATATATATATATGTATGTATATATAGTTCTTGGAGCTATAGAATAAACTGCTAACTTTTGTGTTTGGCATATGACAAGTTAGTTCACTTTGATACTAAACTATCGTTTCTCACAAATGAAGGCATGAATATTAAAGAGATTACAAGTTTCTAACGATAACCCCTATTCACTACACAGATTCTTTCCTTATATACTCATGCAGAGACCAGCATACTGAGGATTATCTCTCGCATAAATAAAGATTTACCATTTCCTTATAGTTGCTTGGAGCTTCTGGTGGAACCAGCTACAATTTTTTGCCCTTGGCAGTCCCCATCCTTCACCCCGGAAATAAAACTGCTGAGACCATTATAGGTAGAACCCCAGGGCTTTTGGTGATTTCGCAAACAGCGAACTGGTTATTATAGACCAACACCTTGTCTAAACCAAGCTGTCAACTGATGATTGAAATACACAGGGAGCTGAGTGAATACTCACAGAGGGAAATGGGGGCCCAGTCTCAACCTATAAAAACACATACTCTCCTCTCCACTTTAGGACTTTGAAAATTTGGTGGCAAACTCCAGCCGTACATCTATCTTTCAGAGTATGTGTATTCACAGATCCCTAGTCTTACTGAAACTATTGCCTCTGAATTATACATTTGGGGAGGTTATTAAATTCTAATCTAAATGTTTTGATTTTTGATATAGGATCTTCAAAGACTCATCGAGTTTACAATGGAAAGCATTAATAGTTTTTGCCCTAAGATCCTTTGGATCCCTCCCCTCAAAATTCTCACCTTGTCATTTCCACCAATCCTGGACTGTGGAATCATGACCTTTTCCCATCCATTTTTAACCTTATTAAGGTGATTATCAATGTGCGCACTTTGTGTATGGCTTTTGCCATAAATGCCTTGTATTTTATGCTGTGGAAGGCAGAGCATTTTCAAAGCTGTCTGCCCCTGCTCGGTTTCCATAGACAAAGGTGCAGACAAATCCACTTAGCAAATGTACAGTGATGGAAATGATAAAATGGCATACAGATCGGTTCTCTGTGATAAACTGAGAACTATTTTATCCCTAAATTCTCCCATGTGCTTTTCTAAATGTATTCGTATGTAACGTACTCAAACTTGTGTTCTCTTCAACCTTCTCGAGATTTTTCCGGGCAAAGGCTCAATATCAGGAAGGAAGAATTTTCCCCTTGGAGTTCCCCAGAGGAAATTTGGGTCTATCCCTGACGTGAGGAGTTAGCCTGAATTTATCCTGCAGCTGGACTGGAGGGGATTGGAACTTGTTTTTGGAAGGCGGTCTCAAAATCTTTGTCCTTTAGAACATCATCAAGATGGGAAAAATGAAAGGACGTTTCAATATCAGCTTGAAGAATATAGACGTGGATTTTCATTATAAATGCTTGAAGGAACCAACAAGGTTGGCATTTGCGCCTTCGTATTTCAGATTCAGTGGGTTTTAGGGATTCAGTTCTATATTCCAAGCGAAACAAATTCAACTGCAAGTTAAGCTTTTTTGAAAAGTTTGCGAAAGTTCGCCGCACCCCAAAATAGGGTGATAGTTTCTAAATTTATCCAAGTGAATATTTCTTTTTTTTTTCTTTCTTTTTTTTCCCTTTTTGCCTCATCTTGGGCCATACCCGCGGCATATGGAGGTTCCGAGGCTAGGGGTCTAACAGGAGCTGTAGCCGCCGGCCTTCGCCACAGCCACAGCACTGCGGGATCCGAGCCGCGTCTGCGACCTACACCACAGCTCACGGCAATGCCGGATCCTTAACCCACCGAGCGAGGCCAGGGATCGAACCTGCAACCTCGTGGTTCTTAGTCGGATTCATTAACCACTGAGTCACGAATGGGAACTCCTAAGTGAATATTTCTTTGAGCAGCCACAAACTTCCGTATGGAACTGAAGGAACTGGACACATCTGGCATTGTCATATAGATATACACAAAAAATCGGCAAATAATCCAGTGTTTTCTACCCACTCCCTTATCACCTTGATGGCCAGCAGTCCTCAGCAACCTGCCAGGGGATCTAAAACTTACTGCAGCCACACTTGTCGTTCTTCCCTTTTTCCCTTTCCCTCCTGTGTTCGGTTCTCATCCACCCGGAGAGCTCACTCTTCCCCGATCCCTTAGGTCCCTCCCTTGGCCCTTCTTTCCTGCTTCTTCTACCTCATCTGCGTCACTGGATCTCCCCGTCCTCCTTTGAACCATGCTCAAGTCTCTCCCATCTTCAAACTAGGGAATAAAACCCCCAAGGCTCCTTGGTTGACCGTCTACACGCATCTTCCCCTTCACAGCCAGACTTTCCAACAAAATTGTCTCTGCTTCTTCATCTTCCTGCGTTCATCAAAGTTCCCTCTTCTACACATCAGAAGAACTCAAAATCAGGAGTTCCTGTGGTGGGTTAATAATGACTGGGCTTATCTCTGTGGAGGCACCAGTTCGATCCCCAGCCGGTCCCAGTGGATTAAGGATCTGGCCTTGCTGCAGCTGTGGCATAAGTTGCAGCTCCAGCTCGGATTCAATCCCTGGCGGAGGAACTTCCATATACTAGGACTACAACCAGAAAAAAAGAAAACAACTCGAAAATCAAAACTTTATTGATTGATTGATTGATTGATTGATTGTGTTTTGTCAGTTTAGAGCCGCACCCGTGGCATGTGGAGGTTCCTAGGCTAGGGGTCTAATCGGAGCTACAGTCGCTGGCCTATACCACAGCCACAGCAACGCAGGATCCGAGCCGTGTCTGCAACCTACACCACAGCTCACGGCCACGCCGGATCCTTAACACACTGAGCGAGGCCAGGGATTGAACCCGCAACCTCACGGTTCCTCGTCGGATTCATTTCTGCTGCGCCACGATGGGAACTCCAAAACTTGCTTTATTTTAAAATAAAAACCTACACTCCCCTTCAAACAGAGAGCACTGACTTTATGCTTGCAGTTGGAACTGTGGCACAAACGGTACCAAACATGTGATATAAACGTTTGCCGAGGTCCACCTGGGTCCAGTAGCTTGTTCTGAATGCTCTCTCATTCCACAGTCTCCACGTGCCCATCAGCCTAGAGTGTCATACTTGAATCCCTGTATTTTTTATTAGGAAGTGAAGGTTTTTTAGTAAAATAAAAACCTTTTCTATACTCCCTGCCCCACCCCACCCCCGCCAATCTGAGACTCTGTATTTGCCTTTCCCACTCCCTGGTGAGAATCACTGATCCAGAGAAAATAGACATTTGGGGAAACAGGAGTTCCTGTCGTGGTGCAGCGGAAACTAAAATGACTAGGAACCACGAGATTGCGGGTTTGATCCCTGGCCTCGCTCAGTGGGTTAAGGATCTGGCTTTGCCATGAGCTGTGGCTCAGATTTGGCGTTGCTGTGGATGTGGTGTAGGCCGGCAGCTACAGCTCCGATTCGACCCCTAGCCTGGGAACCTCCATATGCCGGGGGTGCGGCCATAAAAATAAAAAATAAAAAAAATGTAGGGAAATAATAATTCCTTCTTTCTTCTAAGCCGACTATGGACCCAGACTTTCTGCGTCAATGGCAATGACACCCCCAGAAAGTATAGCTGCTTAGAATGCAAACACAGCCTAGCAATTAGGGCCTCTGAATGCCAGGTGACCTTTTCTCTCACAGTGGAAATGTCATTGTCATGTTTCCCTTTTAATTTGTGACTAAGAATGAATGTCATCACCCACCATCTCTTGCTCAGAAGATATTACCAGTCGCTGTATAAATAACACAGCTACCAGTAATTCAATTCCCCAAGACTGCAGAACTCTAAAGGGAGGTGATCCTTTATTTTAGGAATAATAGAGATAAAACCTGGAGAAGTAACATCGTTGGTGGGACTAAGGCGAATATGAAGATACCTCCTGGCTCCAAACTCAGGGAATTACTGGCCATTCATTCAGCACATGCTAAAGCTCTTGTAACGTGAGGTCCACCGGTCACAAGGTCAAATAAGATAAGGCTCCTTGTGCTGTGAGAGAGGGAGAAATAATTAAGCAGGATTTATTAAGCATTGTAAGAGAAGGGTTTATAAAACATCAGACAGAGGCGCACAACAGAGGAGGAGTCAGAGTGAAGTCTGGGCAGGGTCTTGAATAATGTGATAGTCAAGAGATCTAGATGATACTGTGATAACAGTTAAACCCTAAAAATTCACAGCTTCCAACAATGAATACAAGTTTCTTGGAGTTCCCGTTGTGGCGCAGCAGAAACAAATCCGACTAGTATCCATACAGATGAGGGTTCGATCCCTGGCCTCGCTTAGTGGGTCAAGGATCCAGCGTTGCTGTTGGCTGTGGTGTAGGTCGCAGATGAGGCTTGGATCCTGTATCGCTGTGGCTGTGGCATAGGCTGGTAGCTGTAGCTCCAATTCAACCCCTAGCCTAGGAACTTCCATATGCTGCAAGTGCAGCCCTGAAAAGCAGAAAAATAAAAAAAAATAAAGTTTATCGGAGTTCTCCAGCATTGTCACCACTGTGGCTCAGGTTACTGCTATTGTCCAGGTTCAACCCCTAGCCTGGCAACTTCTACATGCCACAGGTATGGCCCCCTCCCCAAAAAAAAGTTTGTCTGTGGACCAGACAACCCTCCTCCATTTTGTAGCTATGCTGTCTAAAACACATGGCCTCTTGGGAATCTGGGGTTAATAGATGCAAACTATTGCCTTTGGAATGGATAAGCAATGAGATCCTGCTGTACGGCACTGGGAACTATATCTAGTCACTTCTGATGGAGGATAATGTGAGAACAAGAATGTATATATGTATGTGTGACTGGGTCACTTCGCTGTACAGTTGAAAATTTAAAGAACACTGTAAGCCAGCTATAATGGAAAAAATAAAAACCATTACAAAGTAAAAATAAAATACATGGCCTCCACAATCTCCTCAGAAGGATTAGAATGAACCTTAAAGACCCTGGTTTTTAAATGCCTGGTTCTTGTCTGAGAAGTGACATATAGGACATACTCATATCATATTACACAATATTATTGCATGAGCTGCTTTCCTGTATTATGTATTATTGTTGCATGGGTTATACTGAAGCAGTATTTGTTTATCTGAAATTCACCTTGACTGGCCATCTTGTATTTTTGTTTTCTAAATCTGACATCAGTGGAAGAAAGATTTGCTGATGTTTCATATGACGTTTAATGAAGTGTTGCCACCCCCTGTGGCAGAAATTGTCAGGCTCTGAGTACCAGCCTGACATTCTGAGCTGCACAGTAACCACAGGCACCAACAACTCTTTCTGGCATGTAGGTTCGGCTGGGACAGGCAGTGCAGAGCCTGGACGGTGGCCGCAAGGCCACAGCTGCCACCGGCGTGGGTGGGAGTTCTGCCTCTGGACTTCCTCCCGAGGCCAGAGCTTCCCACACACCTGGCCTGGGTGCTCAGCTGGGCTTCTAGGGTCAAAGCTGGTCCATCCTGGGCCATTATAGAAGGGGGAAAGAGACACAGAGGTACTGGATCTGTCCATAAGTCCTAGTGGCTACCCAACCCTGCACCCTCCAAGCAAACTACCATCGAAGGCAGCAATAATTCCTTCTTTCTTCTAAGGATCCTCTTCTCAAGCTCCAGACTGAGGCTTCAGTGCCCCAGGACATGGGTGAGTCTCAGAGCGGATGCTGGCAGACCTGCCCTTAGTATTTACAGAGCCTGGGGCAAGACTAAATATACCTCATATTGATTAACACATCCTTTTACAAAACTGAAAAATATGGGAAAAGCTCTGACTTTTTATGTGGCTGAAAGTTGGCAGACTGCTAAGATGACTGAATTTAATTATTACTGCACATGTCTGGGTGTTCTGTTGAGCAGCCAGTGATGTTTGGATGAATAATAAAATAAAGACATACACAACTGTGAAGACTTATAAATGCATTCCATAAAAATGTTTTTCTATTCATTGGAGCAGAAATTATGTTGACACATTAAAGATTTTCATATAATTTGTATTCATGACAATAAATGTCCAAAGCAAGGTTGGCAAACATTTTCTATGGAGGACCAGATAGTAAAAATTTTAGGTTTTGTGGGCCATATGGTTTCTGTGAAAATTACTCACTCTGGACTATAGTATGAAAGCAGACCTAGACAACATGTAGATGGTGAACAACATAGCTGTGTTCCAATAAAACTTTATTTACTTACAAAACAAAAACAGATGGTGGGCCTGATTTAATCCTTCAGCATTAGAAATAAAATGTGATTGTGTTCACAGGGCACAAGATGTGAGTATAGTTTATCAAAAACAGTAAATCAAAAATCAAAAATTTAGGAGTTCCTATTGTGGCTCAGTGGTTAACGAATCCGACTAGGAACCCTGAGGTTGCGGGTTCGATCTCTGGCCTTACTCAGTGGGTTAAGGATCCAGCGTTGCCGTGAGCTGTGGTGTAGGTCACAGATGCGGCTCAGATCCCGCGTTCCTGTGGCTGTGGCGTAGGCCGGCGGCTAAAATTCCGCCGATTAGACCCCTAGCCTGGGAGCCTCCATGTGCTGCGGGTGCGGCCCTAGAAACGACAAAAAAATAAATAAATAAATAATTTAAATTATTTTAATATAATTTAATAAGTTGTCTTCTAAAATAGTCAAAATTCTCTATTAAAATTGAGTAAAATACAAATCATGATTGATCATTAATATTTTAAATTAAAATCATTTACATAAAGCTGACTTTTAATTTCATGAACATTTGACTAAATCTATAAAACCTAAAAAATAAATCTATAAAAATAAAACTATTCACAATTTTAGCCTTTAATATTCATTTAGTTGCCAGCAGTAAAGAATGGGTACCATGCATCCTACTCATTAGTTGCAGACCAATGTATTTACAAATGTAAAATTGATACAGGAGTTCCCATCGTGGCTCAGCGGAAACGAATCTGACTAGCATCCGTGAGGACACAGGTTTGATCCCTGGCCTCACTCAGTGGGTTATGGATCTGGTGTTGCAGTGAGCTGTGGTGTAGGTCACAGACGAGGCTCAGATCTGGCATTGCTGTGGCTGTGGTATAGGCTGGCAGCTACAGCTCCTATTTGAGCCCTAGCCTGGGAATCTCTGTATGCTACAGGTGCAGCCCTAAAAAGACAAAGAAAAATTAATGTTGCAAAATACTCTTCAGCTGTCGTGGGCAATTGTTGCAAAGACTGTGCAAATTTTTGAGTACCTCTAGAGCCATGAATTATACATAATGTGAAGAAAAACAGATACTGGACAGTCGCACTACTGGAAAATGATCTTTCACCGTGAAAGAATCTGTTACATTTGTACTATTGCAGAGAAGGGACTGAATAATCTGTCTTCTTTCTGTTTTATGTCCTTTCAGTTCTCAATCCTCCCACCATTATGAAGGTTTGACCTCTGGAGTCAGCAGTGATGACAATGAGAAACTTTCTGGGCAGCTGGAAGCTGCCACGTTTTGCTCCAAGAATGTGAGGGTAAAAGATGTGGAGAAACGTTTACTGGGTCTGGGTGGGCTTGCTTCTGGGAGGGGTTGTTTAGACTTAGAGGCTGCTTATGCCAGTGCTAAGAGAAGATAGAATTATTTTTTTTTTTTTGCCTTATCTAGGGCCACACCTTGATAAGGTTCCCAGGCTAGGGGTCTAACAGGAGCTGTAGCCACCGGCCTACACCACAGCCACAGCAACGCGGGATCCGAGCCACGTCTGCGACCTACACCACAGCTCACGGCAACGCCGGATCCTTAACCCACTGAGCAATGCCAGGGATCGAACCCGCAACCTCATGGCTCCTATTCGGATTCGTTAACCACTGAGTCACGACGGGAACTCCAAGACTGAATGATTTTTAATAAATTATCTTTTTTCTTTTTACGGCCACAACTGTGGCATATGGAAGTTCCCAGGCTAGGGGTTGAATTGGAGCTGCAGCTGGGGACAATGCCACAGCCACAGCAATGCCAGATCCAAGTTGCCTCCTTGACCTACACGGCAGTTTGTGGCAATGCAGTCTCCTTAACCCTCTGAGCAAGCCCAGGGATTGAACCCGCATCCCCATGGACACTACGTCAGGTTCTTAACCACTGAGCCACAACAGAAACTCCTAATAAATTAATTTTCATGTTTTGGGGAGTTCCCGCTGTGGCTCAGTGGAAATGAATCTGACTGGTATCCATGAGGACCCGGGTTCCATCCCTGGCCTCGCTCAGTGGGTTGGGGATCTGGCAACACTGTGAGCTGTGTTGTAGGTCATAGATGCAGTGGAGGTCGCAGACACAGTTTGGACTGCTGCGTAGGCCAGTGGCTACAGCTCCAGTTTGACCCTTAGCCTGGGAACCTCCATTTGCTGAGGTTGTGGCCCTAAAAAGACAAAAAAAAATTTTTCATCTTTTTGCCAAGCCTTTTTTTCTTCTTTATAATTTTTCTGTATTAAAGTATACCACTTTCATGAGATCCTGCTGCATAACACAAGGAACTATACCTAGCCACTTGTGATGGTACATGATGGAGATAATGTGAGAAAAAGAATATATATATGTTCATACATATATATGTATGTATATGCATATAGTTGGTGGGGTCATTTTATTGTACAGCAGAAACTGACAGAACATTGTAAATCAACTACAATTAAAAAAATTTTTTTTCAGAGTTCCCGTCGTGGCACAGTGGTTAATGAATCCGACTAAGAACCATGAGGTTGCAGGTTCGATCCCTGGCCTTGCTCAGTGGGTTAAGGATCTGGCGTTGCCGTGAGCTGTGGTGTAGGTTGCAGACACGGCTCGGATCCTGCGTTGCTGTGGCTGTGGCGTAGGCCAGTGGCTACAGCTCCTGTTAGACCCCTAGCCTGGGAACCTCCACATGCCACGGGTGTGGCCCTAAAATGACAAAAGGCAAAAAAAAAAAAAAAAAAATTTTTTTCGAGTTCCCGTCGTGGCTCCGTGGTTAACAAATCCGACTAGGTTGCAGGTTCAATCCCTGGTCTTGCTCAGTGGGTTAAGGATCTGGTGTTGCTGTGAGCTGTGGTGTAGGTTGCAGACACGGCTCGGATCCCGTGTTGCTGTGGCTGTGGCGCAGGCCGGCAGCTACAGCTCCTGTTAGACCCCTAGCCTGGGAACCTCCATATGCCGCAGGTGTGGCCCTAGATAAGGCAAAAAAAAAATATTTTTTTAAAATACCATTTTCCCAGGCAGCTGCCAACAGTGGCAGAAGGTCAGGTCCGGGTGCTCAACGGCCCCAGCCGTCTCCCTGGGCAGCTGGACACCCACTATGGTCAAGCAGATACTGCTGGGCTGGAGGTGGCAGTCATGCATTGTGAGGGCATCAGTATTTCTGGCACTTTCCACAGAATCAAGGTGAAGTACCTGATCTTCCTCAACAAGTGGATGAACACCAACCCATCCCCCGACTGCCACCCATTCTGAGCCCCCAGCCACATCTTTTGGGCGGTGCACAGCAGGCTGTCCCTAAAACCAAGCCATGCCAGGCTGCCCTGATGGCTCAAGGTCTTTGATGGACCTCACTGCCCTATGGCCAGAAAAAGCAAAGGGTGGTTCCTGCCTCCCTCAAAGCTGTGCCTGGGAAACTTGTGTGAAAATTTGCCAGCTTGGGGGGACTGGCTCAGGGGCTGGCTGAGACAGCGTTCCCCGCCTTGCTCCACCCCAGGAGAAGAGCGAGGAGAAGGCCAGGTTGGTTACAGGAAGGAAGAACAGCTCATGAGGCTATGGCCAAAAAGAACGTGGAGAAGAAAACTAGCAGATCCACAGACGTCCTCAAGACCCTTAGATTCCTGGTCTGGGCCTAATCAGGCTGTTGAGTCCTCAAAGAAAAACAAAAGTTCCATAATTCACTCATATGACTTTCATGATCAGATGGTGAGCCAGAAAGTGCTATTTTGTGCATAAATAAATTTAATTCTTAAGAATATTGGCGTTCCCATCATGGCTCAGTGGTTAATGAATCCGACTAGGAACCATGAGGTTGCGGGTTCGATCCCTGGCTTTGCTCAGTGGGTTAAGGATCCGGCGTTGCCATGAGCTGTGGTGAAGGTTGCAGATGCGGCTCGAATCTGGCGTTGCTCTGGCTGTGGCGAAGGCCGGCGGCTACAGCTCCTGTTAGAACCCTAGCCTGGGAACCTCCATATGCCACAGGTGCGGCCCTAGAAAAAAAGACAAAAAAAAGATTTGTTGGGAGTTCCCGCTATGGCACAATGGGATTGACCATGTCTTTGAAGCACCAGTTTGCAGGTTCTACCCCTGGCCTGGCACAGTGGGTTAAGGATCTGGCATTGCCATTGCTGTGGCATAGGCTGCAGCTGTCGCTTGGATCTGATCTCTGGCCCTTGAACTCCGTATGCTGTGGGCTGGTAAAGAAAGAAAAAAAATGTGTTTTTTTTGTCATGGGCAGTGAACTCCTGAAAAGTGGAGTTCAGGCTGGGGCTCTTCTTGCTACAATTAAAGAGCATCCTGGCTTGCAGACATTGCTAGGGAAGGGCTCGGAGAGCACAGAGGCTTAGGGCTGGACATGAGAAGGATTTTCCTTTCAATTTCTGACTTTCTTCACCGAGTGTCTGTGGCAAATCCGATATCTCCCTCCCTTAGCAAAGTTCTTTGCATTTTTTTCAAGGAAAAATCCTTTTCTGTCTAACTTTGTTCCTTTTTGGGTTCCTGTTTTCACCTCTTGAAAATCAACTATCTTTTAGGCATGTAGAAGTTCCCGGGCCAGGGACTGAACCCATGCCACAGCAATGACCTGAGCCACAGCGACAATGGCAGATCCTTAACAGCTAAGCTACTAGGGAACTCCCTTTTTTTTTTTTTAATTAAGAATTTTAAAAAACTTTAGAAGTTCCCATTGTGGCCCAGCGGTAACGAACCTGACTAGTATCCATAAGGATTCGGGTTTGATCCCTGGTCCTGCTCAGTGGGTTAAGGATCCAGGCTTGCTGTGAGCTGTGGTGTAGGCTGGTGGCTACAGTTCTGATTCGACCACTAACCTGGGAATTTCCATATGCCATGGGTGCCACCCTAAAAAGACAAAAAAAAAAAAAAGAATAAAAATTATTTTGAAATGAAGGCATATTTTATTAATGAGATTGTATATTGAAGTATGGTTTACATTATTGTGTTAGTTTCTGGTGTACATCAGTGTGATTCAGTATATAGAAACAGAAATATATATATATATATTCTTTTCCTTTTGGTTTATTACAGAATATTAAGTATAGTTCCCTGTGCTTTATAGTAGGACCTTATTGTTTATCTATTTTATATATAATAGTTTACATCTGCTAATCTCAAACTTCTAATTTATCCCTCCCCGTCCCCTTCTCCCTTTGGTTTGTTTTCTACCAGACAGAAATAATGCTTAGAAACTAGGTTGATCTGGAAGCTATGGTCCTTCCTACATCTTTGCAGAGGCTCCAAATGTAATGTGTGCTTTAAGGAAGCCGTGAAGCCTCCTTGCTGGATTCTTCCCCTTTCAGACCATCCTAGAGAGGTTCTG
>PVHT021183634.1:20681777-20727980 GCA_004024745.2 Catagonus wagneri
TGCTCCCTGAACCTCAGCTGGAGCGTCTGAAGTTTGCTTTCAAATACAAATCTCCTCCTCCTCTGGCTTCTGCTGCTGGGACCACAGGATGCCCAAGTCCCAACAGAGTGCCCTTGCCGGTGCAAAGTGAGGAGGGAAGGTGTGACTGTGCTGGGGGGACCTCCTTGCTCTGGGGAGCAGTGCCTTTCCATCCGTGTTTGCTTTGCTTTGCTGAGAACACTGATGTCCTGGGTGAGTGACACGTCACATTAGCATGGCTTCTAGCACAGCCACATGCAGTAGCTAAGAGTCTATCTGCTACAAGCTCCCCACAAATGGACTCCAGGTAGAGTGTTTGTTTTGTGTGTGTGTTTGCGAGGAGGGAGAGGCACACTGAGGAAGGCAGAAGAGTCCTGCTGTTTCCCACATGGCAACAAAGTCCCCATGAGTCATTGAGCCTTTACGAATGACAAGTCTACCTTCCTTGACTTAGATACGGTCATCAGTAGGGCATTCCTCCACAGAGGTAGGTCCCTGTTATCAATCTGGACAAAGCTGCTTGAGATGGTGACTCCATCCCGGGAGAGTCAATGTGGTCCTTTTTAGGTGGCCTCATGGTGCTCCCAGATGTAGAGATGTGTGACACATATGTGTGAGTGTGGCATGGGGTATTACGGGGGACTCTTTTCTAGCCACACCCATGGCACACAGAAGGCCAAGGATCAAACCCGAGCCACAGCAGTGACAACACTGAGTCCCCAAACACTAAGCCACCAGGGACCTCCCAGGGAGACTCACTTTTATCTGTTTCACTCCCACAGTTTTTCAAGCAAAGTCATTCAAAGGCTTCAAACATTTCAGTCATTCCTGTTAATGCAAACCTTGAGCAACACCAGATATACCAAACTGATTATGATTAGATATTCAAACTCTTCCCGAAATACCCACACATAAACAATTTATTTACAATTTGCAAGCCTACTCGTGGTATCCCCAAGCCAGCCTCTGGGAAAAGCAGTATGTCATTTCTGGTCAGGAGTGTGATAACCAGGCAAGGGATTTTTTCCAGGAAAGTTCCAGGATATTCGGTAGCCAGACTCTCTGTCCCCTTCTCCTTTCAGCTTTATATTATATCCAGATGGTAAATCCCAGACTACATTGTAAGCAGACACACTGAAGGGCAGCCTGAGAGAGAACCATAAAGATAACAGATCAGTGTCTGGGAGTTCCCTTCGTGGCTCAGTGGTTAATGAATCCGACTAAGAACCATGAGGTTGTGGGTTCGATCCCTGGCCTTGTTCAGTGGGTTAAGGATCCGGCGTTGCCGTGAGTTGTGGTGAAGGTTGCAGATGTGGCTCGGATCCCGCGTTGCTGTGGCTATGGCAAAGGCCGGCAGCTACAGCTCCTGTTAGACCCCTAGCCTGGGAACCTCCATATGCCATGGGTGCGGCTCTAGATAAAAGGCAAAAGGACAAAAAAAAAATAAAAAGATCAGTGTTTGCCTTCTAGCACCCCCAACCCCGCACATACCCCTGGCTGCCTCATAACCTACTCAGGGCTCTCATGGAATCCCATCCAAGCAGGTCTCAGGGACTGGGGGATGGAGCTTTCCAAAAGACCTTTCCTATAATTCTGATGCTCCAAGGACCCAAAATTGATTTGGGGAGTCCTATATGTTAATAACTGCCTGGTAAAATAAAAATGGGTACCTAATTTTTTTTCTCATTTATTTTTCTGGCCGTTCCTGTGGCATGCAGAAGTTCCAGGGCCAGGGATCAAACTCACGCCACAGCAGTGACAATGCCAAGTCCCTCACTGCTAGGCCACTAGGGAATTCCCTCGTGGATTTTCTATAATCGTTTTTTAAGTGCATAGTTCAGTGGTATCAAGTACATGCACCTTGCTTTGCAACCATCACCGCCATCCATCCACAGAATTGTCTCGTCTTGCAAAACTGAAACTCTCTTCCCATTAAATATCAACTCCCCATTCTCCTCTTCCCCCAGATCCTGGTGACCACCCTTCTACTTTCTGTCTTCATGAATTTGACCACTTGATGTTCCTCATATAAGTGGAAACTTACTGTACTTCTCCTTTTATAGCTAGCTTATTTCACTTAGCATAATGCCCTCAAGGTTCATCTACAGCGTGGCATGTGCCAGAATTTACTTCCTTTTTAAGGCTGAATAATATTCCATTGTATGGCTCTACCACATTTTGCTTATCCATTCATCCTTTGATGAATGTTCAGGTTGTTCTCACCTTCTGACTCCTTTTTGTTTTTGTTTTTTTAGGGCCACACCTTCAGCACATGGAATTTCAAAGGCTAGGGGTCAAATCAGAGCTGCAGCTGCCAGCTTACACAAGGACAGCAATGTGGGATCTGAGCTGCAGCTGTGACTACACCATAACTCATGGCTGTGATGTAGTTGGATCCTTAACCCACTGAATGAGGCCAGAGATTGAATCCGAATCTTCATGGATACTAGCTGGGTTTGTTACCACTGAGCCACAACAGGAACTCCCACTCTGCAGCTCTTGTAAATAATGTGGTTATGAACATTAGTATTCTTTGTCATTGTTGAATGTTTTGGTTGGTGCAGCAAGATGCATTAAGATAGACTTCAACATTTCCTTTTTTGGGGGGGGGCGCGTACGCGGCATACGGAGGTTCCCAGGCTAGGAGTAGAATTGGAGCTACAGCCACTGGCCTATGCCACAGCCAAAGCAACGCCAGATCTGAGCTGCATCCGTAACCTACACCACAGTTCACTGCAACGCTGGATCGTTAACCCACTGAGCAAGGCCAGGGATCGAACCCGCAACCTCATGGTTCCTAGTCAGATTCCTTAACTGCTGCGCCATGATGGGAAGTCTGACTTCAGCATTTCTTAACCTCTTACAATGGTTAACAAGAACAAATCAGGAGATTCTCTGGATTAGGTACACCTGCTTGATGGCCTTTAGGATTACTTCCATGATATTGGTCAGTAATATCAATATTTTAGGTAGGATTTAAATATTTTGTCTGATGAGAAAATTACTATAAAAACTTTTTAAAAAGAAGTTGAAAATTATTTTTTTTTGAAGTGTGGAAATTAAAGACTTTTTTCTGGAGAGTCAGGAAACGCATTTGGTGGCCCGGAGCCTGGAGAAGGATCAGATTGGAGTAAATAGTCTGTGCACAGATGAGGAAAATAAAATGCTTTGAACTGGTGAGAAAGGCACTTTGCATTTTTCTCAACAATTCCTACAGAGTGGTTCTGGAGTCTATTTGAACATTACGAAACCTGCACATTATATTAATATGTATAACCTGAAGTGTGCATATAATTTTTTAAAAATTTAAATGATGTGTATTTTTTTTTTTTACTCTCTCACCCATCTCTTTTAGTGGACATTTTTGGGAAGGGCATATGGTAAAGCTAATTCAATGCAGTTCTCAAAGCTATCTGGTTCACTGATGTCATTCTTTCCTGTTTGAAAGCACTGTTGCCTACTTAATTGGGCATTTCTATGTCTGTATTTCTGGCCATTTTCCTGGGATGTGGGAAGCAGGGGAGAGAGAACTTTCTGGGTTTAAGATGTCATCTTGAACCCCAAAATCAATTTTTTCTTTGATGAAGTCATTAAAATATTGCTTTCTTGGAAAAAAAAAGAACTCTGTCTAAATTCTCTTTTAGAAGATGCTGGTGTATTGGTAGTGCTCTCTTAAAAAAAGAACATTTTTCTAAAGCTAACTATTTTCTTGGCATAATCTCATAGCTCCAAATTTAACACTGGTTCAATACTCCCTTTTGATTCTAGTGACAAATATTGACGAGATAATTTTTTCATTCTGTGATTCCATGAACTCACCATTGGGTAGGAGGTAGTTTTTCTTTAACAAAGAAAAGTTGTTTGAAAGCAAAAAATGAACCAATAAAAAAAACTGATGTAGTCACACAATCTAATGCAGAATATGAGTAAAATTTTCAAAATATTAAAGACATGGTTCATGCAAACCTAAGATTTTTTTCAACTGATTAATTCATGAGGGACTCAGCAAGATGTTGACTTCAAAGGAGAACTAGTAATAAGGTTCAAAGGACAATTTGAAGAACATATATATATATAATATAGTATATAATATGTACATATGTTTTATCTATATCAGTTAAGAATAAAAAACTGAATTTGCTAGTAGATATAAAACTGGTTACCTTGTTAATATCATATAAGACAAAATCTAATTAGGTTTATCTTACTTGTCCTGGTATAAATACCATTATCTGTACTGGAAAAACTAACTTGCATTGCTATGGACAAGAATTTTTTTGCATTACCATCAATTTTCTGCAAGTTAGCTTTACTCTTATAGAGTTATAAACAGCCTGTTCAATAGAAAGTCCATCAAAGGTGCAAGACCCTATAGAATCAGATAATCTCCAGAAGGGCTACTACACAACACCCAGCACCCACTGAAAGGACATCCAGTAGTCTCTTTTGCCCATTTCCAGTTTGAGGATATTTTTCACTGGTGTCATCGATTTTATTTTTTTAATTAATTAATTAATTAATTGCTGCACTGACAGCATGCTGAAGTTCCTGGGCCAGGAATCAAACCTGCGCCATAGCAGTGACCCAAACCACAGCAGTAATGACACTGCATCCTTAATCCACTGAGCCATCAAGGAACTCTGATATCAGGGATTTAAAAAATATACATACATAAGTTGGCGACAACCACTATGGAAAACAGTATGGAGGTACCTCAGAAAACATAATAAGAAACTACCACATGACCCAGCAATCCCACTCCTGGGCATATATCTGGACGAAACTTTCATTGAAAAAGATGCATGCACCCCTATGTTCACTGCAGCATTATTCACAATAGCCAAGACATGGAAACAACCTAAATGTCCATCGACAGACGAATGGAGTAAGAAGATGTGGTATATATACACAATAGAATACTTCTCAGCCATAAAAAAGAACAAAATAATGCCATTTGCAACAGCATGGATGGAATTAGAGACTCTTATACTAAGTGAAATATGTCAGAAAGAGAAAGACAAATGCCATATGATATCACTTAATATCTGGAATCTAAAATATGGCACAAATGAAACTTTCTACAGAAAAGAAACAAACTCATATGAACTTGGAGAACAGACTTGTGGTTACGGAGGCAGAGGGGGAAGGAGTGGGATGGACTGGGTGTTCGGGGTTAGTAGATGCAAACCACTGCATTTGGAGTGGTAAGCACTGAGATCCTGCTGTATAGCACAGGGAACTATATCTAGTCACTTGTGATGGAACATTATGGAGGATAATGTGAGAAAAAGAATATATATATGTGTGTGTTTATGTGTATTACTGCGTCACTGTACCGTAGAAACTGACAGAACAAATGTAAATCAACTATAATAGAAAAACAAAAAACATAAAAAATATACATACATATACATATTTATACACATATTTTAATTAATTCTGCAGGGAGGCAAGGCAGAGAAGGAGAGGTATACAGGTGGGTTTAAAAATATATATATATGTATATATATATTTTTTGGCCGTGCCCAAGGCATGTGGAAGTTCCCGGGTAGGGATCAAACTCTTTCCAGGGCAGTGACCTAGCTGGATCCTTAACCCACCACGCCACAAGAGAACTCTAAAAATTTCTTAAACGAATGTACTTTTGTTGAAACAATTATATTATTTCAAAGTTCCTGGAGAGACCGCTAAAAATGCCTTAAATGAATGTATTGTTGTTGAAACATTACATTATTTCAAAGTTCATGAAGGTTAACAAAAGGCTGTCTAAATACTAGGAAACAGGCTGCAGTACTTGAACTGTCCATTGCCTACTCCCCTAAGCAGGCTCTTATCTTTGCTGAGCAAAAAACAATTAGCAAGAAACCTGCTGCAAAAGGGCTTAGGAAGTTTATTTTTAACTACTTCTTTTTAAGGCTGCACAAGTTTAGCCCTTATATGGGTGTGTTCATGGGTGGTTAGGGTTAGAGCAGGCTGGTGGGTGGCACAGAGAGAAAGCAAGGGAGGATATGGGTGAAGTAGCGACGAGCCCTGTTTTGAGGGAGCCCCAAGACGTCCCAAGCTGAAAGCCTTCCACCTGGAACTTATTTTTCCTCACCTTGCTGCCTCTCCCTACCCCCTTTGTGTTTCTATTTCAGTGACTCTGTTTCACCATCAACCCAGTTGCCCAAACCAAAAGTTTAGGCTGACCTCTGTAGTTTCTCTTTCCTTGTCTACCACATTCTTCTGGTCATAAAAGCCAGTGGAGTCCACCCAATACCACTCTCAGCTGTCACTTCTCTTCCCACTCGTGGCCAGTGTCCTGCTCCCAGACAAGTGCTCCCTTGCCTGGATCCCAGCAGCAGCCCCAACCCGGATCCCGCACGGCGGACCCTGGGAGCCTTTCCTGATGAGGTCGCTCTGCGTAAAGCCCGGTGACAGCTTCTCTGCAACCTCCTTTACTTGGTACAAAAGGTCTTTATTTCCACAGCTCACTGCCTCTCTCCCACGGTCCTTCGCACTTTGGGGAGGTCCGGCTCCCCATTTCTAGAATACGCCTTTCACCGCTTAGATTCCTCTCCCGAGCCCTTCTCACCCTCAGGTCTTCGCTTACTTCTTCCTAAGGCCTCCCTGAGTCCCCAAGCTCAGTGCGCTCGGAGCAGCAGGAACTCCTGCCAGCTCTGTCGCCTCTGACGGTCTTGTTGCTTGGTGGTGCCTGTCGCCCCTGGGTGGCCTGGACTGGCGGCTTCTCGTCCTCTCACTTTGCTCTTGTTGCTCCAGACACTTCACCTTAGTTCTCTTTCAGCTCCTGGAAAATTCGTCCTCTTTCTGCCCCTCACTCCTTCTTCTCCTTTCTTTCTTTCTTTCTTTTTTTTTTTTTTGTCTTTTTGTCTTTTCTAGGGCCGCACCCGCGGCATATGGAGGTTCCCAGGCTAGGGGTCTAACAGGAGCTGTAGCTGCCGGCCTTCGCCACAGCCACAGCAACGCGGGATCCGAGCCGCGTCTGCGACTTACACCACAGTTCACGGCAACGCCGGATCCTCAACCCACTGAGCGAAACCAGGGATCGAACCCGCAACCTCATGGCTCCTAGTCGGATTCGTTAACCACTGAACCACGACGGGAACTCCGCCCCCCCCCCCCCCCGTTCTTTTGCCACTCAGGGGTCACCTCCTTGAGCCCCCGACCGGCTAGGATCCCGCGATCCTTCCGCACCCTTAGAGCACGGGGGCATCTCCTCCTAGCACAGTCCGGGACTCTATATTCAAACGTGTCATTAGGCCGGACCTGCCGGGTGTCCCCGGGCCCCCAGCGCGCCGGACGCGCAGCAGGTGCACTGCCGCCGGGTGAAGAGGGAGTGAGGGGGCCGAACGAGCGTTCTCCCGGCGCGCAGGCTCAGGGGCTCGGAAGGGCGCACTCGCAGTCGCCGCCGCCCCTGGGACCCCGCGGCGCCCTCCGCTCCCCCACGCGGCGCCGGAAGCGGCCCGCCCGTCCCCCTCCCCGGGGCGCCCGCCGCCTTATCTCGGCGCCTCCGGGCCTCAGGAGGAGTCGCGGGCGCGCGGGGAGGGAAGTGGCGGCGGCATGGCCCGGGGGCCCCGGGGCGCGGGCTTCCCGCCCGGCCACCTGCTGTCGCTCCTGCTGCTGCTGCTGCTGCTGTTCGGCCTGGCCCGCGGCGCGCCCCGGACGCCGGGCGCACACGGTGAGTGCTGCCAGGGAGCGCGCGCGGCGCGGCCGGGCCTGGCCTCAGACCAAGCCGGGCGCGGCCCGGACGCTCCTCCGCCCCTGGGCTGGGCCGGCTTGGAGCCCGGGCTTGGGGCGCAGGTCCGGTATCGAGAGGGCGGGGCTCCGAGAAGCGGGAGGGCCTCCCGGGCCGACTTCCCCGCCCCCGTCCCCGGGCCCCTGGGCCACTGTGGAGGACAAGAGCGCGGCGGCTCGGCCGGCTGCCCTGGGGGACCGGGCGCGACTGGGGGCTGGGCGCGAGCAGGGGCCCCGGGAGAGCCGCGCCCGGTGCGCGAGGGCGTGGAAGGGCGTTCCGCTTGCACTGTCACGCTTCCGGCCCGGCTGTGGCTTTTGGGAGACAAATTCTTGACCCGAAGCAGTTTTCTCTTTACCTTTTAAGTTTTTAACCTTTGATGAAGAACCAGATGCTAATATGGTGAGAAAGAAGGGTAAAGAACTTTAGGGGAATAAAGCATTCATTAATCCCTGCACGTATTCAACAGATGAATGATCCTTGAATAGTTTCCGTGTGAAGGATGTGAGGTCGCGGTGCTGGCCCTCATTGACCTCCGATTCTGGGGAAAACAGACAGGCAGATAATCCATTTCCAGGCAGTTGACGTAATTTTTTTTTTTTTTTTGTCTTTTAGGGCCGCACCCGCGGCATATGGAGATTCCCAGGCTAGGGGTGGAATGCGAGCTGTAGCTGTCGGACTACACCACAGCTCACCGTATCGCCAGATCCTTAACCCCCTGAAAAAGGTTAGGGATCAAACCCGCGTCCTCATGGATGCTAGTTGGGTTTGTTAACCACTGAGCCACCAGGGGAACTCCTTGATGTAGTTTTTAATCCCCCCTGCAGAACGCAGTGTTGAATGTGGTAGGGGTTACAGGGAGGATTCAGACACGGAGGGGAGGTGGCATCTACTTGAATAACTGTGGTAAGGGCAGAACGCCAGAAGTGCTCTGAGAAGGTGGGTGGTCACAGGAGGGAAAGGCCCCTTCTAACTAAGGGAATCTGGTGGCCTCATGGATGCGGTGACCCTTGAACTGGGCCAGCAAGGATTGGTAATATTTGGATGTGGGAAGATGAGGAAAGGAATTCTAGCTCATAGCAGAGGGCACAGTCAGCTCTCCACAAATATGTGTAGAATGAATGAATTCCAGATGGAGGGGACAAAGTAAGGAAGCACATGGAGGCACAAAAGCATGGGCCTATGGTTCAGTTTGAGGAGATGAATGGTAAATGAGGGCAGAGAAGCAGATTGGAATTAACCAGAAGGTGGAATGCTGTGATTGGCGGACCAAGGCATTTAGATCTCTCTGTTTCTGGGCAGTGAGTAGCCACGGGAGGTCACTGTCAGTTTTAGTACAGGGAGTTATCCCAAAAAGTGGTTAGAAGGAAGCCCTCCAGCTTCCTTGATAAGACCAACTGCGCATCCTGAGGTAGTAGATTGCAAATTTCATGGAGGGAGCTATAGGGGGACTTTGTGGCTCAGACTCCCATTCCCCCCAATTCTCTTCACCTCGGGAATTTTACCACTACTGGAAGGTATTTCTCTGGACGACTGAACCTTCGAGATGCTCTGGTGGTCTGTCTAACTTCCTTCTCTAACTCGGTCTCCCATGGCTGTGCTTAAACCTTGTAGACACTTGGAGCCTATTTCAAAATCTGTGTGTTAAGACTGTAGCCTAGGAAACTGTGCACTGTGGTCTCATTGACTTGCTGGGCTGAGGTGGTTGAATAAAGTAACTGCCTAAGGCCACCCATCTGCACCTGCTTAAAGGCTGTGGGGTGAATTTTGGGAAATGGAAGCCAGGGTTGCCTGGCTGAGCCTCCTCTCCCCACGTAGGAATCCTCCCATCACTTACAACCATTAAGAATCTGGTTCGATTAGAAGCAAGTTTCCTCGCAGTGGACAATGTGGGTACTGCCCAGAGGCTTAGGGGCCGTTGAGGAAGTTGTAATATCTGTTCTAGAAGTTCTGAGGCTTGGCCCCACAGTCGTGACAGTAGGACATAAGGGCTGCAGGTAGGTGATAAGGTGGAAATGGATTGGAAGGACTTAATGACAGTTATTAAGGTGCAGGGGAACAGAAGAGGGAAGGTGGAACCCTAAGGGTTTGGGGCTGGAGGATGACTTGGGTAGATGGTTCCAGAGGAGCAGAAAAAAAGATTTGGGAAGAAAGATGACTAGTGGTTTTGGAGATCCTGCGTTTGAAGTGCTGTTAGGACTTTTGCAGAAATGAAATCAACAGGGAGTTGAGACTGGACAATAAGTGTGTGCAAATGATGGAGACTTGATCGTCACTTGAAACCTTGAGGTTGATGAGTATGAGGGGAGTGAGGACAGATTCTTGGAAAGACCAAGTTCAGATGGCAGATGCAAGTAGAGGAGAAAGAGTCGCAGCCACATAGGTCAGAGGAGGATTGCGCTAGTAGAGCATCAAGGAAACCAGGGGAAGGGGAGCCAAGGGAGTGGAGATTGAGGGTAAGGCTTTGGGTTTGGTGACTGGTCAGTGGGAGCCAGAGCCAGCAGAGCAGTAAGGGTGAGAGCCAGATGCAGAGAGCTCTGGTTGAGTGCACGACCTTGGCTGCAGAGTAGATGCTCTTTAAAGAAGATAGAAGGGTGGAGTTCCCTGGTGGCTCAGCAGCTTAAGGACCTGGCATTGTCCCTGCTATAGCTCAGGTTTGATCCCTGGCCTGGGAACTTCTGCATGCCTCTGGCACAAAGAAAAAAAAAAAAAAAGAAAGGATAAAAGGAAGGAGAAGATAGTGTGTGCGCAGTTGGGCTGGTCAGGTCGGTGAAGAATTTTTCTTTTTAGGGCCGCACCTGCAGCAGTTAGACTTTCTGGGCTAGGGATCAAAATGGAGCTGCAGCTGCTGGCCTACGCCACGGCTTGTGGCAATGCCAGAGCCTTAGCCCTCTGAGTGAGGCCAGCGATCGAATACTCACAGACACTATGTTGGGTTCTTTACCTGCTGAGGCACAACGGGAACTCCTAGAATTTTTTTTTTTTTTTTGGCCGAAGGTGGTGAGAAAGCAGACTCCGGCACTTTTTAGAATGAGGGGAATTATTTAGTAGAGGGAGAAACGGAAACTGCAGAAATCAGTGAGATATTTGATGGAGCTGGTCAAAATGCAAATTGGTCTACAAGTGGGAAAGCTTGGTAGGGAAAAGCGGGGAGGGAGAAGAATGGGGAATTTCTCTGCCCTTCCCCCACAGCTAGCTACTTGGTGAGTGCTGTTTATTTTTCAAAACCAGCCCAATTGCCCTCCCTCCTGGAGGCCCCTTGGAGTTATCCAACACCAGCCACACCACAGCCACGCCTCTGAAACATATTGTATGGGACACTACGCTCTTATTTATATCCATATATATTTATATGGTACCCTTACCCTACAGACTCATACCATACTGAAATGTAATTGTTTACTAGACTAAGCTCCTTGTGAGTAGGGACTGTTGCTTGTATTAGGCATCTGGTATAGAAATAAACGAAGACCACCAAGTAAGGAGTTCCTGTTGTGGCTCAGTGATTAATGAACCCGACTAGTATCCATGAGGATGCAGGTTCCATCCCTGGCCTTTCTCAGTGGGTTAAGGATCCGGCGTTGCCATGAGCTGTGGTGTAGGTCACAGATGCATCTCAGATCCCACATTGCTGTGGCTGTGGTGTAGGCCAGCAGCTGAAGCTCAGATTCGACCCCTGTCCTGGGAACTTCTATATGCCGTGGGTGCGGCCCTAAAAAAGACGGGAAAAAAAAAAGACTAAGAAGACCACCAAATGAGAACAGGCAAAGGCTGTTTATTTAGAGCTTGCTCTGGCAATCAGGTCAGCCATCATTGCTTACATTTATCAGGGACTGGAAGTCAGGCCTTTGAGTGTGGAAACTTTACAGTGAATCAAAAGGGAGGTTGGAGGATGTTGGCGGGGAAGCTGGAGGTAGCCTCCCTCTAACAGCAGACATCCCATGTGATTGGTTAAGGCCGTTTGTTTGGCTTTCACTGATTGGTCCTAAATTTGCAGCTTGGGGAAAAATTACAGAAGCTGATGTGGGAAAAGAATCAGAGCAAAAGAATATGTGTATGAGTATGGCTGGGTCATTTTGTGGTACAGCAGAAATTATCACAGACTTGTCAGTCAACTATAATAAAGCTTAAAAACAACAATGAGAAAATTACAGAAGCTGGCCGACATTGGCTAAGGCCCGATCATTTGGGGCTTATTGCTGCAGAGGTTGTGGTTTGACTTCCCAGACCGATGATGGCAGGTTGTGGGTGAGAGTTCTGTTTTATGTACGGCCTGACTCTTGTCCATCTGGATCTTCAGTCTCTCCCTGGTAACACTGCTGAATCACATTTCATTGTTATCAGAGGTGTTTCAGGGAGGAGGGAGTGGAGGAGCCGAAGTCAGATGACCCAAGTGGGAGGAAGGTGCCAGACGGTAGTTGGTAGAGCAGGAAGCTGTTGGTGGGTGGGTGAGGTGCCAAGCCCTCGGGGAATAGAGAGGTTAGCAGTGGGCTGGATGGAACCAGTCAGTCCTGTTTCTTAACCTTTCCCTGGCATTGCTCTGAGTCTGGGAGCGGCCGGGGAACCTGTTGGCCCAGGGCTGGCTGGGGTTTGGGAAGATGAGAGGATGAGCAGAGGCCTTGAGAGGCTTGGGGGAGCCATGGTGGAGAGGGTCAGCGACGTTGTTACTGTATAAAGTGCACCTGTCTGCACAAATCGTGCCTCCCGTGGGCTTGGTGTTCACTCTCTCATCGTGAATCATAGCAGTATATTCCTGGTTGAGAGTGAGGGTAAACTGAGGGAGTGTATTGTTTTGGGGAAATTTACAGTTTGCTCCAAGTCCCTAATCCCTGCTGTGGCCTGTCTTCCCCCTCCAGGAACTTGGCCCTGGGCACATCCTCAGCCTCTGGTCATATCCTGAAGTGGGTTTCTAGGTCTCTGCAGCCCAAGGCAGCAAGTGGCCTATTGGCCTTAGCTCTGCCGGAGGAGACTGGGGGGTGGGCTGGGGGGAGGACAAATTTGCATGGATTAAAAAGAAGTGAATGGCTTGCTTGAGAATGTGAGGCAGCCCGTTAGTGGGTGACAAGCAGGACAGGAACCTAGGGCATGGCCGCTTCTCTCAGCGTGGGTTGCTCCCTGGTCTGAAGGTCAGATGTGGGGGCCCTCCTGCAGGCTGGTCTTGGCCAAACAGGATGGTGGACAGAGGAGAACAAAAGGGCAAAAGCAGCTACGAGCCCAGTAACTGTTTTACACAAGGAAAGGTTATGGGTACTTGAGGGGGAATGGCAGCCCTGGGCAGGGGCAGGAAGGGGTTTGGACAGTGGCCCCCCAAGGATTATGCTTGAAAGAGTAGAGTGCTCTCTGTCGTAGGGGATTTTTTTTTTTTTTTGGTCTTTTCAGGGCTGCACCCGCAGCATATAGCGGTTCCCAGGCTAGGGGTCCAATCGGAGCTGTAGCTACCGGCCGACACCACAGACACAGCAACACGGGATCCGAGCCGCATCTGCAACCTACACCACAGCTCACAGCAACACCGGATCCTTAACCCACTGAGAGATGCCAGGGATCGAACCTGCAACCTCATGGTTCCTAGTCGGATTTGTTAACCACCGAGGAACGCCTGTCGTAGGGGATTTTTAAAGCAGAGGCTATGTTTTTGTCTTTGCTTTCCTATCCAGGTGTTGGAGAGGAGAGACTGTGAGGTCTCCCAGGTTCCTTCTGTCTCTGGAATTTGATGCAATCTGTTAAGAGCAGTGCAGTGTCCCGTAGTGTTTTGGAAGACGTGGGCATGATTTCTCTTCCTGAGCTTTGGACCCCCTTAGTTTATTTCCTCAGGTCACTTGACCTGCTTCCACGTGTCTCTATGAGTCTGAAAGGCAGGATCTCAGAAAGGTTGTGCAGTGGGTTTGTTTGGTCTGACCGTGAATGGCTGGGGTTGGATCGAGATTTAAATCCAAGCACTCCATGTGTGCTTTTATTTTTACTTATTTTTATTTAAAAAAAAATTTTTTTATAGGGCCATACCCGCGGCATATGGAAGTTCATAGCCACAGCAACTCCGGATCCCAGCTGCATCTGCAACCTACACTGCAGCTCACGGCAACACCAGTCCTTATCCCACTAAGCGGGCCCAGGGATTGAACCTGTGTCCTCATAGGTACTAGTTGGGTTTGTTATTGTTGAGCCACAGCGGGAACTCCCGTGTGTCCTTTTAAACATCCTTCTTCGCCTGACAGAGGACAAAAATCTCTTCATTGTTTTGTGCAAGTCCATCTGCTGTTATTTCAAGAGTGCATATAAGTTGTTTCTTGAATGTTGAAATAAAGAGCGAGACAAGCTGGCTCAGGCTGGCAGCCCCCACTCCACCCCGAGGTCCAGTTTGACAGGGTGTGCGGTGGAGAAGAGAGAGGATGGAGCAAGGGCGAAGAAGCTGAACTTCCTCCTTCTGAGTAAGGTGTTACCCAGCAGGCTCGGAGGACGTGGGGGAGGCAGGGAATGGTCATGAGAATGAAGGTATTATGTACCGTTCTCAGAAATCAGCCCCGTGAAGAGGTTGGCATCTGTCCACACAAAGAAAGTGCTTTGGGTTTTCACATCAATTCAGCTCCCCATCGCTCTCTTCATTAGTATAATTGGGAGCTGCCTCTCCATCAGTATCTTCATTTATTCATTAACAAAGGGCTGTTGAGTGGTTGTTATAATAATACCTATCATGTTCTAATTGCTTTACATGTATTAACCCATTTACTCTTTCATCCTCGAAACAACCATAAAAGGTAGGTTTACTGTTATCTTCGTATTACAGATTTATGGGAAACTGAGGCACAGAGATTACCAAGAGTCACCCAGCCAGCAAGCAGCCGAGCTAGGATCGTAGCCCAAGTGATCTCTTACCCCAGCTCTGAACCACCACGTCTAATACCAGGCACAGCATCGTGCGTGCCTTGCTTTTCACAGCAATGACAATATCTATGAAGACAGACATAAATATTCATGTAAATTAGCTCTTTGTCTAGCGCTCTGTAGAGCTCATGCAGCATTTAGAGTTCTCATTTAATCCTCACAACACGCTCTCCATTTGACAGATTAGAAGCAGGGCGCTGACAGTTTAATTCGCCTTACGTCACATAACCAAGGAGCCAGAGAGAAGACTTCAACCCCCAGTGAGACACCAGAACCTGGCTGGTCTTCTCATCGATGGATGTGGTTTTAGCTGGCTTTGTCACCGCAGAATAGAGAAGGGAAGTGAATCTGGGGTGGCAGCCCTCAGCTGGGGACACAGTAATAGTTACAGAGAGTACTTGTCAGGCTTTTTCCTCCTAGGTTTCTGGAATCCCCGCTCTCCTGTTGCTCTCCAGTCGTTCTTGACGTGGATGTGAAGTTGCACCCTGTGAGGGCACAGTGACCTTGGCACAGGCTTGGAGAATTCTTCTCTCTTGGGTTATTCTCTCTGACATATTGGTCCCATGGCCATGCTGTGCAGCAGTCTACACTTGGTGAAAGACCTCTTCCATGTTGCCTTTTCTTTCCCCAAAGTTCCGACCCTAGCCCTCGAGACTGAGCTAGACATTCGGTGCTGCTAGTGGTGTGGTCCGTCTGGGACCTTCTTAGAAATGCAGATTCCCTGGCTGGGCCCACAACTACTGAATTGGACTCTCTGGGGATTCCGTTTTAACAAAGCTGTTCAAGTAGGGTGACTGACTGTCTTGCTTTGCACCAAATTGAGGGGTTTCCTGGGACATGGGACTTTTAGTATTAAAGACAAAAATGAAGTGTCAGAACCTTAGAGGGAAGGGATTGTAAGGGCCCTTGAACTCCTGTTACTCAAAATGTACTCCACCTGGCAGCTTGTTAGAAATGCAAAATACAGGCCCCACCCCAGGCCTGCTGATTCAGAGCCTGCGGTTTAGGAAGAGCCCCAGGTGATTTGAATGGACTTTAAAATTTGAGCCTCCCAAAGCCCTTGCTTTACAGATCAAACACTCAAGCCCAGAGAGCCTAAGTGGTTTGCTAAAAGTTATAATGACTTAGACTTAGCTAAAGTTAGGATCGAATTCTGACTCAAGTCCATTCATTTCTGACTTCCTCCAAGGCCGTGTATTGTTTGTCTGGTTCTGTTTATCAAATGAACTTGAACTTAATTCTATTTATTGAATGAATTTGAACTTATTTCTGTTTTTATTTAAAACCTCTTTAGATTCCGCTCGTCGCTAATTCAGACTGGACTTTTCTTAGTTTATCTGAGTGGTTGGCACTACTTTGCTTCTTATTTTGTGTGTGTTAATTAGATTCCCTCAACTGTTACATGAAGTCATTCTTCTAATCTAAGTTTCTGGAACTGGATGGATGTAAAAATGCTGACATCTTTATAAAGACAAGTATTCCATATAGGAAAATAATCAAACATCTTACCATTTTATCATTTATTTCATTAGTATTGTGTTTATGTCAATCATATATGTGTGTGTGTGTATATATATGTGTATATATATATCTGAAACTAAGACAATATTGTTAATCAACTATACTTCCAAAAAAGTGTAGCTACACACACACTGGACTGAATGTCCATCATTACACGGTTGATCACAGCTAGCTTTGTGAATGTGCCCCAGGATCCATTATTTAAAGGATATTTCCAGGGTGTGATTACGAATTGACCATGTCCTTATGGTGCTGTTTTAAAATGTTAAAATGGTTAAATAGATCTAGCCCATATTGATGGACATTCAGTATGAGAATTCAGTCTCGCTTCAGCTCTGCCTGTTGCCCCTGTAATCAGGTGCTTTCCTGCTCTGTTTTCTCCAGGTTGTAAAACTTCATCTTATGCCAAGATTAGTGAAGGCATCTGGGCATCCAACTACTCCATATTCTCAACTAGTTCCTTGAACTCCCCGTTGCTACTCCTTATGCTTGCCTTCTGAGGCACGCAGGGACCCCATTCCTGAGCCTTTCTAGGCTGGCTTTTATTCCTTTTAATTTTAATTACTTTATCCCTCTTCCTTTCTCTCTTTTTTTTTCAGTTGGATTTTATTATTATTATTATTATTTTGGGCAGTGCCCGCAGCATGTGGAAGTTCCCTGGCCAGGGATTGAAACATGCCACAGCAATACCCTGAGCCGTAGCAGTGACACTGATGGATCCTTAACCCACTGAGCCCCTGGGGAACTCCTAGACTGGCTTTTAGTTCTTCCTCTAAGGTTTTCCCATATGTCCATCTCTTCCATCTTCTGAAATATTGTCAATACTCTTATCTGCTATCATCTTCTCTCTCAAGGTTTATACCTTTCTGGTTCTTGATATCATTTTAAAATGTGGGGGTTGGGGGGTTGTGAGTGTATTAAATCTGCCGTGTTTAACTGGAACTCTTTCACTTATAATTTAAAACTAATCGCTTATGTACTTTTTGTTATAAGCTCTTTCTTATTCCTGATGTTTGTCTATGGTCTATTTTTTTTTCTCTGGTCTTGAGTTTTGACTGTTGGTCTTTATGATGCACTGATTTTGGCAAAAGTTTTTTTTCAATGAATTTGAATATATTTTCTAATTCTTTAACATCCTTTTAAGCTTTACTAAGCCCTAACGACCTACCCCTTTGCCATAGACTCCAATTTTGTTTTTTCCTTTTTTTTCAAACTTCTTGCATTAAAATTCTAGTCCCCTCCCCTGGCTGCCTGCTTTTCTTTTTTCACTTTTAAAGTATAACAACGTGTCAAACTCAGATTTTCTGAGGTAGATAAGCATTTTTTTTTTTTTTTGGCTGGCACATGGAGTTCCAGTCCAGGGATCAGATCTGAGAGCGACAGTTTCAACCTTTGGCTGGCTCCTTAACCCACTGTGCTGGGCCAGCGATCCTGGTGAACCACAATGGGAATTCCTAGGGCAGATAAGCTTTTATGTCTGGTATTACACATTTCAATGTTGATACCCTGTTTTCCCCAAGAATTATTTAAGAGAGTGTCCTGTAGTTTACAAGTAGGTTTCCTTTTTGAGGATACAAGTCTTAAGTTTTAATCTTGTTTTATTATGTTATGTATTATGGGTATGACCATTACAGTTTCTACTTTTTTTTGAAATTTGTTGCAATTTTATTTATGGTATAGGATATAACGAATTTTGTAACTATATTATGGTTAATTTAGTATTACTTAGTGGTTAGCATGGCTTGTCTCATTTTTGTGCTATATTTTGTTAAAAAAATAAAAAGTAAGAGTTAAGAGTATTAACTTGGTTAAGAGTATTTTTATAGCTCCCTTTCTCAGTTGGGTTCATGCCTCAAGCAGCCTGAGGGCTAAGTCTTTATTACCTGGGTAGCACTGGGGCCAAGAGTAAGATGAAATTCCATGCCAAAATGTTGTCCTTACTAGATCACTCCTGATATTACAGACACTGGGAGTACAACACGATACCCCACATAGCCTTGGGTCAAAATTTTTGATCTTGGGCCATATATCACCATCTGGTAGACTTGGATGTTTCAGGAATTTTAGCCCCAAACGTTTTTGCTGCTTATCTAAATAATTGGGATCTGGTCATCCTGTTGGGACCTGGCTGTTATCTCACTGACATTTTAAACACATTCACCACCTTTTCCCTAAAAGGAAAATGGATAGGGCCAGAAGCGAGTTCTTCTCCTTTCCATTTGCTTGTTAAGTCACAGCCTCTAGGACTGCAGTTTCTTTTATCCAGTTGGTCCATGAACGTGTAGTGAATGCTTCTATCGTGCCATCATGATATATGAGCAGACGGCATAATCCCTGTCTTTGAGAAGCTTATCCACCATAGCAAGCTGGGAGGACAGAGGTGGAATGACAGATTAGCATGGCTGATATGGGAATATACAAGGGTTGGGGAGCACAAAGGAAGGTACATTTTCCTCAAGGATGGAGGAATGGGGAAGACCGCAGGGAGAATGTGATGGCCAAGCTGGGTCTTAAAATAGAAATAGGTGCTAGTTGGACCGAGAAGGAAGGATAGACATTCTAGATGAAGGGAACATGGTGCGTATGACATGAAATAAGACAGTGGGGCGTTCCTGTCATGGCTTAGTGGTAACGAATCTGACTAGTATCCATGAGGATGCAGGTTCGATCCCTGGCCTCGCTCAGTGGGTTAAGGATCTGATGTTGCCATGAGCTGTGGTGTAGGTTGCAGACGTGGGTCAGATCTAGTGTTGCTGTGTCTGTGGCATAGGCCAGAGGCTACAGCTCCGATTCGACCCCTAGCCTGGGAACTTCCATATGCCGTGGTTGTGGCCTAAAAAAGACAAAAAAAGGGAAAGAAAGAAAGAGAGAAAAAAGAAATAAAAGGGGTAGCATGTCAGGGGAAGAGGAGTTGGTGGCCTCTTGCCTGGAGAACACTTGGGTATGGGAGCAGTGAGGCTGCAGGAGTTAGTCCGGGGACAGACTCTTCAGAGCATCGATCGGCAAGGTAGGGGAATTTGCATTTTACTCCTTGAACAAGGAATAGCCATTGCAAGTTCCTAAGGACAGGATAAGGTCTACCCTTTATAATTTTGGAATTCAGATTTCAGTTTTGCATTTTAAATATCTACTACCCAAAATGGGACTCATCTAGAGCAGGTGATTGAAGTATTCTTTTCCTGATGTGTGCACTTTATGATTCAGATTTAGATGTCTGTGCCACTTGCCATGAATATGCAACGTGTGAGCAAAGAGAAGGGAAGAAGATGTGTATTTGCAAATATGGATTTGTGGGCAACGGGAGGACTCACTGTATTGGTAAGTTCTGAATCCTGGGTTAAGTTAAAAAGTTGAATCAAGAAGCGAGGTTCTTTAGTATTAAAGAATTGATGTTCTTGGGGGAAAATACTGTTATTTTGTTCACATGTCTTTATCACAAGAAGGTTTATCAGTTATAATAAGTCCTTGTTTCACTGTTTCAATGTATCCATTCTCTAGCGTTTCCAAGAAATTATCCCTCATGTTGAGGTCCTTGAACTTGAATCTGTGGAAACTGTCCTAACACACACTTGAAATCTACTTCAAGTCTTGAGTTTAACTTAACACGAGTGAGTTTTGAATTTTTAAATTTCACTGGTAGTTTTGATAGAAAACTATGGTCGAACCATGAGGAAAGGCAAAACACAATTGCCTATTGAACTTTTGGCTCATTGGTGAAATACTGCTGCTTTGAGTCTTATGTCTACCACATTCTATCCTCCATATTTTTTGTAGTTGTACCCTTTGGGGTCTTGGGTGGCTGAGAGAAATACGACAACTTTTAGGCTAGAGGCATTTGGGATTATTTTTTGCCTCATGGCATCCACTATGCAGTGAGAGTCAGACAATATTCAGGTTCAAGCCCAATTCAGAGAGAGGGAGAGTTTCATATCAACTTTATAATAGCGAATGTTCAGATAATCAGTTTCCTCCGAGCAACCATGTTGCCTACAATAATAATATGGATAGTTTTGCCTTGTAGCTGTGGATTGACAGTATATACAACCTTGTTGTGGTGTCTTTTTTTTTTCTCCTTAAAGAAAAATAACAATTAAGTCCTGAGTTTAAAAAGTCGTGTTCTACCTCACAGATACAAGTTTTCACAACCACACACCACTGCCTGCTCCTGTAGGCTGGGGCTGGAGCTTCTTGATCCTCTGTCTTTCAGATTCTGCCTGTAAGATTCTCCCCCAGCTATTTGCTAGCAGGTATTTGAAAATGAAGTTGGGACTGGGGAGCATGGACAAGCCTCTCCTGCTCCCTCCCCAAGGAATTCTTCCTGCCCTGAACACTTGCTGCAATCTTGACTGTCCTTTGACTTCTAAACAATAGGAACTTCTCTTAATGGGTGGAAGGGGCTTTATTAATTTATGTGGTACTTGCTCCCAAACACTAGACACTGCGTATCCCAGTACTTGGCCTGCAGAGACCACGCCGTAGGTTACAGGTGAGGTCATAGGTGTGCCAGAGGTGCTATAACATGGTCAAGGGACCTAGGAATTCTAGAATCTTCTACAAACCCAGATGTCCCTTCTGATGAAGTCTGCAGGGGAGACATGCCTCAGAAACAATGGCAAAGGACAGGAATATTCCATCTTTGGGGCAGGTGGACTTGTGTCTGAAACTCCTGTGCCCTGCTTAGTAAGCTTTTTTTTTTTTTTTGTCTTTTTGCCTTTTATGTAGAGCCGCACCCGCGGCATATGGAGGTTCCCAGGCTAGGGGTCTAACAGGAGCAGTAGCTCCCGGCCTTCGCCACAGCCACAGCAATGTGGGATCCGAGCCATGTCTGCAACCTACACCACAGCTCACGGCAACGCCGGATCCTTAACCCACTGAGCAAGGCCAGGGATCGAACCCGCAACCTCATGGTTCTTAGTCGGATTCGTTAACCACTGAGCCACGAAGGGAACTCCCCTGCTTAGTAAGCTTGATGGACCTTTGGCCTGGCCATGGCCTGGGGGCCTGTTCCGCCCTTCTGAGCTCTCATGCACATCTTACCACATATGATTTTAATGATGACTGGTGTTCCAGGTTTAAATTAAATTAAAAAAAAAACAGTATAAGAAAAATGAAAAAAAAAACCCCACCAAATTTTCAACGAGGAGGGGTCCTTTTGAGTTATCAGGAGTTGAGTGCAATTGTGGGAGGCAGTTGAACTGCTTTGAGGAAACCAGTAGTGTAATAAAACACTGAATAACAGATAGGAAAACTCTGATTCATAAACTGATGATTTCCTCCTGCCAAAAAACTAGCCGGCTAGATCAGCCATTAAGGGATGCAGAAGGAATGGGTCAGAGGAGTTTCCTCTGCTGGTAGAGGCTAGGGCAGAGTCAGCAAACTCTAGCCTGGGGACCAAGCTTCCCCACTGTCTCTTTTAATAGTTCTTTTATTTTTGGCTGCACCCACAGCATGCAGAAGTTCCTGGGCCAGGGATCGAACCCTGCCATAGCTGTAACCAGAGCCACACCAGTGACAATGCCAGGTCCTTAACCCACTGAGCTACCAGGGAACTCCAGTAATAGAGTTTTACTAGAACACAGATTTGCTAATTTGTTTACCTCTTGTCTGTGGCTGCTATTGTGCTTCAAATGTCTGGATGAGACGGAGTTCCCATTGTGGCTCAGTGAGTTACGAACCTGACTAGTATCCGTGAGGATGCAGGTTAGATCCCTGGCTTCGCTCAGTGGGTTAAGGATCTGGCATTGCTATGGCTGTGGTGTAGGCCGGCAGCTGCAGCTCTGATTTGACCCCTAGCCTGGGAACTTCCATATGCCGTGAGTGGGGCCCTAAGAAGCCGAACAAACAAACAAACGAAACCCAAAAAACAGAAGTATCGATGAGCAGTAGTGACCAGAGACTTGTGACTGGCCTTTGACAGAAAAAGTTTGCTGACCCCTGGGCCGGAGGACAGATATGGGAGGGAGGTTTACCTTTATTTCACATTGTTATAAAATTATTGAATTTAAAAATACTCAAGGCAGGTTCTGCGGACTCATCAAGCGTCCCCTGTCCCAGCCTCTCCTCCCTGGGTGACTAATATTATTCACATGGATCGCTGACGATTAGCAGGAGCTGCTTCTGCCGCAATATTAGCCCTGCCCCCCCCCCCGGATGAGGCTTAAGCACTAATTCCATTGTGTTTCCTGGTAACTCAGAAGTAACAAATTTTCCAGTTAATCATTGGATGTGAAATCATCCTGCTCTGGTTTTTGAGAAAAGCAAGAGAAGGGCTGGGCCAGAAAAGTGGGCTTCCACTGAATTCATTTCCCCAGGCCCGTGACAAGATCTTTTTAAGTGTGGAGAAGTTCAGAAAGCATCCTTTTCTCCCAGTCTTCAGATATAATGGAATTATCAGATGGAGATGTTGGGTTTCTTTTGTTGGGTTTTGTCTATACCAGGAGCTGCCCCTGCCTGTAGTCCGAGAAGCATAGTGAGAAGGGAAGATGCTGGGGAAATAGATCTTCCAGCTGTTGTCACCAAATATTGATTTCCAGGTCCACAGTGCAGGAGGACAGTCTGGGTGGTGGTTCGAGGTTTGGATTGATGGATAGCCCTTACTGTGCCTTGTCTTAATGTATCAACAGATAAAAATGAGTGCCAGTTTGGAGCCACTGTGGTCTGTGGGAACCACACATCTTGCCACAATACGCTTGGAGGCTTTTATTGCATTTGCCTAGAAGGATATCGAGCCACAAACAACAACAAGACATTCATCCCCAATGACGGCACCTTTTGCACAGGTACTCATGAAGGGGGATGCAGTGAGGGCAACGTGATATTGGCAGAATGGTACCTGGGATGCAGAGGAGGGAGAAGGTGAGGCCAGGACAGGGTGCCATTTCAGGGAGGGACTCTTCTTTATCTATGAGGGAAATTTGGACATGGATTGAATATTAGTTAATATTAAGGAACAATTGTTAATTTTGTTAGATGGATTACCTATACTGTGGTATTTAGGATGCTATTCTTATTTTGGGATATGTGTGCTAAAAGTATCTAGTGTGGTTTTATCTGTAAGATGCCTTAAATGGCAAAACATGACCAATTGTTGAATTTCGGGCCGGGGGGGTAGAGTGGAACTAGGGGAGATCATAATTATTCTTTTTCTTGTTCTGTGTATTTGAAAATTTTTATAGCAACAACAAGGAGGGATGCTTGGAGATGGTGTGCCATCCATAGTTTCCTTGGCGTGACTCTGGCACTAGCCAGCTCTGTGCACACTCTCCCCCCCGCCCCGGGATGGGAGGAGGGGCCATGATGCAGCAACATGCTGCACCTGTTAGCGATGTGGGCTTGTCTCCTAGAGGAATAAGCCAAGTGAAGAGTGCAACTTTTTTTTCTTTCTTTTTTTGGCTGTACCCTTGGCATATGGAAGTTCCCGGGCCAGGAGTTGAATCCAAGCCACAGCTGTAATCTACGCCACAGCTGTGGTAACTCAAAATCCTTCCCCCATTACAGCGCAGCGGGAACTCTGTGAGGAGTGCAACTTTTAGGACCTCGGTAGCTTTGAAGGTCAAATCTGGAGCGTATCTTGGTCAAGTACAAGAGGTGGGCAAAACCCTCCTCATTTTCAGTGGCTCCCGTCTTACCTGAACTCTGTTTACAGCCTGTCATAGTATAGCTCTTAGGTTTTCTAGGAAAATCTTTGAACAGTGATGAAGAAGAAAGGCAGAAAAAGACGCCTGGTTCTAAGATGGCTTTACATAGACTTAATGACTCTCCTTGAAAGCTTTGTGATGTTTAGAGGTTTGGGGGGAAAAGAGAGGAGAGCATGTTTTGTCTGCTTGGAACCACAGGTTCCGATGCTCGGATTCATTCTCCCTCTTGACCTGTACCGAGGTAAAAATCCCTTGAAGGGTACCTTTGATTTATCTTTGGCATGAATGAACACATTCACTCCGAGAAAACGCTTTATGAGATCGTGTTATTTTAGGTAGCAAATTACTTGAGTGCAGAAGTGCAATGTTGCAGAATTAAATTAGGTGCCTTAAAAAAAAGGATACTAATTAAAAAAAAAACCTTACACGATGACGATCTGGTGTTAAGTTCATTCAAAACTCATTTTTCACGCACTTCCTACGTGCCAAGGCTGTGCTAGTGGGAGGTGATGGCAGACAGCTAATTTCAGCGTAAAGTGTTAGTCACGAGCAAGCCAAGGGCGCTTACCAGAATCCGGAATCCACGGGGACACTTAACCTTGGAAGGGGGTGAGGGACGGGGGTTACTTTTTGGAAGGCGTGATACCTGCAGTTGTGTTTTCAAAGTTGTAGGAGTTTGACAGGAAACACTTTTGTACCTGTATATATCAGTATAATTTTCAAGGATGGATTCTGTTCTTAAAAAGACAGGAAGAAGAAGAAAGAGAGAAAAAAATATTTTATTTGTACAAGGGCCCAAAAGATGTCAGCCTACGAAGAACCAGTCCTCCTGGAACAATATCCTGATCTAGGCTCTGCTTCTATTTATTCTACTTTTTGGAAATATCTAGTGACCTTTCTCTCTCTCTCTCTTTTTTTTTTTAAATTGAGACATAATTCACCCCTTCGAACGGTACAATTCAGTCATCTTTAGTGTAATTCACAAAGTTATACATCCATCACCACTATCTAATTTTATTTATTTATTGACTTTTGGCTGTGCCCAAAGCATGTGAAAGTTCCCAGGCCAGGGATCAAACCCGAGCCACAGCAGTGACAATGCCAGAGCCTCAACCTGCTGAGCCATCAGGGAACTCCAGCCTAATTTTAGAACTTCTCTATCACCTCAGAAAGAAGCCCTGTATCCACTGGTAGCCATTCCCATGAACTTTCTCTCTCTCTCTTTTGAGATCTCCATTTATCACTTTGTAAAAGTGCATTGGTGACTTTCCTTGATGACACTGAGTTTCTTTCAGAATCATGGTTGCCATAGAAACATCCGTGAACTTTAGCTGGGGCAGAAACGTAGCAAGTTCCGGGGTATCAGCAGTTATCGAGTGTTTGCCTGGAACCAGAAGATTGTAAATCCTAGTTCTGGAATTCTTAGACATCCTGTGACCTGGTGCTTATTGCACTTTGCAGAGTTAAGTGCAGGAGCTGGTTGCAGGTCGGTCCCCGGATGTCAGTGTGTGTAGATGAGGGATGAATTGCAGGGGGTCTATTGCAGAGAACCCGCAGATGTTCTGGTGCTCAGGCTGCCCTGAGGATGACTCCTGGGAATCATGGAAACTTTGCCACGAGCCACAACCCAGAGGAAGAAGCTCCGTGGCACTTCCAGTGTGGCCATGACAAAGGTGTGTTGTCCCTCTTTGGAAGTGATGGGGCCATGCCTGAGTTCCTCCTGCGGTTTACCATCTCCCGTACTTTCCTCTTGCCTCTTACCTACCTTTTGACTTAATTGGGTCAAGAGTAAGAGGAGAGAGGAGCTCCTGCTGGGGCACAAGGGGATCGGTGGTGTCTTGGGAGCACTGGGACACAGGTTCGATCCATGGCCTGGTGAAGTGGGTTAAGGATCTGGCATTGCCGCGGCTTAGTCGCAACTGTGGCTCAGATCTGACCCCTGGCCTGGGAACTCCATGTGCCTCAGGGTGGCCAAAAAAAAAAAAAAAACAAGTGGAGAGATATGAGACTGATGTGGAAATAAGGCCCAGGGCTGTCATCTTCCTACCAGCTCCACCTAGGCATGGCCCGAGTGGAGTCTGCTGAAAACTGCAAAGTACTTTTTCTGTGCTTTTCAACTTGGGACTCCATCCTGACTCTATTGACAACAGCAGCGTTCTTTTTCATAAGCTCATTTCTTGCCAGATCAGGGCCTGGTGCAGTTTCTTCTAGAGAAATGTACCAGCACTTTAATGTGGCTGAGAAATGGGGAAAACGGGGCATGGGGAAGAGAACCTAGAGGGAGGGAATGCTCAGCCATTCATCTCTTCCTGGAACCCGCTAATCAGCACCTGAATCCGGCAGGTCTGCCTGTGGGGAATAAACACTTTCCTGCCTTCCTAGATGTCAGTCCCGGTTGTAGTATAGTCTGCTGGTGTCTCTGCCAGGCCAGGAGCCTTGCCCCCCATGTGAAGCTTTGCCTACGGGCTTCTCAGCTGTCCTGCTGTGTCAGGTCCTGGGGCAGCCCGCTGTGGCTTCCGACACAAAGATGCAGCTCCACTGAGATTCTGCTTGCTCTGCATGGGCTGTTGCTCCCTAGACTGCCTTGCAGCTGTCCTGAGGTCTCTCCTAGTGCTCTCCCCAAGCAGAACCTCGCTGCCTAAACCCCAATCCTTTGGTTTAGCTGGATTTATTCCCAGAGTCATGTTTTTACTGCTCTGGAAGAAGGAAGAAGCAAGGAAGGAAAAATCACACTGAAGGGTTATTGCTCCCGACTGCCCAGAGCAGTGCTGATAACCTTTGGCTCCTTACCTCGCTCCCCTGAGAATCCCTCTGACCCCTGCTTAGGTCTCCAGCTGTGGTGGGTGATGGCTTCAGAGCCCTGCCACTGCCCAAGAGCCTAGGAAGAAGAGAGAGGCCAAAGATTCTGAATCAAAAGATGGTTAAACCAGAGCTTCCTTCCCTCAAATGCCAGAGGTCTTGACTAAGGTGCCATTGTCACTCTTTGGGACTGATAGGGCCATGCCTGAGTTCCCCCTGCAGCTTAACATCTCTGACCCTTTACTCTTGCTCAAGCCCCAGAATATGGATATCCTGGTTCTTTCCAAAGACCCTGTTGAGTATAGTAAAATATACACGCAGGGTTCTTTTTGACTCTACTAAATTAAATTTTGGGGAGAAGTACAAGGGACAGGAGCTGGGCTTAAATTTTTTTTTTTTGAACTATCTGTAAAGCAGGGTTTCCTAAGCAATCTATCAATATAGGCAAGAAAGGAAATGTTTAGCCGTTTGAGGTCAGGGTCTCTGCTCATGGCCAGGGCATCTCTGAGCATGAAAATGGTTTGAAAATGGTTCTCCATTTATTCAGCTATTGCTTGACCAAAAGTCATATATCAAAAAGGATGGAGCTGTTACCCTAGGATGAAACTTTGAAATAAGAGTGAATGGGTTCTTTACTTCTGGTTATAGTGATTTATGATTGTTCTTCCCCAAAGGAGACAGAAGAGTAAGTCAGTGTTTTTCCCTGGTAGAAGGAATATAGCTTTATTTTTTATGTTTATTAAAAAAACGTACTCGTGTAGAAAGATCAAACAATTATGGGTAGGTATAAAAAAGAAAGAAAAAAGTCACCTAATATTAATCCAGGTACAACAACTCAACATTTTGTTTAATTTCTTTTAAGATGCCTCCATGCGTATGTAATGCAACCATAATTTTTGATTAATAAGGTATATATGTTGTTCCACAACCTGATATTTCACTTCTTTAACACATGATGTTATTTCTTCATATCTGGCTTCATAAAGTAAGAGAAGACAAAATTTAACATCACTCCCAATACATGATCTTTCCATTTCAATAAAAATAAATGTAAAACCCAAGAGAAATGAAAATGTGTGTTTACAAAAGTCTTATACACACATGTTCACAATAGCCCAACCCAGAAACATCCCAAATGCCCATCAACAGCAGGATGGATAAATAAATTCCTATAGTAGAATTCTAATTAGCAATAAAAATGACTATTGCTATACAAGATAGAATAATATTGAAACAGGGAGTTCCCGTTGTGGCACAGTAGAAGCAAATCCGCCTAGTATCCATGAAGATGCAGGTTCGATCCCTGGCCTTGCTCAGTGAGTCAGGGATCTGACGTTGCCATGAGCTGTGGTGTCGGTCTCAGATGCAGCTCAGATCCCGAGTTGCTGTGGCTGTGGTGTAGACCGGCAGCTGCAGCTCTGATTTGACCCCTAGCCTGGGAACTTCCATATGCCGCGGGTACAGCCCTAAAAAGCAAAAAAAAGCAAAAAAAAAAATTGAAAACATTATGTTAAATAAAAGATACCATAAACAGACATGTATTATAAAAGAGCCCATTTATATAAAGTATGGGCAAAACTAATCTTAGTGTTATAAAAATCAAACAGTGGTTGTTTAGGGGTGGGGTGGGATCACCTAAAAGAAACATGAGGGAACTTCCTGGGTTGATTGGAAATGTTCTGAATCTTGTTTTGATGTTGGCTACATGGTTGTGTGTGATTTTCACAACTCATGAACTGAACACTTAAGATCAGTACATTTTATTGGATCTAAATGATAACTCATTTGTAAATTACTATAGGGATAGATGTATAACACCTTTTATTTGTTTTATTTTATTTTTTCTTGTGCCCATGGCACGCGCAAGTTCCCAGAGCCAGGGATTGAACTTGAGCCACAGCAGTGACAATCTAGAACTGTGTGGACCCTACCATTACATGGCCACTTAGGGAACTCCTATAATATCTTTTAAATTATCTACATGGAATTCATTAAATGGCGGTATTACGTTACTTAGCTGATTATTTTCTCCCCATTGTGATTGTTTTTCTGGCTTTTGCTATTATAGGAAATGCTGTGATGAACATCCTTGTACTTATATGCTTACACGTAATTATCTCCTTGTTATAAATTCTGGAAAATAATTTGTGTTAAAGGTGTATCTATACATTTTATGTTTTGCTACATAGTATCAGAGTGTCTTCCAGAAAGTTCATACCAACGTTCTCTCTTACTAATTATTTCATGAAGTTCTTCATCTCCTCACATCCTTGCCAACACTGGATAATATCAATAAATGGTAGGAATTTAACGGTCCTGATTTTAAATGGTGTTTGTGTTCTGCTGATGTGGCTTCTTCAGATGTAGGCTTCTGAGCTGAAATTGGCATCTGAGGAGGGAGGGCGGTCTGTCTTGGAGTATTCAAATCTGGTGGAACAAACTATGTGGCCACACCCCTGACTCCAGCCCAGATTCTCAGGAGAGCTGTGTGTATGCACGTGCATGCTCATTGCTCATGGTCAGGGTCAGGTGGGGTTATGAAGGAGGGACTTGTGCTCCAGAGAGAACTGAGTCAGTAGAGAAAGAAGGCCCATTCGTTTATTAGCTAACTCATATTGAGGACCAGAGTTCAGTCAAGCACTATGCTAACTGCTTTCCGCATGTTTTATTTAATTTCCACCAAAAAACCAACTATAATTAACTTCATCTTACAGAAGTGGTTTGGAAAGGTTAAGGGACAGATATTAGTACAACTAGTAAGTAGCAGCAGGGGTTCTCAAACCTGGGACTGTTTGATTTTTAAATCCATCCTATTAGTTGAAAGGATTAAATATGGAACACCAGGGCCCTGCGACTGAGGTCAGAGTGTCCTGCTCTGTTTTGCTACTTTCTACGAAGGGATTGTTCTGGCTGTGGATAAAGTGAAATAATCTTATATATAGAATGGGGCATAGAGAATTTTCCTTTTTTTTTTGTCTTTATGTAGAGATGCACCCGCGGCATATGGAGGTTCCCAGGCTAGGGGTCTAACAGGAGCTGTAGCTGCCGGCCTTCGCCACAGCCACAGCAACTCAGGATCTGAGCCGTGTCTGCGACCTACACCACAGTTCACGGCAACGCCGGATCCTTAACCCACTGAGCGAGGTCAGGGATTGAACCCTCAATCTCATGGTTCCTAGTCAGATTCGTTAACCACTGAGCCACGACGGGAACTCCGGAGAATTTTCTATCTTGATTAGTTAAGTATGTTAATAAGGTTGCTCAGAATGTTTTTCTCTTCATAAGCAAACAGGTTATAAACTTTGAGACCCCCGTGGAACCTACCACTACATGGAGCTGTTCTGATGAACTTAAAATGTTTATCCAGCCAAGATTCTAGAACTAGAAAAGGGATGGTTTGTGAGCATTAGGATGTAGCAGGGGATTAAAGGTCAAAATCGTGTCGTAGTAATCTCAGTGATACACAGTAGATACATCTAGTCTTCATTAAGGTAATCGATATCTTTGACAATCTCTGTGGACAAGATAGAGAATTATTGATTGGATAGTGGTATAATTCAATTATAAATAGAGAAATAGTGTGGTGTAGTGGTACCTTCTGATCCTGGCTTTTCATTTACTTAACCTGCATGACTTCTGTCTAGTTGCTTAACCATTCTTTTGTTATTCCATCTGTAAAATGGGGATAATAATAGCACAACCTCCCAGGGTTATTGTGAGGATTAAATAAGATGAAAATAGTAATAAATAATGAAGTGTTTAGAGCAGTGCTTGGCGTGTGTAAGATGACACGCAGGAGTTTTTGTTATTAACAGTCATTATAACAATTATTGTTATTAGGTTGCTGAATGACTGTGTACAACGCAAACTGATTAATACCTGTAGTGACTCATTCAGAGCTCATGAGTATCTAGAAACTCCGAGTCTTTCCATGCCACTGATGCGTTTTTCCCCATGATATCTGGACCGCTTACTTTTAGCAGTCTACTGAACAATCCGTTTATTCCCACTCACTGTCTTTTGAGGAGTCTGGGGCAGGTGGACAGGCTGGAAAATGCTTTCTGTGTTAAAGGTATAGAGATAAAGACATTTTACAAATTCCTCATTGGAATAAAAAAATCTTAATAGGCTATAATGATGGGTTTCAATCTAGGAACATAGGTTGGATCCTGTAGTGTTGAAATCATTTCTAAAGTTTTGACTAGATTGAGATTTCATTCATTCATTCATTCATTCATTCATTCATTTATTTATTTATTTATTTAAGGCCGCACCTGTGGCCTATGGAAATTCCCAGGCTAGGGGTCGAATTGGAGCTGCAGCTGCTGGCCTAAACAACAGCCACAGCAACGCAGGATTCAAGCTGTGTCTTCGACCTATACCACAGCTCACGGGAACACTGGATCCTTAACCCACTGATCAAGGCCAGGGATCAAACCCGAATCCTTATTGATACTAGTCATGTTCGTTTCAACTGCGCCATGAGGGGAACTACTGATTTTATTTTATATTATTTATATTTGAAGAATTCTTTCCTAACAATTACCAAAACTTCATGATTCTGTTGTCAACAGTTGTTTAAGTTTTACTGGTTTCATTTCTCACCACTCTTTGTTTTGTTTTATGATGTCTTCCTTCCCCTTTCTTGACATTATTTATTGTGATGTTTTTCAGAGTATGTCCTCAAAACCTTTTTCAGAAAAGCAATGTCAGTAGTGTAATTCTTGAGATCATTCATATTCTAAAATGCCATTCCTTTGCTTCAATATAGCATGATGTTTTGCTTCCTTGTCCTTAGAACTCTGTATATATTACTCCAGTGCCTTTAGTGTTTCAGATAAGAAATCCTAGGTGAGACTGATTCTCTTTTCCTCATAAATTATCTTTCTTTTCTCACAGGAGGTTTATAGATTTTTCTCTTATTCCAGAAAATTCAGAATTACTCATTTTTCAACATTCACATCTGTCACCTCAAAAGGCCTATTTGGATCTGAATACATAAGTTGAGCAATTTTTCTTTCAGTATTAATTCTTATACATTTATTTCATTCTCCATTCTGTAATTTCTTTCAAAAAGGTATTCAATTTTTTTTTTTTTTGACCATGCCCACTGTATGCGGAAGCTCCTGGGCCAGGGGTTGAACCTGTGCCTGGAGCAGTGACAAGACCAAATCCTTAGCCCACTGTGCCAGGGACTGAACCTGTGTCCCAGCGCTTCAGAGATGCCACTGATTCCCTTCAATGCCACAGTGGGAACTCCTTAAATTTTGTTCTTGAAGCCAGTTCTGAGGGGTGGGGTGGGGGGAACTGCTCATTGGCAGAGAGATTTCTTCTTCAGCATCTGAATTATTGTGTGGTTTTTACTCCTGGACCTACAACCACTGGCAATCTTCAGTGAAGGGGACAAGTCTACTCAGGAGCAGGTCTTGTCCTTTTTTTTTTTGGTTTTTATAGGGCTGTACCCACGGCATGTGGAGATTCCCAGGCTAGGAGTTGAATTGGAGCTGTAGCCGCCAGCCTACGGCACAGCCACAGCAACTAGGGATCCGAGCTGTGTCTGCAACCTACACCACAGGTCATGGCAATGCCTGATCCTTAACCCACTGAGCAAGGCCAGGGATCGAACCTGCGTCCTCATGGTTGCTGCCTGGGTTCGTTAATCGCTGAGCCACGACGGGAACTCCCAATCTTGTCCTTCTTGAAAACTGTTTTAAGCCCTTCTAATCTTTGTAAAATTAGTGAGACTCTTCTGAGATCTTTTCATTTTTAAAAAATATTTAAATGTTATTGAAGTATAGTTGATTGACAATTTTGTGTTAATTTTTGCTGTATAGCAAAGTGACTCAGCTAAACATATATATGTATACGTGTACATGTATATTCTTCCCTCTTTTTTTTTTTTTCTTTTCAGGGCTGTACCAGCGACATATGGAGCTTCCCAGGCTAGTGGTCCAGGCGGAACTAGAGCTGCTGGCCTACACTACAGCCACAGCAATGCCAGATCCGAGCCCCATCTGCGACCTATACCGCAGCTCACAGCAACGGCAGATCCTTAACCCACTGAGCAAGGCCAGGTATTGAACCCACAACCCCATGGTTCCTAATTGGATTTGTTTCCACTGAGCCATGACAGGAACTCCATGTATATTCTTTTTCATATTCTTTTCCATGGTTTATCATAGGATATTGAATATAGTTCTCTGTGCTATACAGTAGGACCTTGTTGTTTATCCATCCTATATATAATACTTTGCCTCTGCTAATTCCAGATTCCCACTCCTCCCCTCCCTACCCTCTGACCCCCTTGGCAACCAAAAGCCTGTTCTCTGTATCTGTGAGTCTGCTTTTGTTGCATAGATATGTTGATATGTGTCACATTTTATTTTATTTATTTTTTTGGCATTCCCTTTGGCATGAATAAGTTCCCGGGCCAGGGACTGAACCCACACCACAACAGTGACCTGAGCCATAGCAGTGACAGCTCTGGATCCTTAACCCTCTGTGCCACAAGGGAATTCCTGTGTCAGACTCCACATGTAAGTGATATTGTATGGTATTTTCCTTTCTCTTTCTGATTTACTTCTCTTGGTGTGATAACCTCTAGGTCCATCCATGTTGCTTCAAGTGGCATTATTTTGTTCTTTTTTTCTGGCTGAGTAATATTCCATTATATATATCATATTCCATTATATATATGTATATGTATATGTATATATATAACATATATAATATTTCATTATATATACATATTACATATATAATATTCCATTATATATATATATACTTCCATATATATATATTGAAGTATATATATAAAACACTTCTTTATCCATTCATCTGTTGATGGACATTTAAGTTGTTTCCACATCTTGGCTATCGTGAATACTGCTGCATGAACATAAGGGTGCATGTATCTTTGAATTATTGTTTTATCTGACTACATGCCCAGGAGTGGGATTGCTCGATCATATGGCAGCTCTATTTTTATTTTTTTAAGGAACCTCCATGCCGTTCTCCATAGTGGCTGCACCAATTTACATTCCTACTAATAGTGTAAGGGGGTTCGCTTTTCTCAGTGCCCTCTCTAACATTTATTATTTGTAAACTTATTGATAGCCATTCTGAGTGGTGTGACGTAGTATCTCATTGTAGTTTTGGCTTGCATTTCTCAAATAGTGATGATGAGCATATTTTCATGTGCCTGTTGGCATCTATGTCTTCTTTAGAGAAATGTCTCTTTAGGTGTTCTGCCCATTTTTCTTTTTTGTCTTTTTGCCTTTTATGTAGAGCCGCACCCGCGGCATATGGAGGTTCCCAGGCTAGGGGTCTAACAGGATCTGTAGCTGCCAGCCTTCGCCACAGCCACAGCAACACGGGATCCGAGCCGTGTCTGCAGCCTACCCCAGAGCTCACGGCAATGCCGGATCCTTAACCAACTGAGGAAGGCCAGGGATCAAACCCGCAACTTCATGGTTCCTAGTCAGATTCGTTAACCACTGAGCCACAAAGGGAACTCCTTCTGCCCATTTTTCGACTGATTTTTGTTGTTGTTGTTGTTACTGAATTGTATGAGCTGTTTGTATATTTTGGAAATTAAGCCCTTGTCGGTCACATCATTTGCAAATATTTTCTCCCAGTCTGTAGGTTGTCTTTTCATTTTGTTTATAATTTCCTTTGCTGTGCAGAAGCTAAGTTTATTAGGTCGTAATGTTTATTTTGCTTTTCTTTCTCTTGCCTTGGGAGACTGATCTAAGAAGTTACTGGTACAATTTATGTCAGAGAATGTTTTGCCTATCTTCTCTTCTAGAAGTTTTATGGTGTCTTATCTCATGTTTAAGTCTTTAAGCCACTTCGAGTTTATTTTTGTATATGGTGTGAGGGTGTGTTCTAACTTCGTTGATTTATGTGTGACTGCCCAACTTTCCCACACCACTTGCTGCAGATGCTATCTTTTCCCTGAATTATCTTCTTTACTTCATGCCTCATCATCTTGGGCCCATGAGCTGGGAAGCATTTTTCACTGTGGTCTAAACTGTTTTGTATTAGGAGTTCTACTTCAGATATTTTAGTTGAGGTGGAGGCCGTCCTTATCTTACGGTAATTGAATTTTTTAGCGTATGGGTTGGGTTCATTTTCTTGGTTGATAGAGAACTGGTATTTTTATAAATTTTCAGAACACATTGACAGATATTTATTGAGCACCTCTTAGTGCCCAGAATGTGAAGGATATAAGAGTAGAGCTCTTAAGGAGTACAATGAAATTCATGATGTGGTTGCAAACAAATGCATCCGCTTGTAAGTGTAAACCGAGAGTGTGAGAAATGGATGTCCCAATGACCCACCCTTTTTTTCCTTTTTCTGTTTTTCTCTCCTGTCTTGTATCTGGACTGGATCTCAAGACATAGATGAGTGTGAGGTTTCCGGCCTGTGCAGGCATGGAGGACAGTGTGTGAACACTCGTGGGAGCTTTGAATGCTACTGTATGGATGGATACCTGCCGAAGAACGGGCCTGAGCCTTTCCATCCAACCCGAGATGCCACGTTATGCACAGGTGGGTTTCTGCCAAAGAAGGCAGCATCTCAAGGTGATATTCTGTTGGTGTTGCCTTCCTTCTGCTCTGACCCTAGGTCTGTGGGTCAGTGTTGGGGATGTGGGTGGAATCTTCCTTTGCACATGTAGAACCTATGAAATAAAATAACAGTCAAGATGAAATATTGTTAATGTATAGTTTAGCTATATTAGAAAAGCTAAAATTAGTCAACATCAGGGATTTTTAGTAGTTAGTAGACATTCAGATATTAACCATTACGTTTGACGGTAAACGCAGCTGATCGGGTAAGGACCAGCATCTCAAAAGTGACCCTGAAAATTATAAAGGCCTGTGTAATTAAGGTATTGTGCCATTCACAATTGAATTGCACTGGCTTAAGCTTCTCTTTAGTTAGCACGAATTAGTGAGGGTCTTTCAGTTTGGTGCATGTATAGATGCTATTACCTGTGGAAGGCCAGATGAGTGACTAGAGACAGTCATTGGAAAGATGCCCAGGAATCATGTGGAAATGAACCAGCCTATTTAAAATGTGGCTCTTGTGTGTGTGTGTGTGTTGGGGGTGGAGTGGGGTGAGGAGAGGGGATGAGGTAGAGGTGGAGAGAGAATATGAGTTTTGAAAATTCACGTAGTAATGGACTTGACATTAATTTGTTTTTAGAAATAGACTGTGGCACCCCTCCTGAGGTCCCAGATGGCTATGTCATAGGAAATTATACCTCCAGGCTTGGCAGCCAAGTTCGTTACGTTTGCAAAGAAGGATTTTTCAGTGACCCAGAAGACACAGTTTCCAGCTGCACAGCCTCGGGCACATGGGAGTCCCCCAAATTAAATTGCCAAGGTGAGATCTCCAAGGGTTCAGATTCCCAGCTTATACCATCTTGAAACTGTGTGCGTATTTCTCACTGAAGTCTCTCTTTGGGGTAGCGAATGAATTCCCTGAATCCAATAAATTCCTATGGTTGCTACTAGGTTTTCAGTTGATTCTCTGAGCATTTACACAAATAATATCTGCAAATAGTGATAACTCCATCTTTCCTTTTTCTGTATTTATAAAGGTACGTTTTTCTCTTGACTGACCACTTAGCTAATGTTTTCAGAACAAAAATGTAAACAGTAATATTGACTTTGAAAAGTCTTTTTTTATGCCTGACTCTCATGAGAATGGTTTGAGTGTTTCATTACTCATTCATGATCTTGGCTTTTTGATGTTACATACATCCGCTTCTTCTTATGTACACTGATACAGTGCTGTGTGCCAAGTGCTGTTCTAAGCACTTCATATATATGTTGACTCATTCAATCCTTGCAGTATCCCTATGAGTGTATACTGTTGTTATCACACCTGAAGTTAAATAATTTGTTCAAGGTTATGCAGCTAGTTGGTAGAGTGAAACTTGAACTTAGAATTCTAGTTTCTGAGGTTGTGTCCTTCATCACTCTGTTACACTGCTTCTGTTTTTGTGATGATGTTGACTTTTGGTTTGATTTCTACATTTGGCTTTCTCTCTCTTCCTAATATACCAGTTTTGGGCTATTTATGCCTAATATTAAGGAAACATTCATCAGTTCCCATTTTAAGAATTGGATTTTTAAGAAAAATCAGAAATGAGTTATTTTTTAAATTACTCAATGAATCTTATAACATTTATAGGTGTACAACAATCATCACAACCAAATTTTATAGCGTTTCCATCCCAAACCCTCAGTGCATCCCCGACCCCCCAACCTGTCTCATTCAGAAACCATAACTTTTTCGGGAGCTCCCATCATGGCTCAGTGGTTAATGAATCCAGCTAGGAACCACGAGGTTGCAGGTTCGATCCCTGGCCTTGCTCGGTGGGTTAAGGATCTGGCGTTGCCGTGAGATATGGTGTAGGGTGTAGACGCGGCTCGGATCCCGCGTTGCTGTGGCTGTGGTGAAGGCCGGCGGCTACAGCTCCTGTTAGACCTCTAGCCTGGGAACCTCCATATGCTGAGACTGCGGCCCTAGAAAAGGCAAAAAGACAGAAAAAGAAAAAGAAAAAAAAACACCGTAAGTTTTTCAAAGCCTGTAAGTCAGTATCTGCTCTGCAAAGAAGTTTATTGTGTCCTTTTTTTAGATTCCACATGTAAGTGATAGCATTTGATGTTGGTGTCTCATTGTCTGACTGACTTCACTTAGCGTGATAATTTCTACGTCCATCCATGTTGCTGCAAATGCCATTATTTCTTTCCTTTTAATGGCTGAGTAAGAAATGAGTTATTTTTAATCATGTCTTTTAGGCATGTATTAAGGGGATCATAATATATTTTTCTCCTTTCAACCAGTTATATGATGGTTTATCTTGTTAGATTTCCTGATAAGGATCAATACTTATTGCTAGAATGGATTCTGCTGGGTCTTCAGTATTTTAGTCTTTTAATCTAGATTATATTTGCTAAATTTTACTTAGAATTCTTACTTGATACTCTTACGTGAAATTGGTCTATTTTCCTTTTCTGTGCCATCCTTGTTGGGTTTGGTATCGATATTATTCTAAATTTTGAGAAAGAATGTGAAAACATTTCCTTCTTTCTCTATTCTTTGGAATAATATAATACAATTTTTTAAAGAGTTCACCTAGAAAACCATCTGGATGTGGCACTTTGAGGGAAGTAGCCCTTGGGATATTTCTAAAAAAAATTAATACCCACTGGTCTAAATTTCCTATCCTTTTTTGGTAACCATTTTGGTAATTCATATAACCTTAGAAAAATCATCTAATTTAAATTTATTTTCAAATTTATTTGTAGAGAGAAGTGTAAGGCACTCTCACTTTTTTATTTTCTGTAGCTGTGTTTGTTTATAACAGTGAAATATTGGAAACAATTCCAAAAGTCTATCAATAAGGAAATTGGTTAAATAAATCATAGCATATCCAGACAATGGAATATTTGTAGCCAATAACAATTACGTTGGAAAGAATGTTTATGACATCGGTAAGTATTAACAGTGTATTACTGAGTTACAAACTGTATGAATAACATGCTCTTAACTTTGAAAAAGTTCATATGTATATGTATGTTTATGAAAAAGCTTAGAAATTTATATATTAAAATGTTAACTGTAATAATTTTCCCTGGGAGGGGTCCTGGGTGATTTTTATATCTTAAATATTTTCTGAATTGAAGGAATTTTTTACAATGAATTTTAGATGAAGTACAAAAGTTGATGCATTTTGGAAAAAAGCAAAAAACTCAGTTTTCTTTGAATTTATTGCTGAGAAACTTCAGTGATATGCTTGGCGAAGTTAATTTTTTTTTTTTCCTTTTTAGGGCTGCACCCACCGCATATGGAGGTTCCCAGGCTAGGGGTCCAATCGGGGCTACAGCTGCTGGCCTACGCCACAGCCATGCAGAGTTAATTAATCCTTTTGATATTCTGAATTTCCATTCAGGCTCTAAACACATTTTAATAATTATCATCCTGAAGTTCAGAAATTCTAAAAGTACATTTTAGTTCTAACATTATCTTTCAGTAGATCAATTAGAATGCAGAATTTACGTTAGAATACACCATAATCCATATCAAAGAACTCCCTAGAAATTCATATAGGAAGCCCCATATAAGACAATACGTATTACCTTGAAAAATCAGTAGTCATCCAGATTATTGAACTGAGAGTGAAGAAAGTTAATTTAGAGGAGGGTATGTGCTGCATTCCCCAAAGAACTGGTATCTAGCAGGTCTTCACTTCTTTTTTCCCGCCTGTAGTAACTGTTCCCTTTGCCTGCTGACACCCTCCCCCTCTTTCTCCCCCATGTCACCACATGGCCACCGGCTTCTCTGGGCTGTGCCTGCTCTCCTTTAAGCACATCCTTTCTTATTTATCCTTCTTTGGGGCTCCAGAGTCTGGGCCACGTGCCAGCCGGCGCTGTATTTTTAGCTCAGTGTTCTAAAGCCACAGGAATCGGGAATTCCACTAGAAACATTAGCAAACTGTGAACTTGGACGCCGAGGAGCAGGTACTTGTGAAAGGAGCAGCTGTGTGATCCAGATGGCAGCGTCTGTGTCCTGTGACGGACTTCCCCCTCAGAGAAGGGACAGTTGGCGGTTCCTTCTGTTTGCCTTCTCCCAGTTGCTGTGTCCCCAGAGGCTCTGCTGCTACCTTGGGGGTGGGGTGGGGATGGGCGGGGAGGCTGTGACATGCATCCCCCATGCGAGCAGGCCTCAGAAGGGGCTGCTGAAAGTGAGGATGAAATCTTCCAAACTAGGTAGCAATTTATGACAACACCTGCCACACACGTCCAGCAACTCTCCGGAAAACACAGAATCCTTAGCTTGTGTTGCGTATTATTTTGTTGTTATAGTTTTGTTTTTTTTTTCAGTTTTCAGAAAAGGTACCAGTTGTGACAGTTCAAAGACTTTGAGTGCTTTTTTTTTTTTTGTCTGGCTGCCCCTGAGGCATACGGAAGTTCCTGGACCAGGGATAGAATCCAGGCCACAGTTGTGACCTATGCCACAGCTGCAACAATGCTGGATCCTTAACCCACTGTGCCCGGTGGGGGATTGAACCAGTGCCTCCACAGAAACAAGCAGGATCATTAACCCACTGTGCCATAGCGGGAACTTCAAGACCTTGAGTTTTTAAAAATTCAACCAAGCCAGGAGCAAGGTAAGGGAATCTCTTTAACCGTGTCATCATCAGCAGCAAGCCCAGAGTCTGGATCTGATGCTATACTTGATAGATTGAGTGACCAGAAAAGTCTGGAGTCTGGGAGGAGAGAAAAGACAGGCACACCACAAAGTATTATATAAGGAAGAGCTCCCGGGTATCCTGTGAGAAGCACGGGTAGACTGGGCTCTGATGGGGTGGTTCGTGGACGAGACGTTTGTGCTTGCTTCCCATGGAAGAATCTAGTGGTTTGTAGGGTGGGTAGACCAGTGGAGGTTCTGGACTGTCTTCCTGATTTGCTCCCATACTTTGGGGGCTTTATTTTCCTTTGGAGCTGGGGATTCTCACCAGCAGTGTGTCTGGCACTGGAGAGTCTCTTTAAGAATCCACGTCTCTGCTTGCCTCCCCTTGCTTAAAACCCTTCTGAAAACATTGAAATGGCCACTGCCTTTAAAAGAAATTCCAAAACTCCTGACCATGGCTTCTGAAACCAACAGGGCAGTGACTTTTTTGGCTTCTCTACAGTTTACATCTCCCATCTTTCTCTCCCAACCAGTATGTCAGTCTCTCTATCAGCTTCAGGACCTTTTCTCTCTGCTTGAAATAACTGCCAGCCTGCTTTAAAAATTTTATTGTGGGAGTTTCCGTCATGGCTCAGCGGTTAATGAACCCGACTACTATCCATAAGGACGCAGGTTCGATCCCTGGCCTCACTCAATGGGTTAAAGATCTGGTGTAGCTGTGAGCTACAGTTTAGGTTGCAGACGAGGCTGGGATCCCACATTGCTGTGGCTGTGGTGTAGGCTCCAATTTGACCCCTAGGCTGGGAACCTCCACATGCCATGGGTGCACCCCTAAAAAGAAAAAGAAAAAAAAGCAATGTCTAAAAATTTTATTATCGTAAAGTGCACACATTAATGTTCAGTGGCATTGAGTGCATTCGCCATGTTGTGCAACCATCACTGATGTCCATTTCCAGAGCATTTTCATGGTCCCAAATAGAAACTCTGTACCTGTTAAATAGTAGCTCCCTATTCCTTTCTCCCTCTAGCCCCTGATAATCTCTGTTCTGCTTTCTGTCTCTATGAATTTGTATTTTAGGTACCTCATATGTGGCCTCATACAATACTTGTCTTTTTATGTCTGGCTTATTTGACTTAGCATAATGTTTTCAAGGTTTATCCATGTTATAGCATGCATCAGGTCTTCATTCCCTTTTTTTTTCCGTTTGGTTTTATTGAGATATATTTGACATATAACACTGTATAAGCCTAAGGTGTATGCATAATGATTTGACTTACATACATCATGAAATGATTATCACAGTGAGTTTAGTGAGCATTCATCATTTTATATATACAAAATTAAATAGACAAGCTATATTTTCTCCTTGTGATGAGAACTCTTAGGAGTTACTCTCTTAATGGTTTTCATATATAATGTCAGCCTTGTTAATTATATTTACCATGTTGTACATTACATTCCTAGTTCTTATTTGTCCTATAACTGGAAATTTGCATCTTTTGAAGAACCTCACTCGTTTTTAAGACTAAATAATTTTCTACTATATACGTATTTTTTTTTCCTTATTCATTCACCTGTTGAGGGAGTCTACCTGCTTTTTGCACAGGAAGCTCCTTCTCATCTTTCAAGTTTCAGCTTCAAGTCATCTCTGACCTTCTCTTGCTTAGTACCCAATACATAAGTCTGTTAATTAGAATTATGTTCATGGTTTCCATCAGCCTGCCCTTTTGGCCTGTCAGTCTGGGAACTCAGTGACCAGTCTTCAGCATCACCTCTCCAGCACCTGGCACAGCGCCTGGCATACTTAAGGCCTGTGGAAGCACCCGGAATCCCCCTGAAAGGTGGCACAGACAATGGCAGGCATAGTGGAATTGGCTGCGTCCCTGCTTATCCTGTGGCTGAGCCTTGCTGAGACTCTGGCCTCCTCTCGTTTACCCGGCAAGCTTCATGTCCTTTCCAGATTCCATACCTTCTTACTCTGTCTTCTGCACCTTCACGCTTACTTCTCACTTGACGTGACATTTCTATGCTTTGATACAATGGAATCAAGACCTTGGGGCTGACTGTTGGTTTCCCCATATCGATGCACATAACCCTCTCAGGATGGCTGGCCCAAGCCTCTGGGCTGTTTGAAGAGACTCCTCCTCCTCCTCCTCCTCCTCCCTCCTCCTCCCCCTCCTCCTCCTCTTCTTCCTCTTCTTCCTCTTCTTCTTCTTAAGATATTTATTTACTTATTTTAAGATTTTTATTTTTTCCATTATAGTTGATTTACAATGTTCTGTCCTTTCTGCTGTACAGCAAAGTGACTCAGTCATATATATGTATATATTTTTTTCTGGCATTATCTTCCATCGTGTCCCATCACAAGTGACTAGATGCAGTTCCTGCACTATACAGCAGGCTCTCATTGCTTATCCACTCCAAATGCAATTCCTCTTCTTTTTAAAATAATTTTAAAAATTTAATTTAATTATGGAGTTCCCATCATGGCGCAGCAGTTAACGAATCCAACTAGGAACCATGAGGTTGCGGGTTTGATCCCTGGCCTTGCTCAATGGGTTAATGATCTGGCATTGCCATGAGCTGTGGTGTAGGTCACAGACACGGCTTGGATTTGGCATCGCTGTGGCTCTGGCGTAGGCTGGCAGCAACAGCTCTGATTCAACTCCTAGCCTGGGAACCTCCAAATGCCGCGGATGCAGCCCTAAAAAGCAAAAAAAAAAAAAAAAATTTTATTTTATTTTATTTTTTGGCCTTGCCTGCAGCATGGAGAAGTTCCTGGGCCAGGGGTTGAACACATACCACAGCAGCAACCCAAGCCACTGCAGTGACAATGCCAGATACTTAACCTGCTAAGCATGTGGGAGCTCTCAGAGTGTCTTTTTTGAGTTGGCTAACAAGGGCGGGACATGGTCTCTCAAGTCTACTCATAGCAGAGCCTGATTCTCTAGAGGTGACCAGCCCTTTAAGGTTTACAGGGTTTTCTGTCAACACTGACTCATATGCTCTTTATTTATTTATTTGCTTTTTAGGGCCGCACCCGTGGCATGTGGAGGTTCCCAGGCTAGGGGTCAAATCCGAGCTACAGCTGCCGGCCTTCGCCACAGCCACAGCCACAGCAACACCAGATCTGAGCCACTTCTGTGACCTACACCATAGCTCATGGCAATGCCAAATCCTTAACCCACTGAGAGAGGCCAGGGATCAAACCTGCAACCTCATGGTTATTAGTTGGATTTGTTTCCGCTGTGCCACAGTGGAAACTCCTCCTTTGCTCTTTAGAAATGCCTTCTGAGGTGATTAATAGGTTGGTATATTTCCTATTTCAAAAATATTCTGTTTACAGTTAATAATGGGTATTATTCCCCCTTAAGAACCAAAGCAAGGAAGTGACTTACCTTATGTCAGTAGTTTATGTGTCGAGTTGAGAACCCAAAGCGCTTTTCTGGAAGGCAAATTCCATGTAGAAGCAGGCTTAGTGAGCCCTGGAGGTGGGTGGCAATGATGCAAAGCTGGAAGTCTAGAAGGAGAGGGATGCTGGGACAAACATACCTTCCTGCACCACGGAGTCCTAGAACTACCCAGAAGGATGTTTATTGTGGCTGAGTCAACTCTTCATCTTTTGAGATTTTCTTGGTGGAGCCCAGTCTCATCTCTACAAAGCTGGTTGGGAAGGGTTTGAGTTTTGGCTTGAGTTGGAATACAAAAGAGTGCATTTAGGCGAGGGGTGGCAGGCAAGTTTCATTGCCCTGCTGTCTCTGAATGTTCAGTAGCGTGTGAGGATTCTGAGACCACACTTGGACTTGGCAGGAAACAGTGCTGAGATCCGCCCATGGTGTCCGCCTGGGTGAGGGAGGGTGGTGTGGCAGCACACTTATCTTATGTTTTGCATCTGTATTCCAGGTGATGGGACTTTTTGCTCTTTTGAAATAGATTTTCTGGCACCTCACTACATACTGCTCTTTTTTTTTTTTTGGTTTTTCTAGGGCCGCACTCATGGCATATGGAGTTTCCCAGGCTAGGGGTCTAATTGGAGCTGTAGCTGCCGGCCTACACCACAGCCACAGCAACGCAGGATCTGAGCCCTGTCTGTAACCTACACCACAGCTCATGGCAACACCGAATCCATAACCCACTGAGTGAGGACAGGGATCGAACCTGCAACCTCATGGTTCCTAATTAGATTCGTTTACCACTGAGCCACGACGGGAACTTCCCACACTGCTCTTTTAAAACTATCGACTTGCATGCAACAGATCTCTAGTGTTACCCTTTTGCCAAGTAAATGCCATTAAAATATGTCACTTGCAAATGGGTTGGAACCACTTGAATGGGCAAACGCATGGTGACATTGGTTATAAGACTCGGGGTGATGAAACGTGATTTATTTATTTATTGTTTGTTTGTTTGTCTTTCTGTCTTATCTAGGGCTGCACCCATGGCATATGGAGGTTCCCAGGCTAGGGGTCTCACAGGAGCTGTAGCTGCCGGCCTACGCCACAGCCACAGCAATGCAGGATCCTTAACCTACTGAGCAAGGCCAGGGATCAAACCCACAACCTTATGGTTCCTAGTCGGATTCGTTAACCACTGAGCCACGATGGGAACTCCAAAACGTGTTTTAGAAGCAGCAAGTCTCATGTGGGTTTTGACTGAGCTCAATAGTTCTATAACTACTTCCACTTCTCCAAACTTCTCCAAACTCCAGTTCCTTCTGTGGAAGGGGATATAGTTGCTGCCAGCCTGTGGGTTATTATGAAGCTTTAATGAGATAATGATATAAAGCACTTGGCATTGTGCTTGATTCAGAGTAGCTTCTGGATAAGTGTCTGTCATCACCATAGGTGAGTCATAGTCTAGTGGGGAGTGGCAGCTAATATTTCTAATAAAAATCTGAGGTCTTTCTGAAACGCCCTACCACAAAGTGGGAAGGTCTAAAATTCTTCATCTTTTCACTCTACCTTATTTATTGGTTTTTGATTCAAGTCTTGTATTTACAACTAGAAAATTACAATGGAGAGATTTTTTCTTTTTTCTTTTTTGGCTGTCTCACGGCATATGGAGTTCCCAGGCAGATCTGAGCTGCATATGTGACCTATGCCACAGCTGTGGCAATGCCAGATCCTTTAGCCAACTCTGCTGGGCTGGAGATCAAACCTATGTCCTGGCACTGCAGAGAGGCAGCTGATCCTGTTGTGCCACAGTGGGAACTCCGCAATAAGGAGTTATAATGTTATTTAAAAAAAAAAAAAAAGATTCCTCTGCAGCTCAAAGCATCAAAAGCCATTATCACCTGTACAAATGGAAGAGTCTTACAATAGATATACATATGTATATATTTTTGGTCTTTTCTTGCCTTTATGTAGAGCCTCACCTTCAGCATATGGAGGTTCCCAGGCTAGGGGTCTAACAGGAGCTGTAGCTGCTGGCCTACACCACAGCCCCAGCAACGTGGGATCCAAGCCGCGTCTGCGACCTACACCACAGCTCACAGCTCACGGCAACGCCAGATCCTTAACCCACTGAGCAAGGGCAGGGATCGAACCCGCATCCTCACGGTTCTTAGTTGGATTTGTTAACCACTGAGCCACGAAGGGAACTCCACAATAGATATATTGATATACTCTTTTATTTCCTTCCAGTACTCACTGTTCTATCACTCTGCAATTTCTAAAGTGTTCAGACTCTAGCTGTTTCCCTATTAGACACTATTTATTGACAGTAAGTGTTGTTGTTTTTGGGTTTTTTGGCCACACCTGCAGCATGCGGAAGTTCCCAGGCCAGGGACTGAATCCAAGCCACAGCAGTGACAATGCCGGATCCTTACCCCGTTGCACCACCAGGGAACTCTGACAATAAATGTTTTTATGTGAAATGGAAAATTTTTCTTTTTTCTCTAAATGATCTATGAATACAATCTGAAGGAAATGTATTTTTGGTCGAGGTTAAAGTTCATGGGAGACTTTAGAATACAAAATCCATCAAAAAGTAATTTTTCTCTTTCTACTGCCTTAAGGGCAAGTGGGGTTTTTGGACTTAATGAGCTCATTAGCCTGGTTACAGCAGTTCATAAGCTACTCTTATGAATATACTTCATGGAATACTCTAGCCCTCTGTTTCCCCCTGATGGTTGTGATAACATTTTCTAAATTCAAGTTGTCACATTTTGAGATGCTGGATTCCAGCTGCAACATCAGTGATGTGTGTAATTTAACACCCAAGGTTTGCTGGATTGAGGGTCTGCCTAGGTTTGGCCAAATTCAAAACATGCCTTTAAAGTGCATGAAACTTTGTCCTAAGGCTGCACTTTGCGGCCCTGTTCCTTAGGCTGTATTTCTTACATATGAACTTTACCAGAGTTAATGTTCATAATAATATTAATAATTCACACGACTGCAGTAGAT